>VWZX01002125.1:84812-277515 GCA_013399015.1 Galbula dea
CCCTTAGGACTGTGAATTCCACCAGTGCATGGCCGCTGCAGCCCAGGGAGCCTTCAATCTTGAAAACCCTGATGAACTCACCTGCATTGGTTACCAGGAGATCTAGTATGGTATCCCCCTGGTTAGGAATGCCTATTTCCTCCGTCAGGAAGTTCTAATCAAGACACTCTAGGAGCCTTCTGGATTGCCTGTTGCTTGCTGCATTACTTTTCCAGCAAATGTCGGGGTGGTTGAAGTCTCCTAGCAGGACAGGAGCCTGTGATGGTGATACTTCCTGTAGCTGTAGCAGGAATACTTCATCAACAGACTCCTCTTGATTGGGAAGCCTGTAGTATACTCCAACCACAGGTTGTCCCTTATTACCTTGATGTCTAATTCCTACCCATAAACTTCCAACTTGTTCATGGTTATTCTTTAGGGACATCTCTTCACATTCAATACATTCCTTAATGTAGAGGGCAACGCCTCCACCCCTCCTTCCCCTTCTGTCCCTTCTGAACAGCTTCCACCCATTGATAGCCACACTCCAGTTATAGGATTCATCCCACCAGGTTTCAGTAATGGCTACTATGTCATATCCTTCAAGCAGCACAGTAGCTTCCAACTCCTCCTGTTTGTTACCCATGCTGCGTGCATTCGTGTAGAGGCACTTCAGCTGGGCAGTTGGCCACATCACCTTTCCAGGGGAACATCCCTTCATTCCTTTAAGGTGTTTCCCTGATGTTTTTCCATTGGTTGCTAATACCTCAAGAGCCCCTGGCTTGACTCCATGAGCCTTTGACTGTGCTGCATGTTGCAGGGCAAGAGGCTGAAGGTCCTTACTAGCCCCCCTTCCCATCAACTGTGGTATCTCCTCCCACAATCTGTCGTATGAAAGTCTAGTTATATTGTTAACCCACTCCCCCTTCACATCTAGTTTAAAGCCCTATCAATTAGTCCTGCAATCTCCTGCGCAAAGATCTGCTTTCCCCTTTGAGAAAGGTGTCTTCTGTTTGGTGTCAACAATCCTGGTGCTGTGTAGGCCATAGCATTGTCAAAGAACCCAAATTTGTGGCGGTGACACCAGCCACGGAGCCATGTGTTAATGGACTGGATGCAGTTGTCCCACCCAGATCAATCCGTCCCTTTCCAGCACTGTGGTTTGACTGTGGTTCCCTAATGAAAGACATTCTCCAAACCCTGCTGGGGTGTTTTTTGGGAAGGAAGTGGGGCTCAGGGCCAGGCCATCAGGTGTGGGCACAGCAGGAAAACCCAAGCAGCCAAACAGGGCCATGCTGCTCGATGCCAAGAAAAACAATGTGGTCCAAGAAAAATGGACCAGGAAAGGTCTCAGGTTGTCAGGGTAGAAGAAGATGAAGGGCTCTGACTGGTCATGGAAGATCAAGGGAATAGTGGGCTTGCTGGGGCTGGGTTAAGAGTCTTTTTCAGATGTGAGCTCCTCTCACGTCACCTTTCAATCAGGGCTGAGATTTACTTCAATAAGCACCCTTGGAGATGGATATGGATGAAGAAGCTGATGAGACCGTTACGACCATTCATAGGGTCCCTTCATCACTGGGGATGTTGCTGCCAAGTGAGAACCATACATGCACAGTCTCAAACCCCTGCCTCAAGGTGCTGGTCCTGCCCTGGTGAGTGGTGAGTTCACCCTGCAAATATCCTATTCCAGGGAGCAAGCGGCACTTGGAGGCCAGGAGAGGAAAACAGTTAGGGTAAGCCAAACACACCAAGTCCCTGAGCAAACTGTCCCTTGGGACTAATCACAGGAGTGGTGAACCCTGCGAGGAACTGTCACCCACCAAGGAGGGTGCCATCAGCCCAGGGTGAAGATGACCAAGGATGATTCTGCTGCCATGGGACAGCAAGAAATAGTTTGCATCTCCCCTTCCTTAGCTAAAGAAAACTCCTGTCCTAGCACAGGGCAGGGTGCTTGCTGGCTTGTTCAGACTTTGGGTAGGACACATGCTGTGCTGAAGGCAGCTCTCAGCTGGGGAAGTATCACACTGCTGTATGCACAAGGCTGAACCAGGAAGCGGCATTGGCTGCACACAATGGCGAAAACAAGGAGCTCTTTCGGGTGCTGGAGGACTTTGCTCTGCAATCAGGCACCCCTCACAACCCCCTTCTCCAACACACCCATAGCACTGGTCCAGTCCTCCAAGTCAGCCGTTGGAAAGAGTACTTCCAGATAGCAGCAAATGCCTAGCCCTGAACAGTGACTGGCTGGGGTGTCCCTGGGCTGGCATGCTAGCACACACAGGGCATCACCATTAATCTGCAGGGGAACTTCCATGCTGACAGCATCCTCAGAGGCACACAGAGAAAACTCTAAGGCTTCCAGATTCATGGTGTAGTCCATGAGGAAGCAAACTAAGCTCTCTAACATGGACATTCTCCAGCAGGGTCAACAGGACATCCTCAGTCCACTGGAAATGCTCCAGCCACCGCCTCTCACAGGACATAATCACCCCAAGGTAGCTGTGTCAGTGGGAAGTTTTGGCTCCCATGGCAGCTCCACTGCCATCCCAAGCCTGCTTCAAGCAGGAGTAAAAATACTTGGGCAGGGAGGCAGGGGTGGGAAGACAGTGCGGGACAGGTGGAAAGGAGCTGCAGCTGGAAAGCTGCTGGGAGCACCACATCCTCCCTGAGGAAGACCCAGGGCAGGGTACCAAGTTACACCATGGACCCCCTGACAGACCAGCAGGATGACAAGAGATGCTCAGCCCGTGGGTCATGCCAGAACGACCCTGTGGTCTCTCATTCCTCTCCCGGCACTGGGACTGTGTGCCAGCAGAATCCCCTTACAACTAGTGCCAGATGAAGGCAATCCACCACCCTCCTGCCATGGCCCGGTTCAGCTTGGCAGGCCTAGCTGCTTGGGGCTGCCAAGGCAGGTCTACTCTGAACTTGTGTGGCACCCACAGGAGCTGGGAGAAGGGTGCAGTGCTGTGAGAGGGCTGCGGGACCCCATGCCTGCCACGCAAGTGCTCAGCACTGCCCTGCAGGCCCAGCCCCGTGCCCAGACCCCGGCTAGATCAGGCTCAGGCTTGCCAGATGCGGGCGGACCCCTGCGCCCCGTGGCCAGGCAGAGCCCCGGAGCCCGCCCCTCCCCGCAGGTAGGGCCCACCAACACGCCAACACCGCCCCCGCCACGCCCGGAGCGCAGCAAATGGGGTCGCCATGGTGACAGCACTCCCGAGAGGCCCGGTTGCCGCAGGTTCGGCTCTGGGCTGGGACGTGCATCGCCGCGGAAGGGACAGGCAAAGTGCCGCTTTCGGCCTCAAAACCGCTGGGCAGCGGTATGGAAGCGGGCCGTGAAGTTTGTGGCGGCGGTCCTCAGCCTGGCAGCCGCCAGGGGGAGTAGATGCCTCAAAGGCAAGGGCTGTGTCCTGGGTCTGTAATCTGATTTCAGCTGTCAAAGTCACCTGCCTCCCGAGAGCTGCCTGGGACAGGCTTAGCCCCTGAGCTGTCCGGTGTTAGGTCAGCTCCGGCCACAACAGGTCTGAGGCTGTCTGTTGTTTCTCTACAGCCTTTCTGGCTGTACTCTTGTACTTGCACCTCAGTCCTCTAACATTTGTCCTGTACAACATCCTTGTCTCTGAACTGGAAAGACAATTGGATTTGACAGATGGACCTCTCGGTGCATAAGGAATTGGCTAGATGGTCACACTCAAAATGTTGCAGTCCACAGCTCAATATCCAGGTGGAGTGGTGTTGATACCGGGACTGACACTAGTTACTATCTTTCTCAGTGACATGGACAGTGGAACTGAGTGCACCCTCAGCAAGTTTGCCAACAACACGAAGCTCTGTGGTGTGGTCAACATTAAGGAAGGAAAGGGATGCCACGCAGACTGAACTTGACAGGCTTGCAAACTTGACAGGCATGCAAACCTCATGACGTTGAACAGGGCCAAGTGCAAGGTCCTGTACCCAAGTCAAGGGATCCCAAGAATAAATACAGGTGCAGCAACAAGTGGATTGAGAGCAGCCCTGCGGAGAAGGGTGTAAGGGGCATTGGTGGGCTAAAAACTGAGTGTTAGCCAGCATGTGCACTCACAGCCCAGAAAGCAAGTTGCGTCTTGGGCTGCATCAAAAGAAGCATGGCCAGCAGGTTGAGGGAGGTGATTCTCCCCCCCCCTCCTCCACACTCATGAGACCTCACCTGCACTTCAGCTCTGGGGCCTTCTGCTTAAGAAAGTCATGGACCTGTTTGAACAAGTCCAGAGAAGGCCCAAGAAGATGATCAGGAGGCTGGAGCACCTCCCCTATGAAGACAGGTTGAGAGACCTGGGGCTGTTTAGCCTAGAGAAGAGAAAGCTTTAGTACATAAAGGAGGCCTGCAGGAAAAATGAGGACAAACTCTTTGTCAGGGAGTGTAGTAATAGGCTGAGTGGTAACAGTTTTAAACTGAAAGAGAGCAGATTTAGTTAGATATTAGTAAGAAATTCTTTACTGTGAGGTTGGTCAAACACTGAAACAAGTTGCTCATAAAAGTTGTGGATGCCCCATCCCTGGAAGTGTTCAAGGCCAGGTTAGATGAGGCTTTGAGCAATCTGTTATAGTGAAAGTATCCCTGCCTATGGCAGGGTGTTTGGAACTAGATGATCTTTAAGGTCCCTTCCAACCCAAACTATTCTATGATCTCCCGCAAATTGGAAAGAGGAGGGAGCATGACATATCCTTCCTAGGGCGGGTTCTCCATCTTCAGGGATGCTGAGCCAAAGCACTTAATAATTATAGCCTGTGGATCCAAGGTAGGGCTCTCCCAGAAGGGAAGCACAGTTCAGTAACCCCAGGCTTCCCTGCAAACCATTCCTGCCTTCGGTCAGAGAAACAAAGGGAGTGAGGAAGGCTTCACGGCAGTGGAAATCCATGTGGGAATACGGTCACAGTTGAGTGTGGAAACCCAGGACCACTTCTAGAGAGGGGAGAGAGAGCCATGGGGTTTACGTCTGGTCATACCACATCTTGTGGGTCAGGCTCTTTACAGCCCTTTTATATAGTCCTAACAAGGTTTCTGTTTCTCCCTAGCATTGTTTTCATTTTATCTTTGTGCTTCCTTCAGGCCTTCATGCCTGAGTACCCACCCTCTAGGTAGTGGTCTATCCCTCGTGACTATCTGTCCTTCCTGAGCTTCAGGGGGCCCAGGCTGCCTTTGAAAAGGGAGCAGAGCCAGAACTTCAACCCACAGAGCATCCTCATGTGCCTGCAGCATGAGTCATGGAGGTGAACAGGAGCCCACACCAGGTTCTTCATCACCATGAGAATGGGGATGCTGAGGCCTAGGGAGCCCCAGACAGATTTTAAACCCCTACCAGTGGGCAACAGGCTCTGCATCTCCTTACCCTAGCCCTGCGTTCCCAGTTTCGCCACATCAGAGCAGGGGGCATGCAGTTCCCCATGCCAACCATTATCACAGCCAGGGCTGAATGTGCAATTCATTCTTGTCCTCCTCCATCATGCAGGGAGGACAAGCCAGCTGGTGTCTCAGAGAGGAAGAGAAAGCAGCAAGACTCTTGGGGGCTTCACCCTCTCCGTCAGAGGGGTCCAGACTCATCCTGGAGGATGCTGAGCCCAAATGAGGCAGAAGAGATTACCGCTACAGGCTTTGATGTGGGGAAAAAAGGGCAGAGACCCAGGCCACCAGTTTTCCAGGAGTGGTGGGTCATAGCTGGCTGGGTTGCTGTGTGCCTTAGGAGCATAACTTCATAGTGGATGGAGTCCCCACTGTGGTAGCAGCCAGGACAGTCCTTCAGGCAGCCCCTGGTAGGGATGCTGGAGGAGGCTGTGGCAGTCATACAGGAACCAAACTGTGAGCAGGAGGAGTACTATAGGAAGATAAGTCTTGTCAGGGCAGAGAGATGAGGCAGTCCCCCAGGGTAGCTTGTTGCTGTTGAGGTAACCATGGCCTCCTTGGCACGGTGCTGGCTGACCCCATGGTGTGACCCTGCTCCCATCACTGTCAGACCTCTGGCACCAGGAAGTGCAAGTATGAAGCAACTCCATGCACACACAGCCTTTGCACCTGTACTTTGCAGACTTCTAGATGCCACAGTCAAGAGGTGAATGCTGCACAATGCTGCCCTCTGACCCTTCCCACGGGGTGGGCACAGATGGCCAGCTGGGAGAGATGGGAGCAGCCAAGGGTGCTGCCAGATGCTGCCTGACACCCCATGCTGGTGGGCAGATTGGCAGTGGGGTGCAGAAGTGGGTCCTTCCCCAAAGCAGGAAGATGGGCACCGAGGCCAAGCAGTCAGTTCAGTGTGGCAAGTCTGGCCCCTGCCTGCTGGGGGAAGGTTGCTTGGTGCTATATAATGTGCATGGACCCCATGGGGCATGAGGCCACCTCACGACCCCTGGCATCCCTCCTTCCTGCTCCAGGAGAGTCAGAGCCAGGTGCTGCCATGCCAGGCCAAGGCAGATGCCACCCAGTAGGAGCTACTGTGGAGAAGGGATGGTGCTTGTCAGGGTGGTGGGGAGACAGCAGAAACTTCATCCTGTGCAGAGGAGCCATACAGTACATGAGACTGAGCTGCATGGCCAGGCATGGTGCAGCACTGGGCACTTAGAGCAGCACCAGAGCAGGTAGTCCAGCAACAGAGCAGGTAGTCCAGCAACAGGCTCAAACGTAACACATCTCTGTTGGAGGTGAGTCACGGGGGAAAATTTCCTAGCAAGGTCAGTTAGGCCATGGGAAGGCATGACTGGAGCATGCGGTGCTCGGTTTGGATGAGTTGCTGGGAGACTGGTGGGGAACAGTCTGGCACTGGCAGAGGGGCTGGTCTGAGTGAGCGAATAACTCCTTTTCATTTTGTCATTTTATGGTTCTATGAATTTTTGCTCCATTAGAAGCAGGAGAAAAAAAGCAGCCGAAAGATAAGAGCAATGGCAAGTGAAAGAAAGGAAGAAACCTAGGGGCATGGAGCACTTGACATTGCAGAAGTGGGTAAGGGGGCTGCAGCAAGCACTGAGTGTCCCTCACCCTGTTCATTCCTCCATGGGACACTGCACACCATCACTGCTGAGCCATGAACCCTTCAAGATGCCATCACCACTCAACAGAAAGATATTAGAGGTTTGAGCTGGCAGGTGGAGGACATGGTAGCGTACAGGGAGGTGCATTGGCCCCAGCACCAGCGCCTCTACTCAATACAAACCTCCCGCTGGAGCTGAGAATCCACCAGGAGCAGCATGGCCGCTGGCAAAAAGGCTGGGATGTGGAGACGCAGGCAGGGGAGACAGAGAGGAAAGGAGAGTAATTTAACATGACAGTTTATTTTGGCAAAGAGGGTCTCTTTTCAAAAGATTTCAAAGCCTGTCCTTGGGACTATGGGGGACCACACGAAGGAGTGGGAGAGCAAGAGTGCAAAGGAGAGTTGTATGGGGCACCCAGATCGAGAGAGATGGAGATAAACCCTCTCACCTGCTAGTCCCTCGGTGACTGCTGTGTTTTCACAATCCTGGGTGTGCTTGCACTCTCTGATGGAGTCTCACATGTGCCCCCAAGGATACTCATGCACTCCTGCATACATATGCATGCCTGCATACACCCGTGCACATTCGCATGCTCCCCCAGTCCCTGCTCCTTCCTCCATGCCAAAGCTCAGCTAGAGTCTCGGCTTCCCCCAGCAGCATTTCAAGAGACTGTTTATTAAAAAAAAAAAAAAAGCTAGGCAAGAAATAATTATTACAATCACATTAAGAGTTTTGGCTGTAAACGCCCTGTGAGAGTGTGGGGAAGGAGCTGAGTCTGCTAACGGCAGGAAGCATAGGGTGGTTTTCCTGCCTTCTGCTCTTTTTTTTTCAGTCCTGGTCCAATACCACACCTCCCCCCTCTTTTCCTCTTCTTTATCCTGGGAAATGAAAACAATTTATTTAATGATGGATTGCCCCTTTCTCTGGTCACTGACCTTCTGGGTGAGTTTCTGCTGAGCTCAGTGGAAAATGTGGGACGGGGTTGCAGATCCCATCTGTGAGTGGGGGAGGGGAGCATGGGGAGCTCCCCTTCACCCTTCTCAGAAAACACAACAACAGTCCTGGGGAGCAGGATGAGTCCCCATGATAGAGAGGGGATTTTCTGCAGCTACTGTCGCTGCAGCCCTGGCCCTGGAGCTTTGGGAGCAGATGCAGGGGCTGTAGCAGCACTCAAAGTCCCCCACCCCATCCATTTCTCTCTCTGGAAGACACACAGGGGTTCCCAGCACCTCCTCCCTGACCTAGCCTGGGGTGCAAGGGCTCGGATGCAGTGCTGGAGTGGGAGCAAGGGTTGGAGGAGTTGTACCTAGAGTGGGAACAGGGAACAGGGGAGTGGTCTCCACGCTGCCAGCACCACATCCCCCATTGCTACCCGGTGGCAGGGTGGCAAAGAGGTTTTCTACGCCCAGGGTGGCCATGGGAAGTGGTTTCAGACCTGGCTAGGCAACAGGGCCAGGTGTGAAGTCAGGGGTGAAGCGGGGGACATGTGCAGGGCAGCATGGAACTCCCAGTAACATCCAGAAATGCACACATCACAGTAGGCAGTTTGGTCCCTGGCCAGCCCAATGCTTGGCTGGGAGAGGAATCCCCTGGGAGAGAAAAGCCACGAGAGCATGCAGCAGGATCACACCAACCAACCATCTTTTGTTTGGATGGGTTGTCAGCACCCAGTGTGCATGACACCAGGGCCCTGGACATATGTACAGCCCAGCATCCCCTGTTGGTCATGCTCAACCCAGAGCTGGCCTTTGAAGCAGTGATTCAGCAATCCAGCATTCAGCCCCCTCCTCTGTGGCCCTTCCTCTGCCGTGGACTGTTGCTCAAAGCATGGTTCTTGTAAAAATGTGTAAATATTTACACAACAATAATTTTAAAAACATGGTCTGTCAAATAAAGGCAGCAAAACATCCAAGGAGCTTTCAGCTGGTTTGGGAAATCTGGTGTTGCTTTCTAATGCCATGCTGAGATGCTGGAGGTGTTTGCAGACAGCCTCAGCCCTGTGGTCTAATGGACTTGCTGGCAGAGGTTCATGACAGGTTTGAGGTCTTCATGAATGTGTTTTGGGGACCATGGTAGCAGACAGCTTTCACAGAATCACAGAATCACAGAATTATCTGGGTTGGAAGAGACCTCCGAGATCATCAAGTCCAACCCTTAATACTACACTATCATGATGACTAGGTCATGGCACTAAGTGCCACATCCAGTCTTATTTTAAATACTTCTAGGGATGGTGAATCCACCACCTCTCTGGGCAGGCCATTCCAATGCCTGATTACTCGCTCTGTAAAGAACTTTTTTCTTATATCCAGCCTAAACCTTCCTTGGCAGAGCCTAAGCTCGTGCCCTCTTGTTCTGTTGCTGGTTGCCTGGGAGAAGAGACCGACCCCCACCTGACTACAACCTCCTTTCAGATAGTTGTAGAGAGTGATGAGGTCACCCCTGAGCCTCCTCTTCTCCAGGCTAAACAACCCCAGCTCCCTCAGCCTCTCTTCATAGGACTTGTGCTCAAGTCCCTTCACCAGTTTCGTTGCTCTTCTCTGGACCTGCTCCAGCACCTCNTCTCTCCAGCCTATCAAGGTCCTACCTTCCGGCAGGTCGACACTCCCTCCCAACTTGGTGCCGTCTGCAAATTTACTCATGATGGACTCAATCCCCTCATCTAAATCATCTATGAAGATGTTAAACAGAACTGGACCCAACACTGATCCCTGGGAGACACCACTGGTGACTGGCCGCCAGCTGGATGCAGCCCTATTCACAAGCACTCTCTGGGCTCGGCCATCCAGCCAGTTCTTAACCCAGTTGAGAGTGCACCTGTCCAAGCCATGGGCTTTCACTTCCATCAAGTCACCTGCTGCTAGAAGCAACATCCTTCTGTCTGGAGGGACTGGGATAGGACTTTGCCATGCACAAGTTTCAGCTTCATGTCCTGGTTTTGACACTGTCTCCTGCACTGGGACTCTACCAGGAGCCAGATAAATCCTTGGGTGAAGCACTGTATTCCCCCAGGCTATGTGGTGGGGCCAGGGTATGGCAGGGTGGCAGCAGAGCTGGCAGGGTTACCCCCTGGTGCCACAGAGTGGCAGGGGTACTCCCTGGTGACATCCTCAGAGCTGTCAGCAACCTCAGCATTTCAAAAGCTTAGTCTTGCACTGCCTCAAGAGCCTTGGGCCAGTGCTTCCCCCAGGAAATGAGATGTATATGGCCATCTAAATGGTTCCACATTACTGTTTGCACTGGTGTCACCAGTCACCAGCACTGTTGGAAGCTTCAGCCTCTCTTCTGCATCCCACGTCCTCCTGGCACCACCAAGAATCCCCAATCTGCCAGTCCCAAGAGAGAGTTGGGGTTAGGGTTAGGGGAATGGCCTTAAAATGGAAGCACCTGGAAATGCTCAATCCCTTTTCCTTCTGCTGTCTTGGGGCTCCCCTGGCTGGGGCAAGGTGAAGGATGAGATTGCCACTGAGCAATGACCCTGCCATCTGTAGCTTAGCTGACCTGCAGCCACCAGATGCTTTGGCCATGTGATTCAGGGGATCCCAGGGTGGCAGGAGGAAATGAAGGGGTGGGAGAAAGGAAGGGGTCTCCCCTGTTCCCACGGTCCCGTAGAGCATGAGGGCAGAGGTGGGCACCACTGTGGGCAGTACACAGGGAATGGGGGCCATGTGTTGCAGTAACCTATTTCCTCCTGGCCACCTTCCAGCCTCTTCTCACCACTTGCATTTATGTGATTCATGTTTTCGTGTTCTTTGAATTCAGGCCAGATAATGAGTTCAAGCACTTTCATTAAAACCTCAGCTCTGCCCCAAATGCCTGCACACCTCCCTGGGTTACCAAGTGCCTCATACACCCTGGGGAGAGAGCTCCCAAGGGAGAGTTCCCCACCATGGGAAGTGATGCTTGTGCAGTGCATGTGTTTGGCATTTGTGGGGAACACTCTCTGCACTTGGCCTAATTAACTGGAAGGGAAGTGGAGAGCCAAATCCAAACCATGTGCTGACCTGCAGGCCCCTCTACCCAAAAGCATCTGTGCTGAATGTTTTCTGGATCTTTAATAGCTCCCTGCACCCTTTCCGCACATCTCTCCCTCTCTTCCTGAAACGCACAGGGCTTGGCGGGGATAGTGTTGGATAGGCCTTTGTGCTATTTCCCAATGATTTTCCAGGGCTGCCTTTTATGGGAGGCAGTGGGTGAACCCAGGGCCATGAGCAGCAGCCAGGAGGATCTAGGGGGCAATTGCTCATGGATTTGGGGCAACCTCAGTTCTGCGATGCCAGGGAGAGACAGGCTTGGACTTGATTGAAAGACCTCTGTCTCCATCCTTCACTCCCATAGGTGGCATCCACCTCTCCCCCTGGCTCAGCTTTGCAGTGGGCAAGTTTGTCCCACAGCCTGCCTGGCTCCCAGTGTCCTCCTCAACCCACTTGCCAGGTGCTTGCAGAGCCCAGGAGGAAGCACAAGGTCCAAACGCTACTGGGACCTATGCCAAGGCATTTCGCTGAGGAGCATCATTCATGGGGTGGGGGGGTAACAAGGGCAGAGGAAGCCTGGGATGAGTGTTTAGGATGTCCCCAGCTCTGGCACAGTCCCCATCCTTACATGACAGCCCCACCAAACCTACCCCTTGGTTGCAAGGGGTTCTGGCCCTATTTTGGAAATGACTAAGCAGCTGTGGAAGCAGGAAAAGGGGCACTTGCTCCTGGAGACAGAAGGGGTGGCAGTGGCCAGAGCTTGGCCAGACAGTGCGGGGAGAGGGCTGCTTCCCCCACACCATGCTCCTCCCAACCCTCCCAGTACAGAGCCTGGCTTCACACTGGCTCCAGTTCCTGGCCCAGAGGAAATGGCTGCAAGCTGGGGCCCACAGCTGTTTTCTCTGCTCAGTTTGCTGGTTTCAATTTAAAGTCCCAGGGAGCTGTAGTGGGATGACACAGGGGGAGCATTGCAGTGCTTTCCCATGCAAAGCCTCCCTGGAAGAAAATCTTTCCCTCACACTTGGGATGGCTGCTGGCAAGGCTGTTCTCTCCTGCCTGCCCTGCCCAGCTCTGGAGGGAAAACCCGCCAGCAGAATCCTGTGATGGTCCCAGTGGGGATACTTGCCATGGGGGGTGGGCAGGTTGGTGCTACAAAGTCCCCACGTCTGAGCTTGCAGCGGGGCCTGGCATGGTATAATAGAGCCGGGAGACAGGATTTTTGGGAACAAGTGGCATGAGGTAGGCCCAACCCCAGCCACAGGAGTGAGGGGCTCACTGTCACAGGTGCAAGGTGGTGGGTGGGGACAGCCAGAAGACTCCCTGGGCCACTCACTAAAACAGATGGTTCTTATTTGGCACTCCAGTGGCTGTGGATGGGCTGTGTGGAGAGGATGGCGGAACCCTCACTGCGCTCCCTTCCATGGCATCTCTTGGGCTGGGGGAGGGGTGAGCAGCCTAATGCTTTCCAGAAGATAGGCTGTAAATGGCCGAAGAGGGTAGTTCATATCAAATTCATAAAGCCTTTATTAGTGTCTCAGGGGAGAAATCCGGATGCAGCCGTTTATTTACTTTGGATTTTCCGTTTTAACATTTTCTTCCAGGAGATTTTTAAAGGGACAAAGATGCCATGCTGTGATTGGCACACAGCTTGATGAGGACTGGCTGTCCCCTGCAGTGTTAATGCTGGCTGAGGTGCTCTGGCATCTCAAGGGTTTGGGCAAGATCCTGATGTCTGGCTTCAGGGCCACTCTGAGGCAGGGCACATCCTGACACTGCGAGGGCTAGGGGTGCCATGCTGCACCAAGGGCATTTCGAAGTCCCATAGTTTTGCCCTGGATGCGTCATCCCTGCTGCCTCCAGCCCTGTTCTTAGACCTTTACCCAACGCCTCATTCTTCCCCACTCTACAGAAAGGCACTCAGCCATTGGAGCAGCCAGCAGCACGTGGGCAAAGATTTTGGGAGAACCCTTCCACTGTTGGCAGAGCTGGGCCCCCAGGGAGGCAGACTTTCTGCAGCAGTGTCCATAGCTGGTCCTAACTCAGTCCTGCTGTTGTTTGATCCTCTGCTTCACTCTTTACATAATTTGTTCCTTGGCCTTTTTTCAAAGGTACCTCACAACCGTTACAGAAGAGGATATTTATACAGTGCGGGTGTGGAATAATATGAATTAACGTGGAAAACCTTTGGAGCCAGGGACCAGATTCCCACACAATCCCAGTGCCCAGGGGCAGGCAAGAGCCCTCCCTGGTTTTGCCAGGACTCTGGATCAGGCTGGATGAGGCTCTCTCTTGCACACCCCAACCCCCAGCTGCACACAGGCTCCCCAGATGCTCATGTGGCAGGACAGGTTGGGTGCAGCTGTGGGGGCCCCTTGGTCCAGCTGAATACCTCACCCCAGCACCTGCCCTGCAGCTGTACAGGCAGCACCCATCATTAGCTATCAATTAAGCATAAAAAATAGTGGTGCTTTTTAGTGAGGTCTCCCAGGGGGCAGCCCCACCAGTTTTTTTGGAGGACTTAGGCTGTCTTGATAAAAAGAGTTACAGATGATAAATGTAGGGTGGGTGTGGGTTGTTTTTTTCTCCAGTGGAGACAAAGAGGCCCTTGAGCCTAAAGCATAACTTAAAACATGGCATTCCTGAAAAGAATTTCCTGATAATATTTTTAGCACCTGAAAAAAAAAAAAGGGGGGGGGGAGGAAGGCAAAAAAAAAAGCAGGTAACACTACTTTTTCTCTTCCACAAGGAGCACAGGGGACCTGCTGCTGAACTGTAGCTAGGGAAGAGCAGACTGTCACTGATCAGGGACTCTCTTTCCAAGCCCCTCGAAAAGACACACACCCCTCCCCCCACTCGACGACGATCCTNCCATTGGCTGCCTGCACCCAGGCTATGCAAATAACCCCCGGTGAGGCGGGGTTGGTGGGGTGAAGTTGTCCAGCGGTAGTGCTGTTAGTTGCAGTAGGCGTCTGATCGTGAATCTGACCGGGATCTTGGTTCTGAGTTGTGGTGTGTGAGCGGTCGGGTCCGCGCAGCCGCCGCCATCTCCGTGCCCGGCGGCGGGCGCCCTTTCTCCTCTGTGTTGCTATGCTTTGGTGGCCGGTGCCGGCGTCAGCGTGAGAGGCGAGCGGCGAGTCCTGGCGGCCATGCGGCGCCTGGCGGGCTGGGCCGTGGTAGTGGCCCTGGGCGAGTGGCTGTGGGCGGGCGGTGTGGTGCCTCTGGCGGATTTCTACCCCTTCGGGCCCACGGAGGGCGATGCCGCCACGCGGAAGCAGGATGACGGCAGCTCCGAGCTGCGGCCGCTCTCCGTCCCCTTCCCCTTCTTCGGCGCGGGGCACACCGGCCTCTATGTGAGTACTGAGGGGCAGAGAAGACCGCTTCCCCTGGGCGTTTTATATCATTTTCTGTCATTTTATGTCATGTCATTTTATGATCCTGCTCGAATGGATCCAAGTGTATCTTGAGTTTCCAACAGGGGCCGCCAGGTGGTCCCCATTTAACTCGGAGCATCAGGGGAGCAACCACACGCTGAGAGCAAGGAAGATCTGACAGGGCCCCAGACTCAGGAAGCGTGCCAGACCCCTACCTCAGCTGGGCTATGGCTGCTTCGAGTGGTGCAGCAAGGCTCCTGGCCCTGCCACACTGGGGATGCCAGACGAAGTGCTTGCCCCCAGTAGGAAGCACCAGACTTAGCCCTTGCTGAAGGCAGAAATACACATGCGTTGTGGGAATGGCCCCTGCAGTGGCATGCCATGGGGCTCCCAGTGGCAGGGAGCTGGGCACAGCTGTAAGGTGACAGCTCAGAGCAGGTGTGCCGTGGCCCCTGGATGGCAGCCCTCCCAGGGGAGGAGGCAGCAGCGGGACTCTGGGTGCAATGCAGAATAAATGCATCTGCCCGTTGAGTTGTGCTGGGGGTTTGCTGGCCACTTGGCACATCTCGCTCCTTGTCCTCTCCTCCCTGCACCCGCTGAGGTAGCTGGGCTGCTGAGATCTCTGCTGACTTGTCTCTTGCAGCCCCCAAGCTACTTGGAGGGGACTGCAACTGGAGAGCTTGAGTCACACCTGGCCTACTGTGCTCCCCGTGGCTGTGGCTATCAGGCAGAGGAGAAACTATGAGTACCAAGTTGTCTGTGAAGCCTTTTGGGTCGTGCTGGCTCCAAATGTCAGAACGTTTTCCCTATTCTCAAGAAAGGCAACGGGGATAACCTTGGTACCTACAGGCCTGTTAGTCTTACTTCTGTACCTGGTAAAATTATGGAGGAGTTTATCCTGGGAGTTAACTGAAAAACATATGAATGACAATGTAGTCATTGGTCACAGACAGCATGGGCTCATGAGGGGAAAGTCCTGCTTGACAAAATTTCCTTTTATGACAGGTTTGCTTACTGATTGATCAAGGGAGGCCAGCTGATGCAATCTTTATGGATTTCAGTACAGCTTTTGATACTGTCTCCCACAGGATCCTTCTGATGAAAATGTCCAGCATAAAACACATAAGCATATCATGCAATGGGTGAACAGCTGGCCGGTGGGTTGGGCTCAGAGTGTTATGGTAATGGGTTACATCGGGCTGATGATCCATGGCGAACCTGGTGGGGTTCCACAGGGCTCCATTTTAAGACCAATGCTCTTAAGTATCTCCATAAATGACTTGGACACAGGACTGGAAGGTATACTGAGTTTGCTGGTGACACTAAATTGGGATGAGCTGTTGACTCCCTTGAAGGTAGAAAGGCCCTGCAGAGGGGCCTTGACAGATTAGAGGGCTGGGCAATCAAATATGAAGTTTAACAAGGGCAAATGCTGGATTTTGCACCTGGTATGGGGCAACTCTGGTTATACATACCAATTAGGGAGTGAGAGGCTGGAGAGCAGCCACATGGAAAGGGTTATGTGGGTTCTGGTCAACAGCAAGTTGAATATGAGTCAGCAGTGTGCCCTGGCGGCCAAGAGGGCCAATGTTGTCCTGGGTTTGATCAAGCACTACAATGCCGGCTGCTCAAGGGAGGTGACAGTCGCACTCTGTGCTGATGTGGCCTCACCTTGAGTACCGTGTGCAGTTTTCGGCACCAAAACATAAGAAGGATATTAAGCTGTTGGAGAGCATCCAGAGGAGGGCCACAAAAACGGTGAAGGGTCTGGAGGGGAAGTTATATAAGGCACCAGCTGAAGTCCATTGATTTGCTCACTCTGGAGAAGAGGAGACTGAGGGGAGACTTCATTGTGGTCTGTTAACTTCCTCATGAGGGGAAATAGAGGGGCAGGAGCTGATCTCTCTGGTGACTAGTGACAGGACTCAAGGGAATGGTATGAAGCTGTGCCAGGAGAGGATTAGGTTAGGTATTAGGAATAGGCTTTTCACCCAGAGAGTGGTGGAACACTGGAACAAGGTCCCCAAAAATGTAGTCATGGTACCAAGCCTGACAGAATTCAGGAAGCATATGGTCAATGTTCTTAAAACACATGGTGTGACTTTTGGGGTTGTCCTGTGCGTAGACAGGAGTTGGACTTGATAATCCTTATGGGTCTGTTCCAACTGAGGACATACTATGAAATGCCTGCCTTGTGTCCTAGGGTAGGGTCTGTGCTCCCCAATCTGGCTCCCACTTGGTGCTTTGAGTTGCCTGGCATCCTGGTGCTTTCTCTTCTCCCACATTTGCTCCGTAGTGACTGAAGCAAGCTGGTGGAGGACAGGGCTGATCATTGTCTTTGTGCCATCTTGTGTCCTGTCCTACTGCCTTGGCTAAGTGCAGGAGGTCCTTTGTCCTTGCTGGTGCTTTTGGTTTTTTTCCCCAATGAAAGTGCCAGCCTTGCCATTGGGCAGGAGGGACCTGGGCTTGGGGCTTGACCTTTGATGGGAGGATAGAAGGGGCTCCAGGAAACCAGCTGGTGATGGCTGTCCCCACACAGGATTCACAGCACAGCTCTGGTTCTTGAAGGAGCTGTGGGGGTCAGAGGGCAGTGTGTCCCACTTACCTGAACTGAGACACTCCCAGCTCTGCAGGGCCAGCTCACGTGCTGCTGGCATGGGGGGGTCCATGTGGCAGGGCTGCTTCTGCCTGGGGAGCCACTGTCCCCAGGGGAACTGGCACAGGGGCTGGGTTCACCTGCAAACCTTTATCCTCGAGGGCTGTCTCTACCCTCCTCCTTTGCAAAATCCAGCAACAACAACAAAAGCCCTTCTTGGCTCCAGCTCTCTTCCCATCTTGCTTTAATCAGGGGAAGAATGTTCCTATGTGAACACCAAGGGGTTATAGAGTTTTTGTGAAACAGGAATCCTCTTCCCCTTAGTCACAGCAAGGATGGCCCTGTGTTCAAATATAAGGGCTGGACACCCTCCTGAGGGATTGGGGACTCTCCTCATATGCCGAACAAGGCTCTCACAGCCCAGTCATCCCCTGCGTGGGCATGCAGGCAGCAAAGGCACAGGCACACTGGCTTCAGCATGGCCCCTGGTGGGATGCTGGCTCCTTGTCAGCACACAAGTGTGACTCCACTACCTGTCCCTGCCTGCTGCACGCTAGGGCTGCTCTGTCTGCTTGAGCCTCTTGCCTGCGTCATGCCCCCCACTTTCCCACCCTGCAGCCAGAAGCTTGCTGGGCCAGAGCTGCTGGAGCTGGGCCTTGCACACCAAGGAGTTCAGCTGGGGGGCTGTGTGATCTTGCCTGTTCTGCTGTCACTTGTGGGCAGCATCATGGGCAGGAGAACAGTGTCTGGGAGTTGCCTGCTGTTCTAGGGTTGCCACTGCAACAGGTTGCTGTCAGGATCTCCTCCTGGGAATTTGGAGGCTGAGGGTGAGTGTTTCCCTTTGACCCCTACACCGTTGCTGCCTGCTCAGGCAGCAGTGCAGGCAGGGGTTTGTTTACTTCCCTTTCCTTGCTCCTTCTGCATCTCCAAGCCAGGAGGCAGTGCTCTAGGCAGCAGTATCCAGCTTCCTTCCCTGGGTTAAGGCCTGCTTCCGCCGTGCATTCCTGGGCCGGGCATCCCAGGACCCTAGTTGCCGTAGTTAATTAGTGCTGGCTAAGGACTCTCAGCTTGCAGTATCTCGCTCCAGATGCCTGGTGTCCCTTGCACAGGCATCACTGGGGCTTTTCATGGGATGGTGAAACTTGGTCATCTGGGGACTGTAAGCATTTTAGTGTGACTGCTTGTTAGCTCGCTCAGAGAGCTGCACATGCAGGCAGATGGATTGCTGTCTGGCAAAGCACCCCACATCCTGGGCCAGCTGCCTGGCTCAGGCATGGCCTCCCTGCCAGGAGGGTGGCTATAATGCCTGGTCTTAGACCCCAGCCATGCAGGCTGCATGTCAGCCATAAGAGAGCAGGGAACAAACAAAACGGTCCCCTTCCCCCACCAATAGCACTGGTGCAAGTTGGACAACCATTCTGGGTGCCGTTTGTTTAGAGCGCTGGGGCTGCCACAGTTTTGTCAGCTGTTCTCCCTTCCCTTGGCTGGGCCACAGCATAGAACAGGGCTGGTTTTGTTCAGGCGGCCGCTTCCCCACTGCCGTGCTTCAGCAAGTGAGCAGCTGGGGCGGAGGGTTGCAGGCACCAGGGTATGTCTCTGCTTCCAAGGGCAGGAAGAAGTCCTCCAATACTTGTGAAATGAGGGAGTGGGGGGAAGAAAGGCGAAAGGGAAAGCACCTCTAAAACATGGATTCCTGCTGGTGGCAGGAATCAGCTGTGGCTGCCTCTTTCATTCCTTCACTCTCTGCAGGTGAACAACAATGGGATCATCTCATTCCTGAAGGAGGTCTCCCAGTTCACACCGGTGGCCTTCCCCATCTCCAAGGACCGGCGTGTAGTGGCTGCTTTCTGGGCGGACGTGGATAACCGGTGGGCAGGCGATGTGTATTACCGGGAGAGCACTGAGCAGCCCATCTTGGACAGAGCGAGCAGGGACATTGCACAATATTTCCCGGAGTTCCCAGAGTTTTCTGCACAGTGGGTCTTCATTGCCACCTGGTACAGAGTGACCTTCTTTGGGGGCAATTCGTTTTCACCCGTAAGTAGCTGGTACAAAGCAGCCATTAGTTTAGAGGTAGGGTTTGTTTTGTTTTGGTTTTGGTTTGTTTTTTTTTTAAAGGAGCATCTCACCAGAGCTTTGTTGCCTTCCATGGTAGCATTCCTGCTGCATGCTAAGCTGACCCTGGTGGCTCCATCAAGATGCTTTACTGTGACAGAGCAGTGCCAGGCTGGCAAAACCAACTCCTCCTCATTGTGTCACATGGAGGCTGCAAATCACTAGTGTCCCTCTTCGTGGGCAGCAGCATGGTGGTGTTTGCCTGCCTGCTTGTGGCTGTGCTGAGGAGCCAGTCACAGATGGGGTTTGATGCCTTTCTTCCAGAGGCTTGTTAACTACATTTCTCCCCATTTTTCTTGTTCCCTCAGGATAAGAAGCAAGCTCTTCTGTTGACTGGGGTGCTGGGTGAAGGGGATCAAAACACCATTAGGGTTAAAAGTAATTAAACCTAACTGCCTTTTCTAGGAGAGGAGGACTGAAGCTCAAAGAAACACTTCTTTGCTAAATGCTGTTTCTGTCATTTTATTTTCTGACTTTTTTTGTCTGGCTTGTCTGCCCTCCTTCCTGCCCACTCACTGCTTTCTTCCCCTCCCTGCTGCAGGTAAACACTTTCCAGATTGTCCTCATCACGGATGGCAAGCTCTCCTTCACCATCTTCAACTATGAGTCAATCACCTGGACCACGGGTATGCACGCCAGCAGTGGGGGGGACTTTGCCGGGCTTGGTGGCATTGCAGCGCAGGTAAGTGGTGAACACAGCCCCCAGGGTGCCCAAGTAGTGCATCTATCCTGCAAGCTTGTGGCTTCTTGTTTAGGTGATTTGGAGGTAGAAAGCCTTCTCTTTTTTTTTTTTTTTTTTAAAGTTCTTAAATATCTGTGTGCGCTCTGGCTCCCAAAACCAAGACAATACAAGGGGTTTTGGTGTCCCAAAACGACAGGTCTTTGCCTTGGCTGCTGCCTCATAGTCCCTTTTCCTTCCTTACCTCAGCCTTTAAGAGCAGCTGCCATAGCTAGCACAGCTTTCACCTGTATTTATACTTCATCCTTGTGTGTGTTGTTGTGTCTAAGGGGAAAAAACAAAAGCCAACACTCACACCCACAAAGACCTCAGTACCCATTCACATGTGTGAATTTACTGGCAGTTGCTCCATGCTTGGGTCCTTGCTTGCTAAGTTGCAGCAAGCAGGATGCTGCAGGTGGAGGGGAATCAAATGGGATTTGAATCCCAGGGGAGGGACTAAGTGGGCAGGGCAGCCTCTTTGCCTAGTTGTGCTGGCTGTCATCCTCAGCATGTGGACAGGACTGAGCACTGGCTGGTGTCATGTGGAAGGGGACAGTGTGAGTGATGCCAGCACTGAGTAGCAGGAGAGATGAGTCACTGTGTTGCAGCTGCCTTCCCCTATGGGCTAGTGATGAATCTTTACCTTCTGTCCATGTCTTACCAGGCAGGCTTTAACGCTGGTGATGGAAAGCGCTACTTCAACATCCCTGGATCCCGCACTGATGACATCGCTGACGTGGAGATGACGACAAATGTGGGTATCCCCGGGCGCTGGGTGTTCAGAATCGATGATGCCCAGGTGCAAGTGGGGGGCTGCAGCAATACAAGTAAGAGGACAGCAGTTAGGTTTATTTAACTCCCAACCCCACACTGTTCTCTAGTTCCGTCTTTCCCTGCCTCAACCCCCACCTCTGTGGTGTGGAGGAGATGGCTCAAAGGGCTTGGGGAGGGAGGGGAGACAGCCATGGGGTACTGTCCTTAATGCCTGCAGTGGTTGGGGATGGCATCTGTGGTTGACCTGGGGCTGGGGACGGGCTGGGAGAGCAAATGGGGAGGGGAGGAAGACTGAGGCAAAGAGAGCCTGTGGGGAGCAATGAGGAAGGCTGGGGACGAGGTGATGGTGCACAGGCAGGACCCTGCTGCCAGGCAGATCACAACAGGCCAGCACACTCGGGAGGCATGACAAGAGGCTGGGGTGAGCCATGAGCACTGCTGGGTGCCAGTCTCACCTGTGGGGCTGAGTCACTAGGGCTGGGCAATGCTCCCCACTCTGGGGATCCTAATATGTCCCCTGCAGAGCCACTGGCCTTCTGTTCCTTGTCCCCACTTCCCCCTGGCCATCTCGTCCCACCCATGATCTGTGTGTCTTGTGTTGGTGGGTTTGCTATATGTGGGCTCTCCTGTCCTCCTTTTCCTCTGCACTGGGTGAGGGCATGTCCATATCCCCCTGGCCAGTGGGGCTGACTTTGTGCAGCCTTTCCCCCTTACACAAGAGGAGTAAAACTGCCCCCCTGTCCCAGGGAAGCCCATGAGAAGTGGACCCTGCTCTGCTATGAGGCAGGCAGTGACTGTAGGCTCCCCAAAGCACCCTGGGGAGCTGGGTGGATGTGGGGACAGACCCCAGCATTGGTGTGGCTGGAGGGTGACAGGTAAGCCCTGCTGGGGCATGGGCTGACAAGGGGGTACTGCCTCTCTCCACAGCCTCCGTCTGCCTGATGCTACGGCCCTGCCTGAACGGGGGTAAGTGTATTGAGGACTGCATCACAGGGAACCCCTCCTACAGCTGTTCCTGCCTGGCTGGCTTTACTGGAAAGAGGTGCCATGTTGGTGAGTGCCAGCCCTGAGTTTCTGGCACTTTGCCACGAGGAGCAGGTATTGCTCCTGGTGTTACCACTGCATGCTGGCAGTCTGTTTGTCCCTGTGGCTGTCTTTGTTCCTGCCCTGAGCACTTGTCCCAACCTGGGGCTCTGTTTCAGATGTGGATGAATGTCTGTCCCACCCATGTCAAAATGGAGCCACCTGCTTCAATGGTGCTGGCAGGTTCAGCTGCAGATGCCCACTGGGCTTCAGAGGTGCAAACTGTGAGACCGGTGAGTGCAGGGCCACTGGTATGGTGGGGTTTTATCTTTGCTGTGCTTGAAGAGCAGACACCCCAGACCTGGTAGTCTTTGAGACCTGTTGAGCTCCTGTTGCAGCTGCTGGGCTTGAGCAGTTTGCAATGGCCGGCTTGGATTTCAGCTTGCTGCAGGCAAGGAAAACTTTACTCTGGCTCTGAGCCTTTCCTGCTGCTGGCAGCCCACTCCTCCAAGGGCTTGGCTCAGCAGTGTCTCCAGCACCTCTCCATGCCACTGCTTCCTTAGTGAGAAAAGCTGACTTGTTAGTGCTTAGACAGAAGTCTCAGAGGACCTGCTTTTGTGGGTGATGCTCTGGTCTTGAGCCCTTTGAAGCCAGTGAGGGGCTCTCCCAGTCCCTGTAAGGGGCTGTTGTGGACGGTTTCACCCACTGGTGGAAGTGCCAACAAAGCATATGGCTCCCAGCAAGCCTCTGCACCAATGGAGGAGTCAAGCAGGGAGTTGACTTTTGGGGAAATGAGGGAGAAATGCCCAGCACAGCACACTGACATCCAAGAGGCACAGAGACGGCTGAGCTGCCCAAGGAAAGGTTTTGGGAAGAGCAGCGACTGGGGGTGCAGCTGCTGTTTCCTGCCAGAGAGTGTGTTGGTGGCTCAGAGCTGCACTCTCTTCCTGGTCACTGTGTGTGCAGAGGATGCCATGTACCAGCCTTTACCTGGGTTGATCCCCTTCCTCTCTTTTTTTGGTGTCCCACTGCAGAAGAGTCACCATGTGAGAGCAGGGTGTGCCAAAATGACGGCAGATGCCAGGTCGCAAACGGGACAGCAGCATGCTTGTGCCAGCCAGGGTACACAGGGGCAGACTGCCAAACAGGTGAGCGGCAGGAGCAGGTATTGGGGGGAGATGGTGACACTTCATGCCTTGGCAAGTTGCTTTCCCATACTGCTTCATTTCTGGCTGTGCTTCTGGTAGAGCAGCACTCGATGTTGCCAGTGGTGCTGACTACTTTTTTCCGGTCATCACCTTCCCCCTCTTGAGCATTCTACAGAACTCGAGGCAGTGGGTGAACCAGTAGCCTAGGACTGCTTGTATGTGGCCTGACCATCCCTCCTGGCTTCCCCTTGCAGAGGTGAACGAGTGCGAGTCCAACCCATGCCTGAACGGTGGGCACTGCGTTGACCTGGTCAATAACTACACCTGTGTTTGCCTGGAGCCCTTTGTGGGACAGCGCTGTGAAACAGGTTCCTGCTTCTGCCTGCACCCTGGGACAACCCGTGCTAGGGACTGTCCCTCCTGTTCTGCTGGCTGTCACAGCCCCTCTCCCAGGGCCAGACTCTGCTCATTGTTCTCTTGCTTGCTTGCTTTTCCCCACTAGACTTGTCTTCCTGCAAGGACCAAAGCTGCCACAACCGACAGACGTGCAACTACATCCGCCCTGGCCGCTACATCTGCACCTGCTCCCCTGGTTATTATGGCAACAACTGCCAGTTTGGTGAGTGGGGGTGCACCTTGCCTAGCCCAGCACAGGCTGGCCATCTTTGAGGGAGCTGCGCGGGAAAGGGACATATGGCTACAAGGGTCTGCTTCAGCCATACGTGCCACCAAAAGCTGGCAGGCAAGTTGTGCAGAGGGGTCATTGTGCTGCTGGGAGGAAGCTTCTTCCAGTGGTGCTGCTCTGCTGTGGTGGGGTCTCTGATGTGAACAATGTGAACAGATGATGGACCAGCTCTGTCTCAGCTCCCCCAGGACAAGAGGGTGTTCCGGCCCTACGCTGGGATGACTGGCTCAGCCTTCTCTTTCTCCACAGGTGGGCCCCGCATACCCAGTGCCTGCCTCTCCCATCCATGCCAGAATGCAGGCAGCTGCCTGGAGACAGAGCAGGGCTACCTCTGCAAATGCCAGAAAGGCTACACTGGGCAGAACTGCCAAGACAGTGAGTACTTGAGAGACTCTCCAGTGGGGCATGACATCTCTAGGGTAGCCCTTGTACTCCCAAAAGGTGGAAGCAGTGGCTTCAGAGAGCCTGATCAGGGCTCTTGGATTGAACAGCAGGTCTCTCCTGCTGAAGGAGGCTGTGCCTGGCTGTCTTTGTGGAGCTTGTGGCTGCCATCCACCTAAGCTCGCCCTGTGGGTGACATCTGGCAAGGCTGTTTGGCTGTCCCAACCCTGCAAGCAGGAGAGGTCCTGGGAAGCTCTCGTCTTCTGTCTTGCAGAGCTCTCGGAGGGCTGCGAGTGTCGCAATGGGGGCAGTTGTCTGGAGGGGAACATCACCATCTGCCAGTGCCCACCTGGGTTTTTTGGTCTCCTCTGTGAATTTGGTAGGTGAGGGTTTCTCACTTGCTGTGTTTACTCTCTCTCCGGGATGCTTGAGACAGGCAGACAGGCAAGGAGACACTCCCCATGCCTGAGCCTAGTGTGGTACCGGGGCACACACTGAATTTGAGCCTGGAAATATCATCCCCTGGTGAGGAAGCAGTGCTTCCATCTCCACCACTCCCTCTTGCACTGTGCCTGCCCCAGCCTGGATCCCCTGGGTTGGGAGGAAGCTGCATCATTCATGCACTCACACTCTGAAGCTCACTGGGCATCTAGGCTAGCCCTTGCTGTTCATGGGGTCTGTAGTGTGGGGTACAGAGGGTCCCTACTGTCTCATCAGACCCTACAAAGTTAGGAAATCCCCGTTTCTGGCCAGGCAGGTGTATGAGTGTGCTCCTGCTGCCAGCTGACAGAGGCTGGCACTGGCTATGTGTTTGCAGAAGTCACCACCACGCCATGCAACATGAACACACAGTGCCCAGATGGTGGGTACTGCATGGAGTATGGTGGGAGCTACCTCTGCGTCTGCCACACTGACTATGGCACCAACCACAGTAAGTCTTGTCCACAGGGATGTTGGACTAGCCTTGGGGAGGGACACATGGTGGGGTGTGAGCAAACTATACTATCATCAGCTGGGGAGCAGCCCTCATGCCCTGGTTGCACATCCTCAGTGACACCCTGTGTTTGGCTTTGCAGCAATGCCATCACCCTGTGACTCAGAGCCGTGCCTGAATGGGGGCTTCTGTGAGGTTCATGATGACTCATACACCTGCAAGTGTCCTCGAGGCTTCCTTGGCAAGCACTGTGAGAAAGGTACCTGCACAGAGCTCCCTGCTGGCCATAGCGCATCTGGCAGTGGGTTGAAGAAGAGCTTGGACCCTAGTGGGAGATGAGCTGCAGCTGGAAGCGGGTGCAGGTTATCCTGTTCCATCCTGCAGGGTAGATGGAGGATTGTGTGGCTCTCTTCACAGCCTATGACAGTCACAGCAGCTGATTCAGTTGTTCCCTGCACAGTGTGGGAGTTTTTCTACATGCCTGAGCTTCTGGCCTCAGGAGCAGCTGCCAGTCCTGTGGCATCATGTGCCTGTGAACCCCCAAGACCCCAGCATGCATCTGCATGGTTGTTCATTTTGCAGTGTTGCTGAGTCCAGGGCTGTGAGGCCTGGGTGTGGACAGCTTTCCCACAGTGAGGGGATTGCTGGGGTGCTGATGGGAGGCAGTGGCTCTCAGGGTGCTGGCAGCAGTAGGTGATGCCTGTTTGTGGTGCTGTCTTTGCAGCCAAGCCACGGCTCTGCAGCACAGGGCCCTGTCGCAATGGGGGCACCTGCAGGGAGGCAGACGGCGAGTACCACTGCAGCTGCCCCTACCGCTTCACTGGCAAGCACTGTGAGATTGGTATGGCCCCTCAGCCCCAACCTGAGAAGGAGAGGCAGCAGTCATCTTGCTTGCTGCTCAACTCCCACCTGCCCTCTGCCCCCAGGTAAGCCAGACCCCTGTGCCTCAGGACCCTGCCAGAACGGGGGTACCTGCTTCCACTACATCGGCAAGTACAAGTGTGACTGTCCCTCAGGCTACAGTGGTCGGCACTGTGAGATTGGTAGGTATAAACAGGGTACACTGGTGCTGGGGGTTACCTGGCGTGGTGTTGGGGCTGCTGACTGTCACAGTGGCTGCAAACAAACCTCCCAGCTTGCTTTGAACCCCCTTCCCTGTAATTTGAAGTGCTTTGACTCTTCCTTGCACTCCACCAGAGTGCTGCTGGATGGGAAAAGTGGATGCCTCTTGTTTCTGCAGCAGTTGCTCTTTGCTCTGCTCTTCTTCTAGTGCCTTCCCCATGCTTCCTTACCCCCTGCGAGAACGGAGCAACCTGTGAAGACCTTGGCAGGGGCTACGCTTGCACATGCCCTGTGGGCTATGTAGGGAAGCACTGCCAATCTGGTAAGGGCTTTGTGCTGCACCTGCCAGCCAGGGGCTTATGATGCATCTGCAGGCCCCACTCACTCCAGTTGTTTCTCCTCAGAGGTCGACTGTGGCATCCCCAGCGAGGTGAGGCATGCCCAGGCCTCTTTTAATTCCACCAAGGTGGGCTCGCTGGCTGAATACCAGTGTGAGTTGGGCTACACCCTCAGCCAGTATAACCACCCCCGCATCTGCCGCTTGCCAGGCATCTGGAGTGACCCCCCTGAATGCGATGGTGAGGAGCACCAGGGAGCGGCTGAGCCCTGGAGTACTGTCCCACTGAGCTGTGGTCATGACCATGGCTTGGTGATCCCAGGGCATGTACTCTTGTCCTACCTGGCTCATGCCTGCAGACAGAGCCCCCTGGGGACCCCCTGGTGCTCACATCTCTTGCCTTGTCTCTCACCTGCCCAAATGTCTGCAGAGATCGATGAGTGCCAGTCCCAGCCCTGCCTGAACGGTGGTCAGTGCAAGGACCGCATTGCTGAGTTTCTGTGCCAGTGTGAGCCGGGTTACACAGGCCGCTACTGTGAGCTGGGTAAGGGACCATGCCAGGTATGCTCCAGGGCTGCCACAGGCAGCTATAGCAAAACCTTCCTTCGGCTGCCTGCAGTTGTGTGCACTAGTTTCAGTCTTCTGTCTGTGCTCTGAGATCATCCTGCAGCAAGAGCTGCTCTCACACAGAGCCCGTGGCCAGCTGTGTTATGTGTTGGTGCAGAGATGCTGCTTCTGATCAGATGGAGGAGCAGGCAGGGTTGTGATGGCACATGTGCTACTTGTGTCCCCCTGCTAATGGATGCTCTGCAGGTGTCTCCATCACCAACGGGGCAATGACTTCTGACTTGTTGAGCCTATGATGATAAGCCCCAGGTCTTGGGATTTAGGTGGGAAAGTGCCCTGAATGGCTCCAAAGTCACTGGCCAAGAGGCTGGGAGAAAAGCAGCGTGAGGTCACACATTTTTGGCCACAATGTGCTCCCGTGTATGCACATGGTTGCAGTTGCATGCAGGTGCTCATTGGAGTGGGGGAGAGGCAGCATGGGGGTCTATTTGGACTCTGGCAGGTGACTGTAGCCTGGGTCCCCAGGACCTGGCAGAGGATGGTGGTGGGAGAAGGTGGGATACCTGCTGGGAGTTAAAGAAAGGAACATGCTACAAGCACCTTATGGGACCTCTTGGCACAGCTCCACACTGCCAGTCATCCTCGTATGTCTTTGCAAACATGTTGTCCTCATGCCCGACTCCTGCTGCAGCTCACACATGGGTACATGTGGGACAGTGGGCTCCCAAAGGCCTCAGAAATGGGGTTGTTGGGCTTGGGAGTAGTGAGTGACAAGGGGATGGTCCATGTTCTGTGGGAGAAGCACTGCCTCTCCAAGCCCCCTGTCATCTGCCATCAACCCCATCACTGAGCTGGCACCTCTCCTCCCACTGCTCCTGAGATGTTGACAAGTGCCAGTCAGAGCCCTGTAAGAATGGCAGGGCTTGCCAGGACCTCCCTGGGTCCTTCAGTTGCTACTGTCCCGAGGGCTTTGTGGGGACCCAGAGTGAGACAGGTAGGGACTCTCCCTTCCCAGGGCAGTGGGAGGCAGGAATGTGGACTCTGCAACCAAGGCAAGACTGGCACCAAGCCAGGCAGCTGATTGCTGTCACGGGTACCCTGACCCTGAGCCATCACCTTGGGTTCTCGCTGCCTGTTGTGCCTCCTTGCCTGTGGTTTCAGGAGCAGAGCTGAAACTGCTCAGGTGAGGGGGCAGCAAGGAACAAGGTATGTGCCAATGACAGATCTCCTTTCAAAGGCATCTGCCCCCTGCCAAGGCATGCAGATGCTGTAGTGCTTAGGTTGGATACTGAGTCCAGATAGGCTGTACTGAGCCTTGGGCTGCACATCCATTCTGCTGTCCCCTTGGGGGGGTCTTTGCTGTTACTCACTTGCGGGAGCTGGTTGCCAGGACCCCTTGCTCACCGCTGGCCTCCTCTTGCCTCCAGAAGTGGATGCCTGCAAGTCGGGCCCTTGCCAAAATGGAGGGGAGTGTGAAAGCTACGGGGGCTCCTACCTCTGCGTGTGCCCAGAGGGTTTCTTTGGCTACCACTGTGAGACAGGTGAGGTGGGCAGGGTGGCTTGGTGTGGGGTGGCCAGTTGGGCAGCTGGCACTGCTAACACTGTTGGGCGTGGCGCTTCTCCTGCAGCCAGTAACCCGTGCTTCTCCAGCCCCTGCGGGAGCAGAGGCTACTGCCTGGCCGGCAATGGCACCCACAGCTGCACCTGCAAAGTCAGCTATACAGGCAAGAGCTGCGAAAAAGGTAAAGGCCCTCAGCAGTGGCACCAGAATGCAGTGCAGTGCTCAAAACTGGCTTGGCGGTGGCCATTGCCTGCAAAGGGCTTGATGCTGTCCAGGACCAGCAGCTCTCCTTGAGGTGGACAGGGGTGGGTCCTCGCCTCCACAGGGGACAGCTGGGGCCGCACCAGTGCTGCAGATGGGTGCTAGTGTGCTGAGCTATTGCCATGGGCACCAGGCTTGGCATGAGGATGCTGTGGACAGGCACTTGGCCCCCTGCAGCAATGGTGATCGCTTGGATGCCCTTAGTAGGGGAAGCAGAGACATCCAAATAAGTCTCTTGCTTCTGGCACCTGCCTTCTTGGGGCCCGCTTGCTCTGTCTTGCTGGCACCCTAGGTCCAGTGCAAGTGCTCGGCTTCTGATGCTGCCAGAACACAGTGGCTGGGAGTGCTTCTGATGCCCTGATTCCTCCCATGACCACTGGGCCAGTGGTGGCTGGCACTTGCAGGGTTCGTGCCAGGTGTGCCAAGGGAGAGAGAGCAAGGGCTTTCTGCCCCTTGCGGCTGGGGTCTGTTATCTAAAGATTCATGGCATTACCTTTCCCCTTTGCTTTTGCCCACACCCTGAAGAATTGCTGCCACCAACCTCATTAAAGGTGGAAAGGGTGGAGGACACTGGTGTGTTGATATCTTGGCATCCACCTGAGGACGCAGCTGCCAGGCAACTCATTGACGGCTACGCCGTGACGTACGTATCCCTCGACGGCTCTTACCGCAGGACAGATTTTGTGGACCGAAGTCGTTCTGCCCACCAATTGCGGGCACTAGCCTCCGGCAGAGCCTACAATATTTCTGTCTTTTCAGTCAAACGCAACGTGAACAACAAGAATGATATCAGCAGGCCCATCATGCTCACCACACGCACTAGTGAGTAGTGTCCCGGGGGGATCGTGGTCATGAGCATATGTGGCCACTGCAGGCATCAGGGCTTGTGCTGCCCTCCTACTTGCCACCAGCTCCAGATGCAGCCTACACTGAAACCCAGCGGGTTTGGTGGAGCATATCCTAAAATCCATTTGGGGGCATTTGGAAAGTGCTTAGCACAGAGAATTGTGTTTCCCTTTGCTGTGAGTTAAGGGTCCAAGCCCCTCGTGGCTCACTGGGCTCCTGCCCAGGGACTTGTAAGGGAGCTGGCAGTGGGGATCACTCCTGGCTCCTATTTTTCAGGGACAGGCTGCGCCTGCTACACTGGTTACTCCTTGTCACTGGACCCAGGGTGGGTGAGGGTCACTAGTGCTGCTAAGGTGATCTGGAGAACTTGTGACAGTCAATCAGCAGGGCTGAGTAATCTCTGCTAACAACAAGCCCTGTGGGCAAGTTGCCCTGCCATCCTGCCAGGTTTGGCACGGGGATGTGCTAGAGAGGGCAGAGGCTGGAAAGGGGCCTCAGCCCTGCAGGCAGAGGGAAGAGAGCACAGTGATGCCTCTGGAGGCATGGGCAGGTGGAGCAGCTGTAGTCCTGCTTTCTAGGGCAGGCACATACAGAAGTGCCAACTGGGGATGGAGTGAATTAGACCTAGAAAAGCTGCCTTCTAATGAGAGGGGAAGGGTGGCAGGGAAGCCTGCAGGCCACATCCCCCCCACCAGCAGGCTGAGGCTTAGTGAAACTCAGAGCAGGAGAAGGCACATGTGATACTGGCCACAGGGATCTGAGACCCTCGCCATAGCATCTCAGGAGGCCTTGAGCAAGGGCCAGATGGAGAGGATAGTGAGAACCTGGCTCAGGATGGCTGCCTGGGACATGCAGTAGGCTTAGGGTACTGTGGCCCCTCTGGAGCTGGTGGGAGGCAACTAAGGCCAGACAAGGTCAGCCCGAGGCACAAGGCCTTACAGTCAGGCATGCACCTCCCACCTGTTCACAGGTGGTGAGGACAGGAGAGTGCAAGTCAGGGCAGGTGGTGCTGAGCTGCTTCTGCTGGGGAAGTCAATCCAGAGGAGCAGGCAGGAACTGCCTTGCAAGGGCATGAGGAGGGGACAGGGTGACCTGTGATGACCAGTGGCTGACTGCTGCCCTCTCCACTTGCTCTGGCCAGGACCACGTCCGGTGGAAGGCTTTGAGATCACAAATGTGACGGCCAGCACCATCATGGTGCAATGGGCTCTTCACCAGCTCAAGCATTCCACCGTCAGTAGGGTGCGTGTCTCCATCCGCCAGCCAGGAGACCTGGCAGACCACACTGTGCAGCTGAACAGCAGCGTGGCCAAGTACACCTTCCTGTGAGTGGGGTGGAAGGTGGGTAGCAGGCCAGCTGGCTGTCCTGGGCTGCTGGCTTACCCCTTCCCACTCTGCCTTCCTCCTCTGCAGGGACCTGCAGCCAGGAGAGAGGTACATCATCCATGTCACAACGCTGAGTGGCCTGGGGACAGAAGACCACCCTTCAGAGAGTCTGGCCACAGCTCCCTTCCATGTGTGGACGAGTGAGTAGGGTTGCCTTCACTACCCCCCTGCTGCTGCAGGGACCCTGGAGCGTTGCAGGCACAGGGCAGACGTGGCTTATGGCCAGTGTGAAAACTGCAGGGAGAGGAAGGCATGAAAGCCATCAGCATGTGGCCAGTGCAGTGGATAGGAGGTGTGCAGGCAGCGCTTGCTCAGGAAGGGCAGACAAGGTAGTGCACATGATCTCCTGGCAGATATTGTTTGCTGCCCAAGCTCAACCCTGTGTGGAGCTCACATGGGCTCATCCCCTACTGTATGGCAGCCAGAGGGCGAGGGCAAGACCTGGGAGCCAGGTGCAACGAGTCTCTGCCTGCCTTGGCAGGGACCCAGTGCTGAGCATCTGTTCCTGGTGCGTTGCACAGCTAGGGCCAGGCTGACAGCTGGCCAGGGCATGGCCAGGCAAGCAGGGGCCCTGGCATGCTTATAAGATAGTGTGTGAGCAAGTGAGGGTGGTTGCCATTCAAGGACTCCAGTGCTGACACCTTATGTCTCCATCTCCTGCCTGCCCCAGGGCCTCTTCCTCCCCAGAATCTCACAGTTTCCCGTGTCACTGCGACTTCTGTGTCCATGGCGTGGGAGCAGCCACCTGCTGGCCTTGTAGAGGGGTACATCATCAATGTCACCACCATTCAAAGCGTGAAGAGCCGCTATGTACCCAGCGGGAATCTTGTATCCTACACAGTGCGAGACCTGCTCCCTGGGCAGCGGTACCGCCTGTCTGTGACAGCTGTGCAGAACACAGAGCAAGGCCAAGTGCACAGTGAGCCCATCCATCTCTATGTCACCACCTGTGAGTTCCTGGCTCGCTGGGGCTGGGGCACTGCTGTTTTGCTGCAGCACAAGGGAGGTGATGGGTTAACAGAGAAAGGGGTAGGAAACCAGTTGACCAACAGAGTAACAAGCCCATGGAGACTTGCTGCCCCAGAACTGGGTGCCTGCAGCTGGCTGTGAGGACAGGATGCAGGTCCCCTGCAAAGGGAGGTGGGTGTTGCAGGTCGTTGCCTCCATTAGGGGAGGGCAAATGCAGAGTTACAGCTTGGTGATGCTTCACAGTGACTGGCACTCACAGCGCAGGTGTGTGGAGCGTGCATATGCCTAAATGGCAGCCTGGGGACAAGGGGACTGGCTGGGAGTTGGTTTGCTGTGCTGGCTCACAGCCTGCCTCCTGTTAAGCCTAATCCTTTCATCTACAGTGCAGAGGGATGGGGCTCCAGAGAGACGGTGGAGCCAAGCTAAGCCTAACCCCAGGGTCCTGCGGAACAGACCACCACCTGTTTTCTTGCCTGAACTCCGCTTGCTAGCAGATCACAACACAGCTGAGGAGCCCTTGCCAGCCCCCAGGTAGGCATTGCTGCAGTGCTCCTGGCTCTTCCACCAGTACTTGGCCCAAGCATCAGGTTGAGCAGAGCTGCTTTTCCCAGCTCCTTTATCTGAGTGTGCACAGGGTCAAGGCATGCTCTTTGCTGGGTTGTGCCTTTTGCCCACCCACTGGAATCCTGAGCCAGACAGGCCCATGTCCTGTGAACAAGTCCCCTGCACTGCCTGAGGGACTTGCACTGAGCCTGATGCCACCAGCAAATGCTTTATCCTACTGTCTCCAGCCCTAGTGTGTGGGGTGGCTGTGGCCTTGGATACCTGCAGTGTCCCATAGCCTCATGGCTCTCTTGTCCCAGGTTCACTGAGCTGGTGGATGGCAGACAAAGGATCAGCGCCAGGTACAGCACTGCACTGGACAGACCCATCACTGTGAACACGCGTAAGTGTTCTGCTGCTTTTCTGGCCCCCTCTTGTCACCTACTGCCATCTATACCTCTCCCCCAGGACAGAGTGGCAGGCAGGCAGGCTGCTTGCTGGATGGGAGAGCCATAGAGGAGGACAAAGCCCTCTTACCTCTCTCTCTGCAGATAAATATCTGCCCTATTTGCTAGGCCCTGCCCAGGAAGAGAGATGATGCATAGCCAGTCGAGGACCCCAGAGGGGGACCCTTGCCTGATGTAAAGCAATGCTGGCTGGGGCACAGGCTGGCCTGTCTGGCTGTCAGCAGCAGCAGAAGCCAAAGAGGGAGAGGAGGTGCTCTAGTGGTTAGGATTCAGTGCCGTCACCACCGGGACCTGGGTTCAATTCCCAGTCAGGGAAGCCTTGTTGTGACCTAGCCCTAGAGAATCCTGCTCTGGCAGGGGGGGTGGACTAGATGATCTTTTGAGATCCCTTCCAACTCCTAACACGCTGTGAAGACGGTGACCCTGCAGGCTCTGCCTGCACAGCAGCCTGAGTCATAGAATCATCATAGAATAGAATCATAGAATGGCTCAGGTTGGAAGGGACTTTAAAAGATCATCTAGTTCCAACCCCCCTGCCATGGGCAGGGATGCCACATGCACTAGACCAGGTCATCCAGGGCCACATCCAGCCTGGCCTTAAACACTGCCAGGGATGGGGCCTCCATAACCTCTCTGGGCAACCTGTTCCAGTGCCTCACCACCCTTTGGGTAAAGAACCCCCTTTAATCTCCAGCCTAAATTTCCCCTCCTTCAGCTTGTAGCCATTCCCTCGTGCCCTGTTGCAATCAGACCAGGAGAAAAGTCCCCATTACCAAGCACAGACTTGGACTTAAGGAGGACACCTGGGTGAGAAGCCCCTCACTATTCCAGAACCAGCTCCCTGTTTGCCGTCCCTGGAACATCAGGGATACAAGATACCTTACCAGTCCTGGGAACCCCTCACCATTGGGTGGGGAAAGGGCCTGGCACACCTGACAGCATCCCTGGACTCACTACACATGCTGGCTTTGCCCCTGCCTCCCCATGACTCTGTGTTCCACAGACCTTCAGGAAGGGTGAGGCGGTCTAATTCTAGGGTTGCCAACTGGGAAGGGCGAAACCACTGCATCAGGCCTGACATGGACTTTGGACATGCAGACTTTTATCACTTCAGAGATCTGATGGCCAAAGTACTGTGGGACGATGTCCTAGAGGGAAGGGGGTCCCAGGACAGCTGGTCACACCTTCTCCATGTCCAGGAGCTATGTATCCCAACAAAGAGAAAGGCAGGGAAGAATGCTAGGAGACCTGCCTGGATGAACAAAGACGCTCCTGGACATGCTGTCTCGTAAAAAAGGAGGAGTGGAAGAAGGGCCAACTAGAATGGGGGGGCATACAGGGAAGCTGTCAGGAGAGCAAAGCTATTGGTTAGGAATAGTAAAGCTCACTGGGAGTTAAATCTAGCCAGGGAAATCAAGGGCAATAGTAAACATTTCTACAAATACATTAATAGAAATAGGAAGACTAGGGAAGGTGTGAACCTCCTCAGAAAAGAAACGGGACAACTAGCGAAGGATGACATGGAGAAGGCTGAACTTCTCAACAGCTGCTTTACTTCAGTCTTCACTGGTGAGGGCTCCCGCCATACCCCCAGAGTCAAAGAAGATAATGGCAGGGGCGGGAAGGTGGAACTGCCTGTGGAAGTGAAGATCAGGTTCGTGACCAACTGAAGAAAAGTTCGCAAGTCCGCGGGACCCGATGGGATACACCCATGGGTACTGAGTGAATTGGCGGACAAGGTTGCTAAGCCACTCCCTATTGTGTTTCAAAAGTCATGGCAGTCTGGTGAAATCCCCACTGACTGAAAGGGGAAACATAACCCCTATTTTTAAAAAGGGGAAGAAGGATGATCCTGCAAACTACAGGCCAGTCAGTCTCACCTCTGTGCCTGGTATGGTCATGGAACAGATCCTCCTGGGGGAACTGCTGAGGCAGAAGAATAAAGAAGACGTGATTAGGTATAATCAACATGGCTTCACCAAGGGCAAATCATGCCTGACAAATCTGGTGGCCCTCTATGAAGAGGCAGCAACATCAATAGATAGGAGAAGAGCAACTGACGTCATTTACCTGCACCTGAGCAAAGCCTTCGACACTGACCTGCATGACATCCTGGTCTCTAATCTGTTGGAATATGGGTTCGATGGATGGACCACTCACTGGATAAGGAATTGGCTTGATGGCCGCACCCAAAGAGTGGCTGTCAATGGATCCATGTCCAAGTGGAGGCCAGTGACAAGTGGAGTCCCTCAAGGATCAGTACTGGGACCAGTCTTGTTCAACATCTCTGTCAGAGACATGGACAATGGCATTGAGTGCTACCTCAGCAGGTTTGCTGGTGACACCAAGCTGTGTGGACCGGTTGATACGCTGGAGGGGAGGGATGCCATCCAGAGGGACCTGGGCATGCTGGAGAGGTGGGCCCATGCCAACCTCATGAAGTTCAACAAGACCAAGTGCAAGGTCCTACATCTGGGTCGGAGCAACCCCAAGCACCAATACAGGCTGGGTGAGGATTGTCTTGAGAGCAGCCCTGCGGAAAGAGACTTAGGAGTGTTGGTGGATGAGAAGCTCAACGTGAGCCGCCAGAGTGCACTTGCAGCCCAGAAAGCCAACCATATCCTAGTTTGCATCAAGAGAAGCGTGGCCAGCAGGTCGAGGGAGGTGATTCTCCCCCTCTACTCTGCTCTCGTGACACCCCACCTGGAATATTGCATCCAGTTCTGGAGCCCCTATTACAACAGGGATATAGATGTGCTGGAGTGAGTCCAGAGAAGGGCCATTAGAATGATCAGAGGACTGGAGCACGTCTCCTATGAGGACAGACTGAGAGAGTTGGGATTGTCCAGTCTGCAGAGGAGAAGGCTCAGAGGANGCCCCCTGATGCTGCAGGCAGGCCGGATGCCATTGGAGGGGCTGCCTTTGGGTCTTGGTCTGGCTGGAGGTGATGCATGACCTTGTTGCCCAGAACCAGAGGTTCCAGCAAAGCTGGAGAATGTGGAGGTGTCTAGTCAGGGTGGTCTGGAACTGTGGCTGCACAAGGCAAAGAGTAAGAGTAAGTCCAAGGCAGAGGGAGGACACGCAAGCAGCAGGGACCCAGCCCTGGCCCTGCAGGTATGCAGAGCACTTGGCATCAGCCTGCTCTTCTTGTTTCCCTGCCCAGAGGCACACAAAGAGTATGGCATGGGCACCTGCCAGCTGCCTCATCCCTACTCAGACACTTGCAGCTCTCCCCAGGAGCAGCCAGGCATACCAGGGAGCTAGGTAGGGCTGTGCTGTGGCCCTGGGGTATGACAGTCGTGTGTTTTGCAGGTGAGGAACAGAACTGCTTCATGAACCGCTGCAGGAATGGAGGCACCTGCACCAGGGACACCAAGTCCTACCAGTGCAACTGCCTCCCAGGATTCAAGGGCCAGCTCTGTGAGCTAGGTGAGTGCTATGCTGCTGCCAAAGGGCTGAGTTACCTCCTGCAGACAGGTGGCATATGCCTAGCCTGCCAGCAGTCCCAGGTACAGGTCGCCCAGAGCACAGGTCACTGTACACAGAGTGTCAGCACCTGGCTTCTCCCAGCTGAGGGTGCTCCACCATGTCAGACCTAAGAGAGGTCTGTCCTGTGCTAACAATGGAGAGGACTGGGGTCTGCTTTTGCCAGTTTGTGCAAATCTGGGACCACAGGTCTGCTCCCTGTTTCTGGCCAAGCTGGCAGCCTGGCAAGCCAGGCTCCTGTGCTGCCCACATAGTTATCTGGCTGAGGCTGAGTGCTCTGCTTCTCCTGGCAGGCTAGCTCTGTGGAGCCCAGCCCTTCCCTCCAGGGGAAGGCAGAGGGGTTTCACTGGCCTCTTGCCATGGGGCACAGGCAGGCAGGGCAAGAGACGGGCTTGTTGATAGCTCCCCTCTCCTGTTTCCCAAGCAGCCTGCAAGAAGGTGCCACATTCGTGCACACGGCTGTACTCGGAAACCAGGTCATTCCCAGTGTGGGAAGGAGGCTCCTGCCACTACCTGTGAGTACTGCCTGCAGGTTGTGCTCCCCTCTTCTCCTTGTGCTCAGAGCTGGGGATGCGTCCCTGCAGCTCAGCTCTGGGGAAGGGAGAGCAAGTGCAAGGTTGTCTCAGATCTCGGCTGGCAGCTGCCCCTCTCCAGTGCAGGATGAGAAGCCTCGTGTGCCCTCAAGCCCTCAGGGCTGCCCTTGCCAGCTGTATTTCAGGGCAGGGTGTTGTGGAAACGAATAACAGCCCCATAGTGTTACTGACATGTGGCAGCAAGTATGTATTTGGTGTACGTGACCCTCAAACAGCAGTGGATCCCCTGCCTGCTCAGCTCCTAGCTGCCTCTCCACCTGCAAGCAGATGACAGCCCTGCAGCAATGTCAGGTCATGGGGCCTCTGCTCTGCCTGCCACACCCCTTCAGCCTTCCTGTGGTAGAGACATGAGGGTCTGTATGTGTGGGGTCAGCCTTTAGGCACAGCAGCTGGCTTAGCCCCATTCCTATAAGGCTGGTTACTGCAGCCTGTAAGGAAACAGGGGAGACACCCAGGCTCTCCAGCCGCACTCAAAAGCAGATTCAACCCTGTTACTCCCTACAACTTGCCCCTCTGCTGTGTGTGCAGGTACAGGAGAGTCTACAAGGTCCACCTGGATGTCTGCTACAAGGAGAGCTGCAAGAACACTGGTTCTAAGACGACAATCAACAGGTATAACTACCAACAGCATGGTGAGCACACTGGCCTTCCTGTGGCCACGGACAGGAGGACAGGGCCAGGTGATGTCATTCAGCATCTGCTGAGGTGCTGAGGCTGGGATAGGGGTACAGGCACCCTGAGAAGAGTACAAGGAGTGCACAACCAAGGCTCAGACACCAGCTTTGCCTGCCCTCCCTGAGTGATGGCCAAAGGGCTGCAGGGCTGATGGCTCTGTTCTCCCTTCTCTTTCAGGAAACCAAGTAACAGTCACACACTGAAAAAGCCAGAGAGTAAGTACCTGCTCCAGGACCTCTTCAGCTGCAGACAGGGGCAGCTCCTGCATCTGTCTATATGCACACCTCTCACAAGGATTCGGGGAGAAGGGTGGAGGCTGAATTGCAGCCCAGGCTCATGCTGCCATGTCAAGGGGTTATGAGGGCTCTTCAGGTGCTGCACTGGTTGGGCTTGGGCACACAGCTGAGGGCTCCTAGTTGCAGTTGGGGTTGAGGAGCAGAATGCAATGCTCTGCTTCTCTGCAACCCCATGAACAAGAGATTCCTGCATAGAAAGGGCCTGGGTGCTGCCTTCCTATGCAAAGCAAAGGCTGGAGCCCTGGAGGTGGAAGGTCCCCTTTCTCCCAGCCTGAGAAGGGAGCATGGGGTGGGAAGAGGCAGCTGTGGGGCTTTTGGGGGACTCTGCACACCAACTCATTCTTCACCTGCTCTTTCACAGGGTTCAAAGCAGTAGCAGCTTCGTCTTTCAACATCTAAATGCTTTTGAAACACCAGGAAGATCATATCTGCTCACTGGGTTGAACACTGCAGGAAAACCTTCCTACCTGGCATCAGCCTCTCCCTTTCCTCCAGCCTGTTAGGGATACACAGCTGGTTCAGGATGCCAAGCAGTGCTCCCTTTGCTCTCCTGGACCAGCAATGCCTTCGCTCTGGCTTGTCTTACTCCAGATGCCTTTCTGCCACTGAGAAGCTAAGCACCAGTGTACCACAGCAGCTGGCTGGCTGTCCCCTCAGGGGACCAGCCCCTACACCTCACCCCCCACCCTCCTGCCACCCTGCATGAGCAATGGGCTCCTAGCTCCATCTGGCGTCTGCAAGGCTGAGTCTAGCTCCCTAGCAATAGCATCTCCACCAACCTGTTCTCATAACCTAAGGTTATAAATTACCTATAACCACCAAATAAAAACAGTTTAATGCAGATCAAAAAGCTTTAGCTATGACCTGAAATGTAGTCCACAAAAATCTGGTTGGAGGAGACCTTCCCAATGTAGACCAGTCAGAAGAGGTGAACAGCTCCCCTAAGCAGTGAGGCAAGTGTGGGCAGTGGATGTACGTCCTTGTCTCCTCTGCTCAAGTAGCAGATATTGAAGGAGCTGCTACTGCCTACCTTTTTTCTTTGCTTTGTAAACAATTTATGTAAGCAATTTTAACCAAATTTTCAGCTCAGAAAGCGGTAGAGCAGTTAGAATTTTTTAAATGATCTGTAGGGTGGAGTTTGTCCTCTAAGGTTTAACACTATGCTTGTTCTCTGCTCCAAGCCAGTGCAGGGCACAGTATGGGCTTGGTGATGAAGCAAGCATCCCCCTGAGCTGCTCACAGTGCTTGTTTTCTCCATGCATGTACTGTGCTGTTTGTGGAAAAGAGGACCAGCACACAGTGGCTGCCCCACCAGCTGTGGCACAGCAGGAAAGGAAAAAGTGTAGCTTAGAAATGTTTCTAGTTTGTGTGGCTTGTATGACAACACTAGTTAAACATAGATTTGTGTATTGATGTACACAGTGTATATTATAAATTGATACATACCAGAGATATATCTTAGTTATGGTATAGAGTGATTTCCCCCGGAGCGTGGGGGGTAGCTCTCTCTCCTCTGAGCATTGCACGGTGCTTTGTTCTTCAGCCACGCCTGTCAAGCTGCAACCAGGAAGATACTCTTTAAGCAGAACAGGCTTAGAACTCCTGGCACTTCTAGCAGCACCCTCTCTCTCCTAGAAGTGCAAGAGTGCTCAGACCAGAGGAGTAGCTGCTGAGGCATCTGGGAGCAGGAGGGACAAGATAAAGGTACAACCACAGCTGATCAGCATAATGCTTCCCTCCTGCACAGGCTTTAGCTCTGTTCCCAGAGGAGAACTGGGAGTCGGAGATGGACATGCCTTATTTTCCTCTAAGGCTGCTTCCCTCCCCGCCCAGTGCACAAGAAGCCAGAATAGCCTGGGAAGGGTTTTGCGCCATGGTCAGAAAGCCTTTGCACCCCTTTCTGGTCAGCAATGCAGTGGGCTGTGAAGGTGGCCCTTGCCAGGGTACAGTCCCATTTCATTGCAGCCCCTGGGTCCAGGCAGTGCTGCCATGGGGCCTTTCCCTGCAGTGACAGGAAGTATGGCCCCATTATAAACCAGCACAGCAACTTGCCGCTTCCTGCCCCACAGCCACCACACTGTGTAATGCAGCCAGAAGGTCTTAACCTAGCCTTGGAAATAAATTAGGTTGGTTTTTGTGTTTGGGGTTTTTTTTTTTAAATAAAAACACATTATGGAAACCGGATCATTTTTAATGTAGCTGGTCAATGAGGAGGAACGAGAGGAGTTGTAGTATTCTGATCTATGGGATTTACTGCCACTCCTCAGCAGCATGGCCCTTGCACATGGAGCTCTGCATCTATGTGGACTGGGGGCCCTAGCGCACCCATTAGTACAGTGGGGCCAGGCAAGTAAACTAGCCTAAACCTCCTCACTCCGAGGCTGTTTTACTTGCTTAACCAAGTCTTCGGCTTCCTCTGCGTATAGTGCATCCCTCCCCTCTTCCTCCTCTCGAGCTAGGAGCTTCTTGAAGACGTGATACTCTTCTGGGGTGGAACAGGCCAGGCTTTCCAGGAAGTCTTTCTCTGGGAGCTGAAGGATGTCCTTCAGTTTAGGATTACTAGTTTGTGTCTGGCCTTTCTGCGGCACCTGGTAGAGCCCCCGGCGCTCCAGGAAGCTGTGCCGGTTTCTAAGCTCGGCAAAGGGCATTCGGAAAAGACAGGCCTTCACCATCTCCTTCTGCTGGACCCCCATCCTGAAGTATGCGTACTGCGGGCGGGACAGGGTATTTCATGATCAACCCCGGCCCCACACTGCGCTCCTGGTCCTGGAGCGGGTATCCGCCAAGCAGGAGATGCGTACTGCATGGCCGGACCCCGCGGCGGGCAGCCCAGGCCCCCTCACCTGGAAGTGGTGGTGGAGGCGGCGCGGCTCCTCAGTCAGCACAGCTGGGCAGGTCCCCAGCACCTCCCTCAGCTGATCTGCCGTGAAGAGACACCGCTCCCGCAACAACCTCACCGCCGCCGCCATCCTCCTCCGGGGCAAGGTGAAGAGCTGGGGGCAACGGCTCACTGCCCGCTGCAGCTGACCTGTGGGCACCAGGGTGAGGTTGCCGTGAAGTGCCGGTCCCTGCCTCCTCCCCGCTGCACCGCTACCCTACCTCCGTCGAGCCCCAGGCGCCGCAGCTCACTGGCGCGCTCCTGCAGCCGCTCCGTCGGCATCTGCAGCAGGCCCGTGTTCCGTTCCAGCAGGCCGAGGGCGGCCCCGGTACTGAGCCCCAACAGCAGCAGCTGCGCCGCCGCCTCTCGGCGCTGCGGGCCGAGCCGGGATTGCAGCCGCAGGAGCCGACGAGCCTGCTCCTCGCTGAAGCCCATAGCTCGCAGCGCCGCCTCCTCCCCACAGCCGCGGCAGGAGCACAGCCCAGACACAGCGGGAAGGCCGCAGCACACCTCTCCCCAGCGGCGCAGCAGACAACCCGCCATGACTCCGCACGGCGTTTCCGCCGAGGGGAGGAACCGGAGGAACCTTGCCATGCTCCGCCCTCGTCGGGGGGCGGGGCAGGGCAGGCGGTAGAGAGGTCGTGGTGTTGGCGGCGAGTAGGGTTTGAGACCCTGGTGCCTGTAGGCAGCGCGGAAAGGTTGTGTGTGTTACGGCCAGCCTGACGCCCAGGCCTCTCACTCCCGCCGAAAAATGTTCAGTAGTCCTTACCCTCCTCCTCCCTAGCACCAAGGACTAACTCGCCCTCAGTAAAGCAGCCCCAGTAATCCACAGTGAGAGTGGAGATGGAGCAGCAGTTGCAAAACAGCCTGGGGAACCTGTAATGAAACACGTAAGAACCTGATGCCACCCTCTGAACTCGGCTCAGAAACCGCTTTAGCTAGGGAGGCGTTTCCCAAAGTCATGTCATTCCCTAATGCCAATCTGAACTTACTTTTAATTTTTAACTACCACCACACTGCATACTCATCACACACAGAAGCTTTCAGAGTAGCTCTACAGCACTGTTCTCCATTCAACCTGCACTGTAGAAGAAAAAAAATCTTCCACAAATGATTATCCAAGAGCTACTTCCCAAAGCCTGCTAATAGCAGTTACCCAAGAAGTGAGGATTGCAGAAATAGTGGACCCAGCACTAACCCTTGTGGGACACCACTAGTCACAGGCCTCCAGCTAGACTCTGCTCCACTGACCACAACTCTCTGGGCTCTGCCCTTCAGCCAGTTCCCAATCCACCTCACTGCACAATTGCCCAATCTGCAGTTCTTGAGCTTGGCTGTGAGGATACCATGGAAGACAGTATCGAAGGCTTTGCTGAAGTCAAGGAATATTGTAGGAAGTTCCGTTCCGAGTCTTACAGGGTTCACACGGGTAAAGCAAATCTACTATAGGCTAAACTAACTTGTTCACACACTTCGTTACTAACATAATTGGTTACATTCACATCCATACAAACACACTGTTACAATAACGCCCCCCTAGGTTCTACAGTTAGTATACCTTGCCTATCTCCATCTTGTCCTGTTTACAGCCTTACTATTTTTCCCTATCTTCAAGGACATAGCCCTCAGGATCGTGGGCTGGGTTGAGCAAACAGGCTCTCATGTCCTTGGTCTGCTAAAATATTCCCTACAGAATATCACATCCACTGCACTCCCCTCATCTATCCACCTCGTTGTGCCATCGTAAAAAGCTATCAGATTAGACAAGCATGACTTCCCCTTATTGAATCCATGTTGACTACTTGTGATAAGCCTCCTTTCTTCCACATGTTTTGAGATGGTGGGAAGAACAAGCTGTTCCATCACCTTTACAGGGATGGAGGTAAGGCTGACCAGCCTATAGTTACCCAGGTCATCCTTCTTGCCCTTTTTGAAGATTGGTATGACACTGGCCTTCCTCCAGTCTTCAGAAACCTCTCCTGTTCTCCAGGACTTCTCAAATATTATAGAGAGTGGCCTAACAATGACCTCTGCCATCTCCCTCAGCACTTGCTGGTGCATCCCATCTGGGCCCATGGATTTGTGGATGTTCAGTTTGCTCAACTGATCTCTGACCCAAGCCTCTTTGACGGAGGTAAAAACTTCCTTCCTCCACACTTCTTCCGTGGTCTTGAAGGTCTGGGACTCCTGGGAGCTGGCCTTCGTAGTAAAGGCCAAGGCAAAGGTGGCATTCAGTAACTCCACCTTCTCTGCATCATCAGTCACCAGGGCACCCACTTCATCCAGCAGAGGGCTCGCATTCTCTCTAGTCTTCCTTTTGCCTCTAACATACTTGAAAAAGCTTTTCTTGTTGTCCTTGACCTCCAAAATGTTATTAAGCAGGTACTTTTTTAATGCAGTGCTGGACACACAGGGGATCATTCCTCCCAAATTGTGTGTGTCTCTGTTAGTGGCTCACACCTCATATACTAGATGTTCATACATCATTTACATTATTTTCCAAGACCCTTGTTAATAATTATACAGTTTCTGAGAAGTCATCTATATGCATCACCATCCTTTTTAGCATATATATTATAGTCCTTAGGTGGTCTTCAGGGGCCTCTGTTTGCCTCATCACAGTGTAGACAGCCAGCTTAACAAAAGGGTTTTTGCTTATTCCAGGTGTCATGAGATTAGACAATAGGCCTACCTTATGGCCACATTCCATTCTAACAGGGCCCTGATTGTTGCCTGCTTAGCACAGTTCTGTTCTGCTAAAATAAAATTTCTTTTACTTCAATTTAAAGATAAGAAGGAACTTGGTGGTCTAATAACCATCGGAACCATTAAAGACTAGTTCTGCCTCCTGGAAGGAAGCCAAGGACCTACAGGGCATGCACAAGGAACTGAGGTCAAAAGCTTGGTCAGGAGAAAGATGTCTTACTTTGTCTTCATGACCCCTGGCAACCACCATGGGACCACCACCAGAAAATACTTCACTTGCCCAGAGGGGAGGAGACCTCATTTGTACGCGAAGCAAGGATAGGTAATGCATAGGCGTATTGGGAAACCTAATGAATGTATAATGCTTAGCTCTATAAAAGACTGTATGCTGCTGCCACATGGCACACACGATTGTGGTGGGGTTAACCCCTTCATGTGCCCAGCTCTGAATAACATACCTACTTTACAATCTCACTGGTTGTGGAGTCTGTTTTCTACACGTCAATGTGAGACCTTTCTAATATGATTATCCCCATTTGATTGTGTTTTTTCCTTGTTTGTACGCCCTTACATGTGTACTTCTCTGAGATGTTCTGGGAGCAGGAAACTTGGTTCAGAACCTTGTGTGCGTGCCTCTCTAAACAGCCACTACTTCTGCTTGCTTGTGAAATATGGGTGATGAAAGAATCCTCCATGGAGGCAAGGAGGTGTTGAATGGTTTCTTAGAAAACTAGTGTATGACCCTCAGTGCCTGGTGCTGAGTGGGCACAGAAAACTGGCATAACTTGCAGAGTGTTGTAGATTGCTCTGCTGTCGAGTGTGTGTAAATTTTGTTTGCAACCTTTTCTTTCTTTGTGTGTATGAGCTTTGCATTAGAACCCTCTCTGTGTACTGTTTGTGTGTGTATGCATCCTGAGAAATTGGAAGGAGTTTAGAAACTTTCCAGAGGGGTAAAACCAGGAAAGAAGTTGAAATATTGTAATCAATACTGTTTGCTGCATAAGTTAGATCATGGGAAAACGGTTAGAAAATTATTTGCATTAACTTTTTAATTGTTTTTATTTGAAAGTATTTTCTTGGTTCCCTGACCGGGCATCGAACACTGCTTAAGCCTGCACGCGCCGTTGTGGTTTTTCCTTACCCCCTCCCCCCGACCCCGCGGCTTTTTCGTTTGGAGGATGGGGGGGGTAGCGCTGCAGCGGCACAGGGGCAGAATGTCTGGCCGAGAGCTGCTAACACCTTTTTTTAAGGAGACAATGGCTGGGAACAAACCAGCTGATGTTGCGTTAGGTAGCAGCTGGAGTCTTTTGAGTGACGCAGGCAAACATGACTCGTTTGCGTGCCACCATTTTTCATCGGTGGCAACGTGCCTCTGGATGTTTAAGCGCAGCGAGTGGTCCAGTCCTGTTGCCTGATTGGGTGCTTTTTCGTTTATAGAAGCTACTAGGTATAGCAGCATATATGCTCACTTGGGCAAATTTGAGTGCTTGTAAAAGCGTAAAATAATTTCGTTGTTTTAATTATACTGATTGTTTTGGGTTTTGTTTTGTTTTGATGGGGGTTTTTTTTGTAATTTTGGGATGTGGTTTTTAACCTAATCTGGAGGGCTTTTGGTCTGAAAACAGCAGCCCCAGACAGTTAACAACCAGCAGTCACGAGCCTGCTGAAAGTCTCGTGGCAAAGAAGGAAACAGTAATTTGGAAGTTTTTGCAGTAACTCCCTCTACTAGTTGAACAAATTGCACAGTTAATATTTGGCTCTTGGAAAATGCAATAAGTTTACAGGGAAGCCTGCAACCTCCTGGTACCTAAAGTAAAGGGAAAGGAGGGGTGGAATTTAAAGGGGCAGCATCCCCGTTTTACTCTGAGAGAATACACAGGGTTGTGCCTGGATTTTGTTTTGGTTATATATATACCTCTGAGGAGGCGCTAAGGAATCAGTGCTCTCCTTTGCACTAAATTCCTAGCACAGAAGCTTTAGATTTCTATGGGAAACGAGACTTGAAGAGGTATACCCTAACAACAATGGTGATGCAGCAAGGTTTTTGGCTTCAGAGCATAAAAATACAAGATATACAATCTATGTCCTGAAAGACATTATGCCACCACCAAATTTAACTGCAGAGCTGCACAGTGCCCTTTTGAGGATACCACCTCAAGGGTTATCTAAGGGCATTCAGCTAGACTGAACTAGAAGTGTGCCAAGCTGTACAAAACACATTCCAGTTTTTGCTGGGAGTCTTGTAGTGTGGCCCAAACTTACTCTTTCAATCAAAAATAAGCTTGAAAAAGGCAAGTGTAAAACTCATCAATGCACTGTAAAAGTGGAAAGGGATGAACTAGTGTAGTGATAAGTGCATACCAGTATTGGAGTTTGGACGTGACGTGTAACAGCCATCTGTTGGTGGTAAGAGACAGAGGTGGAGGGACAAGCATCCAGACCTCAAAGCAAAAGGGTCTCTAAGCCTCGTTTAGAAAGAGAGGCATCTTATGTGTATGACCAGTTCTCGAGAGCAGCTGCTGGCAGCTCATACAAAAGGCTTGGAAATTACAAACCTTCACCCTAGCAGTGGTTTCTATGGCACACACCGTAGCCAGAGACCTTTTGTATGGGGGTATATACTGCTTTTTGTGCCAAGACAGAGCCAACAAATGGAACTGGCTAAGCAGCTCCTGTAGCACAAGATAACCATCCACAATTTAGAGGAGTACCTCAGTTTAATTTACAAGCTACAGCCCATGAACTGTGTGAGACTGGTAGTGGTCCCCCAGCATGCTGGACTCATGCCTTCTTAAAGCTGTTTTTTTTGGGAGGCTATTAGAAAAAAAAAGGGGAATAAGCCTGCTGTCAAGCAGTAGTCTGTGCCAAGAAAGAAGCCTCTGTTTTATTGGGAGGGGTGAAAGGTAATAAGCTCAAAGTGGGTGGTAAATTACCCGTCTTAGAGGAAAGTCTCCAACTGTTCCCCACGGACCTCTTTGCGCAGTTCCAAATGATTTTCCACGCCACCCAGCCTCCTGCCAGCAGTGGTGCCAGTGTCAGGCCTGCCACGTGGGTGATGTGTCGGTTGGAAGACAGGAGTCCAGCGAGTGTGGTTGATTCTGCTCGGTGCTGCCAGAATGGCTTCAGGTTGCTGGTCTTCTCCACCCACACAGGGACACCACCTCCTGAAGCATGTGTACAGGTTGTTCAGCAGGTTGTGGTCATATTCCCAACACACGTATGCCAGGATAGCTGCAGAGATGATTGTGACCAACATTATTAGGCCCACTGCACAGTCAATCAACAACCGTACGTGGTCAAGCCTCTGCTGGTCACTGTCCATTTTGTTTTTTTCTTTTTCTTCTGTAAGTTCTGGAAAATGGCACGTGTGAGTGTGCTTGGACGTGTCCGTCTTTTATAATCTCAGAGCGATCCCGGACCTCCTAGTGGATGGTCCCATGGGTGGCACCTGATCTTCTGAGTGCACATGCGCATCTGCTCGATCCAGCCATTTCCAGAAATTTCTGTTGCGCAGTGTATTTTTCATATGTTATATTTAATGTTTTTAGATATTAATTTGGCCCTTATTCCCTTTGTCTACCCATTAATACCACTCTGATGACTGGCAGTGGCCAAAAGTGAGGAAGGAAAAAAAGAAGGCCCCCTGAGTGTGTATAAGCCTATCACTCGGGATCCTGGCAAACAGATTAGCAGCAGTCGAGAACCCATTTCATGTGATTCTCCACTACCTGCTAGCTGAGGAGGGAGGTGTTTGTGGTAAACTTAAAGATTCTATTTGTTGTTTAGAAATTGATAACAATGGTCAAATTGTAAAACAGATCACACAAGGAATCCGGAAAGTAGCGCATGCCTTTACACAAACCTGGAAAGGTTAGGATATTGATCCTTTCTCCTGGTTACCAGGAAGTGTTTGGATCATTGATAACTTCCTCAGGTATGGGCTATTGAGAGAGTGTGAATCAGAATACAATACCCCATCTGTGAAAACAGTATAATTAACAGTAAAATTTCTTTTACTTCAATTCAAGTCTGACATGCAATTAGTTTTCTATACCTCAAACAAGGCCAATATATTTTTCTTGTGAGGTCAAGCCATACAATTCATTCAGAAATTACAAATGAACACACTATCATCCATCCCAAAAGTGACATGGCGATGATTTGCAATAGTTTAAGTGAGATAAAACTTGCATTAGAGTTATGCAAGTGCCATTATTGATCTGATCTACGAGAGTGACCGTTCCCATCAAGCATTATTTGTTCTGGTTTTCTAAGTGTCCTGGTTCGAGCTGGAACAGAGCTGATTCTGTCCAGTAACCTTGATTTCCAGCCAAACTGGCAGTGTGTTTTTCAGAAACAGCCTGCTTCCAGCAGTGATTAGGCCTAATGTTTGGGTTTACTGTCAAGGGTTGGTGTGTAAAACAGGGCCACTGCTGATTTTTAATTTTTTTGATTTATTTTTGGTGACTTGTACTGCAGGGTGCAGAGTAAGAGTCTGCACCTCCAGGAAGGAGTAGACAGGACATATTGTGGTATGCTATTGTGGGCTGTAGGATCTAGGTCCAAGCAGAGGGGAGGCTGGACAAGGCTGAGGTCAGTTTCTCACAAAGAAGAAGTTAAATAGCCTGGGAGAGAAAGTGGGAGGCAGCTAGCAGGAGCCTTTGCAGCTTCACAGAAAGGCCTTGACGCCCCACATAGCCTTAACATCTTACCCTTCCCACACCACACAGCGCCAGTCTTATCATATTCACATTTCTTTGAAATGCACTGGTTTTATCCCCACTTATGGTAGGTAGTTGTTTTTATCTAGTAAGTGTTGCTTCTTAATTGGTTGGTATAATTTGTGTATGTAGGTGTCACTTGCTAATTCGTCAGTATGCTTCGTGTATAAAGGTGTTAGTTACTAATCGGTCATTATTCTTTCTGTAAAGGTATAAAAGATGCTTTCTAACAATAGAGCAGTGCTAGCTAGCCATTCTTGTATATAGCCTTTTACTTATGATTTTCTACCTTTTCTGCTTGGCCTATTTTTCCAATATTAAAGCTGACCACCGCTGCACTATCTGTGTGTGTGTGTGCTTCTCCTAGAGAAGCTGGCTGCTCGTAGCTTGGATGAGCACATGCTTGTCTGGATAAAAAAATGGTTGGATGGCGGAGTCCAGAGGGTTGTGCTCAATGCAGTCAAGACCAGTTGGCGTCCGGTCACAAGTGGTGTCCCTCAGGGGTCAGTGCTGGGGCCTCTCCTGTTCAACATTTTTATTGATTACTTGGATGAGGGGATAGAGTGCACCCTTAGTAAGTTTGCAGATGACACTNACTTAAGCTAATCAGGGGTCTGGAGAACAGGCCTTATGAGGAGAGGCTTAGGGAGCTGGGCTTGTTTAGCCTGGAGAAGAGGAGGCTGAGGGGAGACCTTATCACTCTCTTCAGCTACTTGAAAGGCCATTCTAGGGAGGCGGGTGTTGACCTCTTCTCCCTTGTGACTAGTGACAGGACTAGAGGGAATGGGCTTAAGTTGTGCCAGGGCAGGTTTAGATTAGATATTAGGAAGAATTTCTTTACTGAAAGAGTGGTGAGATATTGGAATAGGCTGCCCAGGGAAGTGGTGGAGTCATCATCCCTGGAGGTTTTTAAGAAGAGGATTGATGTATTTCTTCAGGGGATGATTTAGGGTAAGAGTAGTGTAGGGCTATCGGTTGGACTAGATGATCTTGAGGGTCCTTTCCAACCGTAATGATTCTGTGATTCTGTGATTCTGTGTGTGTCAAGACCGTCTCGACTCAAGTCAACCTTCAGAATAGTTGTCGTGTATGGCATATTGTCGTGCCTCAACAAGGACAGGTGACTCTAATAAATATTACATTTCATACACATCATACTCAATATAAAGCTGAGAGGCAGTTCCCTCTGTTCTCTCTCTTGCTTCCTGCTCTTGTGCTTTGGAAGGGCCCACCTTTGCTGCTTCTTTCTGCTTTTTGCTCCTGAATCCAGCTCCAGGATTTAGCTCCCTGAGTCTGACTCCCATCTGCTGCTGGAGGCTTCCTGTCACAGTATCAGTGGTGGGGATGGTGACATAGTTACCATCATGGTGGGGATTGGGTTTTGGTGCTGGTTCTGCATATATTTGCATATATTATCTATTGTTACTATTTTCATTAAAGTAATTGTAGTTGTTTTGTTTTCCAATCCACAAGTCTCTCTCTCATTTCCCTTTCACCTTCAGTGGCGAGGGGTGCGGAAAGGGGGGGAAAGTTGGGAAAGGGGAGTAGCATAGCGTGTCCGTTGCTGGGTGGTGGTCAATCCAGCCTTGACCCTCAAACGGTCACACTAGGTATAAATGTCACTGAAACTTGACAAGGTGGTAGGTTGAGTCACCATAATAAATGAAAGGCCTGGAATTTGAAACTAATAAAACATACAGGAGATAGCTGTATACATCATAGACATGAAGAATTGCAACGTTTACCTGAAAAGTATACCTTGGATAACTCTGCTTTACTGAACAGCTTTTAAAATCATTGCAGAGCACATTTGGAAGCAATTTTTCCAGTCTTCCCCTTTATTCCCAGGGAATAAATAGTATTCATACTTTCCCAAGAGACCTTCTCCTTTAGAAAAAAAATGGAAAAAATTCACTTCTTGGCACAGGCCAAGGAGGATTTAGGACAGCTGCCGTGGCCCCTCTCCAGCTCACAGAAGGGATTCTTTCCAAATACTAAGGTATAAAGGGTGACAGCAAGTGAACACATCTCAAGGGCCATGGTACCTGTGTAGAGATAAACTTGCACAAACTCAGACTGCAAATATGTAATTGTGTGCTAAAGAAAGTAAAATGTAAAAAGGCAGTTGATAGCCCTTGTTTCCAATTTTTATTTCAACATCGAAAGTTTGTGAGAATTGTAACAAGGGTCTCACATGTTTTTTGAGAAGTCCATATTATCTTTCTTCCTGAAAGAAAAACAACCAAGGAACAGCCAACCAGTTTCAGTTGATGAGTTTGTATAATATCCACCTAGACTTCCAAGTGCACAAGTTGGTCACAAGAGACCATATGTCTCCTTTTCTTCACCATAAGCCAAAACTTTCAAGTGAATATTTAAAATGGAAGATCGGACAATTAAGTGGAATCCCATTTACCTCTGGTAATTGGAAATTAACTCAGGCATGCCTGTCAGGATTGATGCAGTGGGTGTTACAGTGCTCTTGGGAAAGACTTCAAAAAGTCTTTGTGCTTGCCATCTTCCTGCACATTTGTGAGACGAAAGCAAGCAATGTGCTGCTTGTTTTGTTTAGAAACATCAGAGCTTACTGTTACAATCCCACAGGACTCTATTTTTATCCCAACTTCATTTGGAGGCTTCTTCAATTTCTCCAGAAGGATATGACTGTGTGCCTCTGATACTGCAGGGTGACAAAGCATTTAAGAGTGAGTTTCATATAAATAATATAGTCAGTTCTGAATTACATTCTTCTTTCTGCATGATGCATGCAGAAATAATTAATTATTCATGCCATAATTAAGAATAGCAAGAGAACTATATCACCTTGAAGAAAATCGTGATCCCTAACCAAATCCATTTGAACAGGAAAAGCAGAAGACTGAGGGAGAAAGTTTCTATTTATAACACAAAGCTCCCTTTGCAGAGAAATACTGTACAGGTCTGAAGTAATAAAGCACCCCTACAAATTCAAGGTTGGTTTAGGAAAAGGGTTTATCCACCAGAAGTCACTGCAATTTGTGAATGCACATTGCACAGTAGACACAGAGAAAGTGCATGACTTTGGCTACCATCTTCCATCAACACCCAGGCGAGGGGACTGTGGACACAGCAGCGGGTTACCATGTGCAAAGTAATTCTTTCATACCTTACAGCAAGGAATTTACTCCAAAACACACGAGGGGGTTATTACTTGGGAACTGCTGTTGCAGTTATCTCAATGAGCAAAGGATAATTCAGCTGTCAGGCAAGCTCCTGACTCTCAGTAACCTTGAGTTATTTTGCATTATATCCCATGTTTAAATCCAAGTGAATTTCTTGATTTTAAATTCCTTTAAAAGGGGAGAGTCTTTCACCCCTGTAACCTATCTAAAACAACCATCGATCTAAGTGAAAGTGTGGCCTTTAGTGAGGCTTGGGGCAACTTCTGTGCACTTTCCTCCTCCCACAGAGGAAAAGTGACTGCTGCGTGGATTGGCACCCTGGTGACAGAAGGGTTGTGCTGCTACAATCACAGCTAAGTAGCGATAGTTCTACAAGAAATCCTCATATGAAATAAGGTCCTGTAAAGGTTTCTTTGTCACATGTTTCTACATAAACCTTAAAAAGGCTTCTGCAAATAGCATTTCAATTAGCTAAAAATCAGCCCTAACAAATACTGAGGAAAAGTTCTGCAGGAATTAAGCATGACTCTGATTCAGCATGCCTGCTACTTAGCCACTAATTCTTTTGAGTGAAATGGTGCCCTGATTCTTATACTAACCAAGTCTTACCTGCATGTACAATAGTATGTTCCCAGCTTTAGCCTGTATGAATATATAGCTCACTAATGGCTCATCCAAGTGGGGATGATTATCAGTGAACGTAAAGAGAGCCAGACCACATCCATGGTTCTCCATGTGGACGATGGAGAACCTTCCAGTTTCTTCCAGCTGGAAGAACTTCTTCCAGCTGGAAGAAGTGTTCTTTTTCAAATACTTTCAGCACCTATATGTGGGGTTTCTGGAGGAAAATGGACATATAGTGGACATAACTGTGAGCAATCTTGGACATTGTCTGACAGGATTCTGTTCTCATGGGAAGGCACGTTGTTTGGGACACTTATTATCAGAAAGCCTGAAAACTTGGACTCTGTACTGTGTGAAAGTTATGCTGGGAGAACAGACTCAAGGACAGTGTGTTTGTGCAGTCCTGGAACAAGGAGACTAACGGCCTTGCCACCTGCAACAACAAGAACCTGACAGGAAGAGTCAGAGATAGAGACTGATGCCTTGTGGTCAGTAGGTCTTAGCAAATCATATGTAATGTTTAGGCGAGTGGACAATGCATGTAACCAATTGTAATTTGGGCTACCACGTGGCACGTTTGTAGAAAAATGTATTTAAGCAGAGTGTGTGCTTAATAAAATTGACTTCTTGCCGTATTCATATTGAATCGAGTGCGGAGTTCGGGACTTCCGCGTCGCAACACCTATAAACAATGGACTTTTAAAATCATTTACTTCAACCGTACACTAGATTTTTTTTTTAATAAACACTACTCTTCTCTTTGAGATTTTATCAATATGTAATATAATCTTTGAAGTCTCATTTCACTGAGCAGAAATGTTTCTTGAAGAGAGATAAAACTGAGAGCAGAATTAAAAAAACAAGAATAATTCTCTTTTTGGAGGAAAAAAAATCCACAATTGTCGATTCCTCTCGTATACCACAGGGACTTTGTCCCCTTCTACTGTATGAAGAGGATTTGACTCAGCAGGACCAGCTTGATTGATGGATCCTCTGGTGTTAACTAACGAGTTGGCTTCTGCCAAATACTTGTCCCAGTTCTTAAAGGTTCCACCCCCTGATGCTCTCAGTGTAGTTTTTAACAGACCATTGTATCATTCAGTCTTTCTAGAGGCTGGTGCATGATAGGGGATGCGATACACCCACTCAATACCATGTTCTTTGGCCCAATTGTCTATGAGATTGTTTTTGAAAAGAGTACCATTGTGTCGCGGGTGGAGGGGCTTATCCGATTACTGACCCACGGCAGACGTTCCTTATTACTCCCCCTTTCCCCCGCAACCGGAAGAGATAGGGAACAATAAGGGCAGAGAGGCTTCTGGATTAGAAAGTAAAACTAAAACTACTTTAATAATAATAGCAATGTTAAATGAAACATATATATAAATGTATACAGGACCAAAACACCGAACCCAACTCCCCCTTTTTATAATGGCTACGTCACTACCGAAGCTGCAAACGTTCTGTGTTGGAGCTCCCAGTAGCACCTCGAGTCCCCTCCAGGCAGCCACGCTTTCAACTCTCAGTTCAAGCAGCTCCCCCGTGTTCTAGCACAGACTAAATCCCAGCACAGACTGAAATCCCAGCCCCCCACCCAGGGTCCCAAAAACCTCCGATTTCCGTTTCCCCTGGGGGCAGGGTCCTTACTTAAGATTCAGGAATTTCTTGTTTTACAGGGGAAGTTCAGATAGCTCTGGCAAGGTGTGTGGGGGGGAACTACTGATACTGAATATGATGTATATGGGACTTAATACTTCTTAGAGAATAAAGTCACTGAACAGAATTAATTCTGTTCTAACCCAAACCAGGACATACTAACCCAAACCAGGACACGTTGTCTGACTCAGTTCTCTCTGGAGTACCGTGTAGCCACAAGATCTTCTTTTCAAGGCCCAGGATAGTATTTCGGGCAGTGGCATGAGGTACAGGATATGTTTCCAACCATCCAGTGGTTGCTTCCACCATTGTAAGCACGTAGTGTTTACCTTGGTGGGTTTGAGGAAGCATGATGTAATCAATCTGCCAGGCCTCCCCATACCTGTATTTTGACCTTCATTCCCCATACCAGAAAGGCTTTAACCGCTTAGCTTGATTGATTGTGGCACACATTTCACACTCGTGGATAATCTGCTCAATTGTGTCCATAGTTAAATCCACCCCTCTGTCACAAGCCCATTTGTATGTTACATCTCTTCCTTGATGTCCTGAAGTGTCATGGGCCCACCAAGCTAAGAACAGTTCACCTTTATGTTCCCAGTCCAAGTCGGTCTGGAACACTCTGGCAGCCTGATCTGCTTGTTGGTTGTTTTTATGCTCCTCAGTAGCACGACTTTTAGGTACATGAACATCCACATGATGCACTTTTACAGCTAGCTTCTCTAGCCAAGCAGCAATACCTTGCCACAGTGTGCCAGCCCAAATAGGTCTACTTTTTCATTGCCAGTTATTGTTTTTCCATTGCTTCAGCCACCTCCATAAGGCATTTGCTACCATCCATGAGTCAGTGTAGAGATAGAGCACTGGCCAGTTTTCTTGTTTGGCAATGTCCAAGGCCAGCTGGATAGCTTTTACCTCTGCAAATTGACTTGATCCACCATCTCCCCCAGATGCTTCTGCAACTTGTCTTGTGGAACTCCACACAGCAGCTTTCCATTTGCGATGGTTTCCTGCAAGATGGCAAGACCCATCAGTAAACAGAGCATGTTGCTTTTCATTGTCTGTCAACTGATTATATGGTAGGGCTTCCTCAGCTTGAGTCACTACTTCTGGTGGCATTCCAAAGTCTTTGTCTTCTGGCCAGTCTGTGATCACTTCTACAATTCCTGGATGATTGGGATTTCATACCCAAGCTCTCTGTGTGATTAATGCAGCCTATTTACTCCATGTAGCATCAGTGACATGATGAGTGGAAGGAACCTTGCCCTTGAACATCCAGCCTAACACTGGCAGCTGCAGTGCCAGGCCGAGCTGTGTTTCAGTACCAATTACTTCCAAAGCAGCTCAGACTCCTTCATATGCTGCTAATATTTCTTTCTCAGTTGGATTATGGTTAGCTTCAGAACCTTTGTATGCTCAACTCCAAAATCGTAGGGGTCGACCTCGGGTATCCCATGGTGTTTTCTGCCAGAGGCTCCAAGCAGGACCATTACTTCCAGCTGCAGTGTACAGCACATTTTTAATGTCCTGTCCTGTTCGCACTGGCCCAAGATCTTGTACAATCTCCTGTTTGATTTGCTCAAAGGCTTGTTTTTGTTCAGGGCCCCAATTAAACTTGTTTTTCTTTCAGATCACTTCATAGAGAGGTTTTACAATTTGGCTGTAACCAGGAAAATGTATTTTCCAGAAGCCAACAGTGCCTAAGAATGCTCGGGTTTCCTTTTTGTTAGTTGGTGAGGACATAGCTGTTATTTTGTTGATGACCTCTGTTGGAATCTGGCGATATCCATCTTGCCATTTAAAAAAAAAAGAGATCCGAAAACTGGATCTCTTGTGCAGGTCCCTTGACCTTGCTTCTTTTGATGGCAAATCCAGTGTCTAAAAGAATTCTAATTGCTTTCTTACCTTTCTCAAAAACTTCTTGTGTTATGTTACCCCACACAATGAGGTCATTGATGTACTCCAGGTGTTCTCGAGCTCCACCTTTCTCCAGTGCAGATTGGATAAGTCCATGGCAAATGGTAGAATTGTGTTTCCACCCCTGGTTGACTCCAGGTGTATTGGACACCTCCCCAGGTGAAAGCAAACAGTGTTCTGCACTCTGGTGCTATAGGGATAGAGAAAAAGGCATTGGCAATGTCAGTTGTGGCATACCACTTAGCTGCCTTTGTCTCCAATTCATACTGGAGCTCTAGCATATCTGGCACGGCAGCACTCATCGCTGGTGTAACTTCATTCAGGCCACAATAGTCCACAGTCTCCAATCCCCATTAGATTTTCACACTGGCCATATAGGACTATTAAAAGTTGAGTGGGCTTTGCTAATCACTTTCTTCCTCTCTAGTTGGTGGATTAGCTCTTTGATGGGAACTACAGAATCTCGGCTGGTACAATACTGCTGTCAATACACCACTTCAGTAGCAGTAAGCCCACACCTCGGTTACTGTGCTCAGTTTTGCACCGCTCACTACAAGAAAGACGATGAGTTGCTGAAGTGTGTGCGAAGAAGGGCAATGAGGTTAGTGAAGGGTCTAGAGCACAAGTCTTATGAGGAGCAGCTAAGAGAACTGGGGTTGTTCAGTTTGGAGAAGAGGAAGCTCAGGGGAGATCTTCTCAGTCTCTACAACTACCTGAAAGAAGGTCATGAGTTGGGGCCCGGTCTCTCTCTCAAGTAACAAGTGATAGGACGAGAGGAAGTGGTTTCAAGTTGTGCCAGTGGAGGTTCGGATTAGATTTTAGGAAGAATTTCTTCATGGAGAGGGTTATCAGACATTGGAACAGGCTAGCCAGGAGGGTGATGGAATCACCATCCCTTGAGGTGTTCAAAAAACATGTAGATGTGGTGCCTGGGGACATGGTTTAATGAGTATTGTGTAGTGCTGGGTGGATGGTTGGACTCAGTGATCTCAGATGTCTTGTCCAACCATAATAGTTGTGTCAAAACTTTTGGTCCTTAACCTTCATCTGCCCCACAGCAGTAGACTCCTCTGAAAGTCCAGGAAAAACAGCAACTGTTCAATATCAGTCTCTACAGCTGCCATCCCAAAAAGCCATTTATACCCTTTTGGATCTTTGTAATATCCTCTTTTGAGAAAGTCTATGCCAAGGATGCATGGGGCATCAGGACCAGCTACTATAGGGTGCTTTTCCCATTTATTCACAGTTAGGCTCACTTCAGCCTCTAATAAGGACCGGTTTTGGGATCCTCCTGTCACTCCAGTAATAGTGACAGATTCTGTACCTTTATGATTCGATGGCAATAGGGTACATTGTGCACCACTATCTACTAGGGCTTTACACTTCTGTGGTTCTAATGTGCTAGGCTATCGAATCCACACAGTTCAATAAATTCTGTTATCCCTATCCTCTACCTGGCTGAAGGCATGGCCCCTCTAATTCTGAGGGTAGAACCCAGCACTAGCAACTGGGTTTACTGGGTTCACAGCATTTACCAGATTTACAGGGTTTGCTGGATTCACAGAATTTGCCAAGTTCACAGGGTTTGTCAAAGTCACAGGGATCATGTGGATCATGTGAACTACATTTTCATTCCCCCTACTCACATTCATATTTGAGGACCATGAATTTTGAGCACCGCATTGATGACAAGTTAATGGAGCAATATTCCTCCATCTAAAATTGTCTACCCTCGTTTTTACCTTGTAACTGACATACTCGTGCTTGTAGTGCAGGAGTAGGCTTTCCATCCCACTTTGACTCGCTAAATTCCCTTTCCATACAGATGATAATAAGGCACCCTACACGGTACCCGCTGCTATGGCAACGGAGTTGCTGAGGAAACTGATGCCGTGATTGACGGTGTAAACTCAGCTACGCTGTGGCTGCTGTGCACGGTCCCTTTGGTGTTGCTCCACGCTTGCCACAGGGCTGCTGCAATTTTAAATGTTCTCTTGCCGTTGGATCTTTGTTAGAATCAGCCTTATGGAATTGTGTAGCACCTTCTCGCCAAGCAGTTAGTTGGAACATGCCATCTGAGGAAAAGTCTGGTATTTTAGTGCAAGTCTGTTTCATCAAAGTCTTGCAGTTAGGATGTGACCACTGCATTTCACTTCCCGGAATATCCCCTGCTTTCTTTTCTCTGCTAAAGCTAGTCCATTTGTCAGGAGGGTCAGGGGGATATAAATCAGGTTCTTTTTACGGATCTATTGGTCCTGGATCAAAGGGGTCATCTTCTTCCGGACGATGAATCGAGCCCCCTGCTGTGAGTTCGGATGGTAACGCAGGAGCCGTAGGGGTTTTCCTTTGAGACCCGTCTCCCTCCGGCTTATCTTTGTTTTTAAGTGTCTTAAATATTATTCTCCACATAGGGAGTAATTGCTGGGCTTCAGGTTTTCCTTTCATAGCCACATCGCACAATTTGACCCCTGCCATGTCCCAAATATCTAACGAGAAGATATTGACCTCGTCAATGTCAGGAAAGGTATCTTTAACCCACTTAAGGGTCACCTTAAGATCATGGGCTGCAAAGTCTTTCCCTTCCTTTTTCAAAAGAGTTTTCATAGTTTGATATACATCTCTTTCTGAGGGAGACATTTGATTCCCCATGTTTCCCACAGCTCACCTCACACTTGGAGGGATCAAAGACCGGTCGATTCTACTTCCTTTCAGCAGATGTTTCAGAAGTTCTGTGGGACTCGCAGCCTGCCGCTCAGCTGGGCAGTTTTCTTCCCCATTGGGGTCACCAATTTGCTGCAATTGAGAGATGGGACGCAGCTTGATGCAAGCAAGATGTCAACTTTATTGATTACAAGTATGAGAATATATATTATTTTAACTATGCGTGGCTTTCTTTCATTGGTACATTTTTCAATGCCTTTTACATTGATTGGCTAAAAGATCAAGCAGGCTACAAGATAACAGATTTAGAAACTACTCTTTGTTTCCCCTTAGTCAGTACTTGTCCACTGCAGGGGAATTCCACAATCTATATTGTGGTTTGGTCCTCAGTGTTCTTTGCTTCCTTGCTTCATGGCCACGAGCTTGCTTATCTTGTGTATTTCACCATGGCTTCTTACCTACCAGTTCCAATACATCCGATACTAGCAAGTCTGACGTGCTTGATGTCCTTCCCTGTCCATCCAAGACTCCTACAGAGCTTCAACTAAAAAGTAAAATCACTGAACAGAATTAGTTCTGTTCTAACCCAAACTAGGACAACAATCAAAACCAACAACCCCGAAACAAGAGGGAGGAATCAAGATACGTATCCAGATTACTTAGTGAACTAGTATATATTCTGATGTGACATCACACTTCCAAGATACACATCCTATCATCTTGGTATAATGTACAGGTGGTTTTTTTTCTGTTAAGAGTCACACCTTCAGATCTATGTTTACATCAATTGTTTGGGGTAAAAGCATCAAAGCAAGAAATAGTCTGCTGTAACACACCCTCCAAAACAAAGCAGGATACATAGGTTCCTTTCTTTCCTGAAAAGGTAGCTTTAATACAACACACTTTCTCACTCCAGAAGAGGAACATGAGACGTCAAGTATTCAAAGGAATCATCTGACGCAGTCCAAACTGCATTCACTTTGTTCACTGTACTTCAATGATACTAGGCTGCTGTAGCTTCAACCGGATTGTAATTTCTTGAGCAACTTTTTCCAGGTCAGGATCAGGTCCTCAAGCAGCTTCTTCTTCCAGATGAACTTTACAACAACCTACACAAATAAGAGCATTCAGCATCACCTGCAAAAATATGGCTGTGTTTTGTAAGTTAATTTCCAGGAAAAACATTAATAAATCATATTTCTAGAAGGACAGAAGTGAGCCAAGTAGCTATAAGCAATGCGCACTGTTTATAGATGTTTAAACTAATTGAGTCCAATAAGGTAAACAATGCACAGAAATTGATTTCCTTTTTTTTAATGTTCTGAATACCAAAGGCTTTGACAGGCCAGCTCTCTTATCAATACAATTACAGCAATAGTGATTTCTGGTACAGGGGTACATTCACATAGAGAGGCACCTGAGCTTGCCTCCGAACACCTAAAATACTTCTGCTGATAAAGAGGAGCATTTCATAACATCAACAAGTCTACTCCACACTTTTGAGTCATGGGACAATAAAGACACTGAAGTTTGTCATTCTCTTTAGTAACAAAACTAAAGCTTGTAATTCTCTTAAGCTTAATGTATACTTCTTTGAACAGGTTTGTACCAGTTTAAGAGTAACCCGGCAGAGAAATGATTCCAACACAAGAGAGATTACAAATCACAGTTACAATTTAATAAAAAGAAAAGAAAATAAACATTACAACAAATGCAATTAAATTGGTTTTAACCCACAAAAGCCAGAAGTACAACCCAGCACCCTGGGGCACGGCAAGAATGGTGTTCATCAGCCCCTATGCCAAGCTCCACATGCTCCCTCTCAACAGTCCAAAGCAGAAGGAAACTGGGAAACCTGCTGGTTGCAAGTGATGGGAGCAGTCTGGTCGAAAGTAGGGGTCGAAAGGGATCCTGGGGGGAAGAACCTGGAGGGTCCCTGTGGCTCAAAGGGGGGTCCCAGGAAGAGGTGGGGGGTGGAAACAATCCCTCCTTCCACACCCACGTTTAGCACTGCATGTTCCCTTTAAGTCCAAAGCAAAGAGGAAGGGAGGAAAAAAACCACCAAAACATGCTAACTGTAGCCGATGGTCACAGTCCGGCCAAGAGCAGGAACCGCAGTCCTATCAAGGCTCTGGTCCTTCTCCGGATCCAACGAGTGGTGCAGAGCCCCCTCCCTCCCCAAACCCAAGATTATATACCCTTCCTGGTTCTGGTGGGAAAACCCAGCCCATCCCCCAGGATTGGGGGGGAGCCCACAATAGCCAAGTCGTGGGATATCTCTGGAAACCACTGACGGCCCCTCGGCAGACACAACCCCTCAGGCTGGGTGCGAATGACTGTCCGGAGGGGACACACCACACCTCCCATCTCACAGACCTCTTCAACACCCAGCCTGCAGCCCAAAGGGTATAGAAACGACATAGAGGCCATAGAATACACAGCTTTGATAAACTGATGCCAGCAGCTAAAACCAAGTCACTATCCACCCCTTATTCTATACCATCTATGTCATGCCCAAATTAATACCTTATTTAACTATAAACATATATATACAAAATGAAACATTACAGTCAGTTCTCACTCAGAATTAGCTCCCCTTGTGGTACACAACATATTTCCCCATCTTATCACATTACCCACCAAGTGCAACCAGGTCCTTGAGCAAAAACAATGCCTCGGATAGTTTGGCCTTTGCTTGAGGTGGGACTAATCCAAACAGTCTTTCCTAACATACCTCTCATAAGTAACACAGGGAATTTATCTCTGTCTACAGTATTCAAGAGTTCTGATTGGGCAGGGCCAGCTTGATTGATAGAGCCTCGGATGTTGACCAATCAGGTGGCCTTTGCTAAATGCAACTCCTAATGTTTGAAATTTCCCCCTCTCAGTGCCTTCAAGGTGGTTTTCAGCAGCCCATTGCATCGTTCAACTTTCCCGGCAGTTGGTGCATGGTAGGAGATGTGATACACCCACTCCATACCGTATTCTCTGGCATATGTGTCTATGAGGCCATTCTTGAAATGGGTCCCATTGTCAGACTCAATCCTTTCTGGGGTGCCGTGTTGCCACAAGACTTGCTTCTCAAGGCCCAGGATTGTATTCCGGGCAGTGGCATGAGGCACAGGGTATGCCTCCAGCCATCCAGTGGTTGTCTCTACCATGGTCAGCACATAGCGCTTGCCTTAGCAGGTTTGAGGAAGTGTGATGTAGTCAACTTGCCAGGCTTCCCCATACCTGTATTTTGACCACCATCCACCATACCATCGAGGCTTCATGCACTTGGCTTGCTCGATGGCAGCACATATCTACAGTCATGGATAACCTGTGAGACAGTGTCCATGGTTAGATCTACCCCTCGGTCATGAGCCCATCTATATGTTGTGTCTCTCCCCTGATGACCAGAGACATCATGGGCCCATCAAGATAGAAACAGTTCTCCCTTGTGCAGCCAATCCAGATCTACCTGAGTGACTTCAATCCTGGCAGATTGATCCACCTGCTCGTTGTTATGATGGTCTTCATTAGCCCAACCCATAGGTATGTGAGCATCTACATGACGGACCTTCACACTCAGCTTCTCTACCTGGGCAGCTACGTCCTGCCACTTCTCAGCTGCCCAGATGGGTTTCCCTTTGTGCTGCCAGTTGGCGTTTCTCCATTGATCCACCCATCCCCACAGAGCATTGGCAACCATCCATGAGTCAGTGTAGAGGCAGAGTCTTGGCCACTTCTCTCATTCAGCGATATCCAAAGCCAGCTGATTGGCTTTCAGCTCTGCGATCTGACTTGATCCACCTTGTCCTTCAATCACTTCTTCATCTTGCCATGTAGGACTCTGTATGGCTGCTTTCCATTTCCGGTTTGTCCCTACAATGTGACAGGAGCCATTCGTGAAGACAGCATATCGCTTTTCTTGTTCTGATAGCTGTTTATATGGCAGGGCCTCCTCAGCCCATGTCACCTGCTCCTCTTCTTCTTCAGAGGATAGTCCGAAACTCTCACCTTCAGGCCAGTTAGTGATTGTTGGAGAATGGCTTCATCAGGAGGACATGGGGTGTTGGAGGGTCTGCACGACCCTGGCTTGGAGTTAACAGAGAAGCCTTAGCATAAGGCCGTGCCTAGTCACTCAGAGACCTTTAGCCCTTATATTTGCTGAGTGCCTAACCCTTAGAATTGCTGAAGGAGCTTTAACTGATACAAAATAAGATATAGGAATAGTAGTCAGGAAACCGCATGGCAGACTGTTGAATCACATGGTGGGCTAATAAACCGCAGGGCAGGATAATAAAGAGAAAAACAACTAACACCAGCACTACGAAACTATGGTATAACTCAGCAGAAGCTAAAATAACCAACACATGATTTAGGCAGTGTAAGCCAATCATAAGGTGACAGACACATGATGATGACAATAACATATAATCATCAAGAACCAATCACAATCCATAGTGATAGCAAGGTGTACCAATCATCACTTAAGACAATGCATGCGTAATTGAAGCAAAATGGTATATATTAAGCTTTGTAATGAACAATAAACGAAGCTTGCTGCTCACTCATATTGAGTGTCCTTGTCTTCCCTCCGTCGCGACAAGTGATGATTTCCAAGATCCCAGGGTGGTTATGATTCCCTATCCAGGTTCGCTGGGTGATCAGAGTGATCCACTTACTCCATGTGGCATCAGTGACGTGATGTGTAGAATGAGCCTTTCCTTTGAACATCCAGACCAGCACTGGTAGTCGGTGTGCCAGCAAGAGCTGTGCTTCGGTGCCAATCACCTCTGAGGCAGCTCGAATGCCTTCATAAGCCTCCAGGATCTCTTTCTCAGTTGGGGTATAGCTGGCTTCATATCCTTTGTATCCCCGACTCCAGAATCCCAGTGGTCGTCCTCAGGTCTCCTCAGGTACTTTCTGCCAGAGTCTCCAGGCTGGGCCTTTCTTTCCGGCTGCCGTGTAGAGCAAGTTCTTCACGTTCTGACTGGCCCAAAGGCTACTGCATGGGCAATCTCCCATTTAATCTGCACGAATGCTTGTTGTTGTTCACAGCCCCCCTGGAAATTTTTTTTACATGCCACAAGGTAGAGTGGACTTACAATCTGACTGTACTCAGGCATACGCATCCTCCAAAAGCCCATGGCACCTAGGAAAGCCTGTGTTTCCTTTTTGCTGGTGGGTGGGGACAGCTACTATTTTGTTAATCCCCTCTGTTGGAAACTAGCGATGTCCATCTTGCCACTTCACTCCTAGGAACTGTATCTCCTGAGCTGGTCCCTTGACCTTACTCCATTTAATGGCAAAACCAGCTCTTAGGAGAATCTGGATTATCTTCTCTCCTTTCTCAAAAACTTTCTGTTATGGTTTGGGTTAGAACAGAATTAATTCTGTTCAGTAACTGTGTTTTCTAAAAAGTATTCCATGACCATGTACATAATACCATTATCAGCTTTTCCCCCACACACACCTTGCCTGGACTGTCCCTTTAAGAAACCTGAGATCCCCAGGTGTCCCCCCCAGAGGGAAGCCAGGGGAACCTTGGGGGTTTGCTGCTGGATTTTTGTTAAACTCGTGGCCACAAGAAAGCTCTCTTCTCTTCTCTTTCTGCTGGGTCTTGGGTGATGCTGCTCCTGGTGCTTCTGCTACCCGAGACACACGTGGAGCTGCTTGGGCTGCCTGACACCGCAGCTCTGCCCCGAGACGCTTTTTACAGCACGGAGCCATCTGCAGCCTCAGTCCTGACGTAATTACTTGTATAGAGGGGAAGCGGGTTTTGGTATTTGGATCCTGTATATGTTTATATTCGTTTCATTTATGTTTGCTGTTATCAGTAAAACTGTTTTTAGTTTTTAACTTCCAATTCAGTCTCTCTTTAACTACATGGGGGTTGGGAAGAGCCTTTAAACCCACCACACTTCCCTTGCTGTGTTCCCCCATATGATGATGTCATCAATGTATTTTAAGTGTTCTGGAGCCTCACTCTTTTCCAGTGCAGTCTGGATCAGTCCATGACAAATGGTGGGACTGTGTTTCCACCCAGTCGATTCCATGTGTACTGCACACACCTCCAGGTAAAAGCAAACTGTGCTGCCAAAGGAATGGAGAAGAAGGCATTGGCAATGTCAATGGTGGCATACCACTTGGCTACCCTGGACTCCAGCTCGTACTGAAGCTCCAGCATGTCCAGCACAGCAGCACTCAGAGGTGGTGTGACTTCACTGAGGCCACAGTAATCTACTGTCAGCCTCCACTCTCCATTGGATTTATGCACTGGCCATATAGGGCTATTGAAGGGTGAGCAAGCCTTGCTGATCATCCCCTGGCTCTCCAACTCATGAATCATCTTGTGTATGGGAGTCACAGAGTCTCAATCAGTGCGGTATTGCCGATGGTGTACTGTTGCTGTGGCCATCGGTACCAGTTGTTCTTCAACCTTCAGGAGTCCCACAGCAAAAGGGTCCTCTGAGAGGCAAGGCATGGTGTTTAACTGTCTGATTTCCTCTGTCTCCACAGTGGCTACGCCAAAAGCCCAACGAAGTCCTTTTGGGTCTTTGAAATACCCACTCCTCAGGTAATCTATGCCAAGGATACACGGGGCCTCTGGACCAGTCACAATGGGGTGTCTTTGCCATCCCTTCCCAGTCAAGCTGACTTCAGCTTCCAGTACAGTCAGCTGTTGGGATCCTCCTGTCATCCCAGAAATAGAGACGGGTTCTGCCGCTATGTATCTTGATGACATCAAAGTACATTGCGTGCCGGTATCAACTAAAGCCTTGTATCTTTGTGGGTCTGATGTGCCAGGCCACCGAATCCACACAGTCCAATAGACACGATTGTCCCTCTCCTCTACCTGGCTAGAGGCAGGGCTTCCCTAGTTCTGATCATGGTACTTGTCCCGGCACGGCAATATGCCGTGCACGACAATACTCTGAAGAGTGAGTTCAGACGGACCTGACACACACACATACACGAAAGACGTGCAGCGAGTGGTTGCATTTAATAGAAAAGAAAATAAAAATAGGCCAAGCAAAAGTACAAGAGTCACAGGTAGAGACTGTATACAAGAAAATGGCTAGCACCGTACTATTGTTAGCAAGTATCTTTTATACCTTTACAGAAAGAATATTGACCAATTAGCAAGTGACACTTATATATACAAATTAAACTAACCAATTAAGAAGCATCACTCACTAGTAAAAACAACTCCCATAAATGAGGATAAAACAGTGTACTTCAAAGAAATGTGAATGTGATAAGACTGACACTGTGTGGTGTGGGAAGGATAAGATGTTAAGGCTATGTGGGGCATGAAGGCCTCTGTGTGCAGCTGCAAAGGCTCCTGCTAGGTGACTCGCACCTTCTCTCCCAGGCTATCTAACTGCTTTCTTGTGAGAAACTGACTTCGGCCTTGTCCAGCTTCCCCTCTGCTAGGCTCTAGACCCCGCAGCCCACAACAGCATGCCACAACAGTACTCACCGTGGTTTTCTTGTAAATATGACCTGGGGGTCCCTTCAAGATGATCGGCCATGATATCATCATTCCTATACCATCTGGAGTCTTGCCCATGAGAGAACGGAGCAGCATTTAACCTTGAAGAATTTCTTGTGGTAGTTGTTCCTCTTTTCAATTCATGTACTCGTGCAGCTAAGGAAGAGGTGGGTTTTCCATCCCACTTCCTCATACCTTGTCCATGCTCATGGAGGTAAAACCATAGACTGCCACGTGGTGTGCACCCTTTCTCCTTAGCTGGAGAATGCCTGCTCCTGAAGGCAGAGACTCTCATTTGTCCTGGTGAGATGTGGAGGATTCCTTCCTCAATTCCCTCTCTTATCTTCTGGTGAATCTTCTCTTCAATCTTTTCTTCCAGTTCAGCCAGTTTTGCTTCCACAGATAAGACGTGGGCTCCTAATGGGACAGTGACAGTGTCTTCATAAATCCTGAGTTTACTGACCAGCGTGCCCACCTTGTCCTCTTCCTCTTTCCACTGCAACATTGCTAAGTAGTGGGAATACAGTTCTGGCCCAAGCCGTATGAATTTTAACCACATCTGGGATGTGCACTGTACACCGTCTGGACTTTGAGGAAATCTCTCGTCCTCTGAAAAGATTATCTCCAGTATGGCTAATTCCCTTAAGCACCAGATACCTTGTTCCATTCTGTTCCATGGTCCTTGTTGTACTTGGAGGTTCTCTTTACAAAGATATCTCTCCCTCACACTTAACAACAGTCCCTGCCAGCGGCTGAGATTTTCCTGCCTCCTTCCAATCCCCTGATCAATGACCACATCTCGAGGCAGGGATCCCAGTTGCCTTGCTTCACTCCCATCTAGCATTGCCATTTGCCGTGGCATCCCAGATTCGAAGCAGCCAGGTCAGGATAGACTCATTTGCCTGTCACATGAACTCTCTATGGAGCTCACGCAGCTCACCCAGGGTTAGGGACCAGGTGATTATTTCTGGCTCTGTTTCCTCCACTGAATGTGAAGGTCCTGTCTTTTCTTCGTCATTCATTATACAAACTTATTTTGTCTTTGATTTTCTCTTCTGGATAGGGGCTACTGCTATCGGTTTCGGTTGTTCTTCCCACTCCTCCACAGTTTGTGTGGACACGGTGATGGTTGATGTATTTCTTTTTCCCTCTGGCTCAGCCGTGGTTTGGGTGGACATGGTGTTGGTTGATATACTTCTTCTTCCCTCTGGCTCAGCCATGGTTTGGGTGGACATGGTGTTTTAGGATTTACTCCTTTTCTCCTCCCCCGACAGTGCTGTACAACACCAAGCAGTGTCCGGTAGGCAGTGTCTAGGGCCCAGCAGGTTGCTGTGAGCTGCACATCTTTGGGCTGCCAAAGAATTTTCCTTTCACATAGCTTGTTATGCTAACAGGGTCCTGCAGTTGTCCAGGGGTGAATTTCCGGATCATTTGAGGAGAGAAACTCTCCATATACTGGCCCATGTCCTCCCATTTCCCATGCCACTCCACATTATCCACTCCCAGGACAGGCCTCCAAACACCCTCCCTACAAGGCCCTGTTCTGACCCTAAGCATGGTGTATACAGTACAGAGGAGACCAAACAACACTAACAACAAGATTATGCCACCCTTAACATCCAAAGGAAATTCAGTATTCTCAAAGACTGCTGTAACAGGTCTGAAGGGGAAGAAGGAGGTGAAAGGGTCAAAATAACCATCCCCTCCTGTTCCCCCCCACAAGCCACCGAAGCTGCGGCCTCAGGCATCCCGGTACCAGCTCAGTGCAGCTTCCCCTGAGAGTGGGGTCCTGGTATCAGATGCCCGAACTTAGGGATCGTCTCCAAATGCCTGGTGAAGAGCAATCCCGAAATCAGGAATCTCGAATGTTGAAAGGGAAGCCTAGCAAGGGACTCTGGCAAGGGGGGTCTGATCCCCAGTTTATATAGTGAATATGATGTATATGGAATGAAAAACTTTTAGAAAGTAAAATCACCGAACAGAATTAGTTCTCTTCTAACTCAAACCAGGACAAAGTGCTCCCCCCCCCCAGTCCAAAGCAAAAGGAAACTGGGAAACCTGCTGGTTGCAAGTGATGGGAGCAGTCTGGACGAAAGTAGAGGTCGAAAGGGATCCCGGGGGGAAGAGCCTGGAGGGTCCCTGCGGCTCGAAGGGGGTCCCAGGAAGAGGTGGGGGGGGGAAACAATCCCTCCTTCCACACCCACGTTTAGCACTGCATGTTCCCTTTAAGTCCAAAGCAAAGAGGAAGGGAGGAAAAAAACCCCAAAACCTGCTAGCTGCAGACGATGGTCACAGTCCCGCCAAGAGCGGGAACCGCAGTCCTATGAAGGCTCTGGTCCTTCTCCGGATCCAACAAGTGGCGCACAGCTCCCCCTCCCCTTAAAACCCAGGATTACATATCTCTCCTGGTTCTGGTGGGAAAACCCAGCCCATCCCCCAGGATTGGGGGGGAGCCCACAATAGCCAAGTCATGGGATATCTCTGGAAACCACTGACGGCCCCTCGGCAGACACAACCCCTCAGGCTGGGTGCAAACGACTCTCCGGAGGGGAGACACCACACCTCCCATCTCACAGACCTCTTCAACACCCAGCCTGCAGCCCAAGGGGTGTAGAAACGACATAGAGGGCATAGAATACACAGCTTTGATAAACTGATGCCAGCAGCTAAAACCAGGACAAGGTTAAATTAGCTGCATAGTCAGTTTCATTATGTGCCTTTTGTCCTATGTAACATTCATATACTACATCAATGAGTACATTTTGCTGCTCTGTTTCCATGAGATTAGTGACTTCAGATTTCCATTTAAACACAGGAAATCCCCAAACTATCATATAACATTTTTTAATAGTATAGTGTTGACAGCATATTAACACTCTAACCTTCCTCTTTTCATCCTAAATAATTATTGCAAAGAGATGTAAAAGAAATATTTAATTTCCGAGTGATCTTTCTTGCCCCAGCAGTCCAAATAAAGCTAAATGATAATTTTCTGATAAGACTGAGAATGTTTTATTGCTTTGTACATTCCCATTCTCACATGTACTTAATCCTTCAAGATCTTCAGCTCTTCAGGAATTTTCAAGAAATTAAGTTAATCTGACAGTCTAGGCACAGATTAAAAAAAAAAGTAAGAAAAAAATGAGCAAGCCCAGAATCATGTTTTCAAAATGAAGACTGAAAAGAAAGTACACGTGCAAACACAGCTAAAAGGAATTATCTTTCGTTTTGATAGCAAGAACTGTATGTTGATGTAATCATCACCATACAGAATCACAGAATCACAGAATCATTACGGTTGGAAAGGACCCTCAAGATCATCTAGTCCAACTGATAGCCCTACACTACTCTTATCCCTGAATCATCCCCTGAAGAAACACATCTATCCTCTTCTTAAAAGCCTCTTCTTAAAAACCTCCAGGGATGATGACTCCACCACCTCCCTGGGCAGCCTATTCCAATATCTCACAACTCTTTCAGTAAAGAAATTCTTCCTAATATCTAATCTAAACCTAGCCTGGCACAACTTTAGCCCATTCTCTCTAGTCCTGTCACTACTCACAAGGGAGAAGAGGCCAACACCAGCCTCCCTAGAATAACCTTTCAAGTAGCTGAAGAGAGTGATAAGGTCTCCCCTCAGCCTCCTCTTCTCCAGGCTAAACAACCCCAGCTCCCTAAGCCTCTCCTCATAAGGCCTGTTCTCCAGACCCCTGATTAGCTTAAGTGCCCTTCTCTGCACCCTCTCCAGCACCTCAATGTCCTTCCTATACTGCGGTGCCCAAAACTGCACACAGTACTTGAGGCGTGGCCTCAACAGTGCTGAGTACAGTGGCAAGATCACCTTCCTGCTCCTGCTGCTCACACTATTGCTGATACAAGCCAGGATGCCGTTGGCCTTCTTAGCCACCTGGGCACACTGCTAGCTCATGTTCAGCCAGCTGTCAATCAGCACCCCCAGGTCCTTCTCTGCTGGGGAGCTCTCCAGCCACTCCTCCAGTAGCACTACTGGGGGTTGTTACGACCAAAATACTAGAAAAGTTAAGTCAACAGTGTATTCTCAGCAGCAATAAATACTGCTTAATTCATAGAAAGGTAAAGAAAACAGAAGCATATGAACTGTAAATGCTCATACAGAATTCTCTGTGCAAGTGGGAAAATTAATTCATTATTGTCTATCACCAAATCATTTTATTTGATTAATAAAAAGTAGGTTACTTTCAATGTTGCAGTTTTTACAGGTAAGTATATTCTACATGGACAGAACTAAAGATGTGCTGCTTTAAGCCCTGTCTGTAAACCTAGTGATTTTTATTTGTCTTAGTAACCTAAAAAATATATAAAAGATACTAAATCACCAGTGTTTACCAAGCTTTCTGGTAAGAGAGCATTTAAGTTCTGTAGATTGGTTTCTTAGCAGACACAAAAAGCAAGTTCAAGGCATACTTTCTTAAATTTTAATGCCCCAGTAAAATCTCTCATTAAAATGCCTTTCTACCAAGGCCTACAACACTGCATGAGAAATTAAACAGAAGTTATTAATGCTCTGAGGATAGGGCTTGGGGTTGTTTCTCTCAGCTATTGTTGTTTCTCCACCAAATATGGCACCTAAAATGCATAATAGAACATCTTTATGGTGTACATAACATACTGAGAGGAAACACTACAAATCTCATGGGGGCATTTGTTTGACTAGTGAAATTTGGAGTTATACTTTAAATGGTCAGAACTGCTTATATTTCAACATATATGCATGTACAAGGAAGATGATTTTCTAAAAGGAAAGCCAGGGCCACATCAAAGATATCATAAAAAATATTCCAAATAGGAAGTTTTACTAATAGCAAAGCTTTTCACTCCAATATCTACTTTATCTTCATTCAGTAATGATTAAATTCTCCAAAACACACATACACTCCCCATTCCAAACTCTTAAAATGAAAATGTTTAGATTGCAATTATATAACTCACTGAAATGGCAAGAAAAAAGTATACAGTCTAAACACACTTAAGGGAAGGAATAAGGCAAGAACTTCTTTCCTTTGTCTGTGACAAAAGATCAAAAGAGAAAAACACGCGTTTGTAAAATCATAGAATCATAGAATGGCTCAGGTTGGAAAGGACCTTAAAGATCATCTAGTTCCAACCCCCCTGCCATGGGCAGCAATGCCACACACAAGACCAGACTGCCCAGGGCCACATCCAGCCTGGCCTTGAACACTGCCAGGGATGATTCCTCTTCCCTCTCTTAACAGAAAAGCCATGATAACATATTTCTATCCATAAAGTGACTGTGGTTGCCATTTGATCATGCCTGATAGTTTAGATCCCTGGCAAAGTGATGTGTGTGTGAACTCTTACATCTTTGAATCTAGTCATAGAATCATAGAATTATCAGGATTGGAGGGGACCTTAGAGGTCATCTAGTCCAACCCCCTACAGTGAGTAGGCAATCTCCAACTAAACCAGGTTGCCAAGCACCCTGTCCAGCCTTGCCTTGAACACCTCCAGGGACAGGGCCTCAACCACCTCTCTGGGCAACCTGTTCCAATGTTCCACCACCCTCATGGTAAGGAACTTTTTCCTAATATCCAATCTAAACCTGCTCTTCCCTACTTTAAACCCATTACCCCTTGTCCTATCACTACAGGCCTTTGTAAACAGGCCCTCTCCAGGCTTTCTATATGACCCCTTCAGGTACTGGAAGGTGACTATTAGGTCCCCCCGAAGCCTTCTCTTCTCGACGCTGAACAATCCCAGCTCTCTCAGCCTATCCTCATAGGGGAGGTGTTCCAGCCCCCTGATCTTTTTCGTAGCCCTCCTTTGGACCTGTTCCAGCAGGTCCATGTCTTTCCTGTGTTGAGGGCTCCGGAGCTGAACACAGTACTCCAGATGAGGTCTCACCAGAGCAGAGTACAGTGGGAGAATCACCTCTCCTGATCTGCTGGTCACGCTTCTCTTGATGCAGCCCAGAATGCGACTTGCCTTCTGGGCCGCCAGTGCGCACCGCTTGCTCATGTCTAGCTTCTCATCAACCAAGACCCCCAAGTCCTTTTCTGCAGGGCTGCTCTCCAGCTCCTCATCCCCCAATCAGATGGATTCATGCAAGAGATAGTGTGTGTTAATATTTGTAAGGGTAGCATGATGCAGATTAATGTTTAGAAGGATAAATGCACTGAAGTTCTTGAGATGATGAAAATGTGGGCACAAAACTATGACAGATGGAAAACATTAAAGAAATTGTTTAGAACAGTGCAGTCATCTGATTAGGGGGAAATTGGTCTGCTCTAAAACAACTACTGGTTAGAAATGTTAAAGATACAGTGCTGTGTACTCTGGAGAGAGAGGAAACTAAATAAAGGCACAGATCCAGAGCAGCTGTGGAAGGGACAGGAGAGGCATGTGCCGAGTCCCGGCTCAGTCACGTGCTACCAACCACCAGGGCAGCTTCTTCCAGGGTCAGACCTTTTGTAATGCTCCTTGGTGCCTCAGAACATGTTTACTCTCTGCTCTGGTGGCATCATCCCCACTTTTCACATGGAACACAATTTGATTCTGCGTTTTAATTAATTTAAGAAGTAAATTGATGGCTGTGATCTGGTTTCTTTAGCTGATAAGCTACTGCCAATTTCTTCAATTTTGCCACTTTCAGGGAAACACTTGCATTTGTAATTCTCAGATTGTTTCTTTTTCCCTCCTTCTCATGTATCAGGTCTGACTAGGACTTTACCCTTGTTTTTGAAAGATACTTTTAGTGCTTTCTGCTATTTCCACTTCTATGCAGTTCAAATACTTCAATAAGTAATATTTAACTGGTTTACTCTTTTCAGTTTTTTCCTGTTTCTATCCCATCTTCTGGAGCTGTTAACTCCCTAAACCAAAAACCTATAACTTTTATCTTTCATACTATCTTTTATTCCATTGTTTTTTCTGTCATTGTAAGCTCAGGACTTACTGCTCTGTTTTGCTGTCAGCTTGAAGTGTCATTAAATCTTGTGATTAAAAGCCCCTGGAAGTCTGGTTGAAAGTGGAACAGCCTCCTGGGAAGCCTTCTTCTGAAAGTCTGAAGTCCTTGTTAGTTCCCCTTCACTCTGGGCTGCCTTGGGGTCAGTCTCATGGAAAGATTTTACTTCAGAAAAAGAAACAAAGCTGGCAAAGTAGTTTGTTGTTGCATAATTGTGATGAATCATAGAAACATAGAATCATAGAATTATCAGGGTTGGAAGGGACCTTAGAGGTCATCTAGTCCAACCCCATTACAGTGAGTAGGCACACCTCTAACTGAATCAGGTTGCCGAGCACCCTGTCCAGCCTCACCTTGAACACCTCCAGGGACAGGGCCTCAACCACCTCTCTGGGCAACCTGTTCCAATGTTCCACTACCCTCATGGTAAAGAACTTTATCCTAATATCTAATATAAACCTACTCTTCCCTAATTTAAACCCATTACCCCTTGTCCTATCACTACAGGCCTTTGTAAACAGGCCCTCTCCAGCCTTTCTGTATGACCCCTTCAGGTACTGGAAGGTGACTATTAGGTCCCCCCGAAGCCTTCTCTTCTCGACGCTGAACAATCCCAGCTCTCTCAGCCTATCCTCATAGGGGAGGTGTTCCAGCCCCCTGATCTTCTTCGTAGCCCTCCTTTGGACCCGCTCCAGCAGGTCTATGTCCTTCCTGTGTTGAGGGCTCCAGAGCTGAACACAGCACTCCAGATGAGGTCTCACCAGAGCAGAGTACAGTGGTAGAATCACCTCTCTTGATCTGCTGGTCACGCTTCTCTTGATGCAGCCCAGGATGCGATTTGCCTTCTGGGCTGCCAGCGTGCACTGCTTGCTCATGTCCAGCTTCTCATCAACCAAGACCCACAAGTCCTTTTCTGCAGGGCTGCTCTCTACCTCCTCTTCCCCCAGCCTGTAATGATAGTGGGGATTATTCCACCCCAGATGCAGGACCCTGCACTTGGTCTTGTTAAACCTCATGAGGTTCATCTGGGCCCACCTCTCCAGCCTGTCCAGGTCCTTCTGGATGGCATCCTGCCCCTCCAACTTATCAACAGCACCACACAACTTAGTGTCATCAGCAAACTTGCTGATGGTGCACTCAATCCTGCTGTCAATATCATTTATAAAAATATTAAAGAGTACAGGTCCCAGTATGGACCCCTCAAGGACAACCACTTGTCACTGATCTCCATCTGGACTTTGAGCCATTGACCACTACCCTCTGGATGTGGCAATCCAGCCAATTCCTTACTCACTGAACAGTCCTCCCATCTAATCCATAGTTCTCTAACTTAACCAGTAAAATGTTGTGGGGGACCGTGTCAAAGGCCTTACAAAAGTCCAGATCGATCACATCCACAGGTCGTCCCTTGTCCACTAAGGCAGTCACAGGATCATAGAAAGCCACCAGGTTTGTCAGGCAGGATCTGCCCTTAGTGAAGTCATGCTGGCTGTCTCTGATCACCTCCCTGTCCTCCATGTGCCTTATCAGACCTTCAAGGAGAATTTGCTCCATGATCTTCCCAGGCACAGAGGTGAGGCTGACAGGTCGGTAGTTACCTGGGTCTTCCCTTCTGCCATTCTTGAAGATAGGAGTAACATGCCCCTTGTTCCAATCACTAGGGACTTCACCTGACTGCCAGGACTTCTCAAATATTATTGAGAGTGGCTTGGTGACGACGTCAGCCAATTCTCTCAGGACTCTGAGATGCATCTGATCAGGGCCCATGGACTTATTTACATCCAGGTTCCTTGGAGGTCACAAACCTGATTTTCACATACAGTAGGAGGCATTGCATTACCCTGTTTCCCACCTTGTGGCTTTTTAGCTTGGGAGGTGTTGGGAGAGAGGTTGCCAGTGAAGACGGAGGAAAAAAAGTTGAGAACCTCTGCCTTCTGCTCATCTGTTGTTACCAGCTCGCCATTTTAGCTCTCAGGGTGAGGATGTTCTCTTTGACCTTCCTTTTTTCATTGATGTACCTGTAGAATCCCTTCTTGATATTCTTTGCATCCCTTGCTAAGTTCAGCTCCAGCTGTGCCCTGGCCTTCCTGACTTCATCTCTACACCTATGGGCAGCATCCCTATACTCTTTCCAAGATCTCTGTCCCTGCTTCCACTGCCTGTGCAGCTCCTTCTTGTTTTTTATTTTGACCAGCAGGTCTTTACTCAGCCATGCTGGTCTCTTTCCTTTCCTGCTAGATTTTTTACATGTAGGGGTTGAAAGCTCTTGTTCTCTATGGAAAGCATCCTTAAAGATCTCCCAGCTCTATTCTGCTTCCCTGTCCCTGAGGACTATTTCCCAGGGTATCCTGCTGAGCAACTCATTAAAGAGCTGGAAATTAGCTTTTCTAAAACTCAGGGTCCTAACTGTGCTTCCTGACAGATTAGTGTCCCTTAGGACTGTGAATTCCACCAGTGCATGGTCACTGCAGCCCAGGGAGCCTCCAATCTTGAANTTCACATTCAATATATTCCTTAATGTAGAGGGCAACACCTCCACCCCTCCTTCCCCTTCTGTCCCTTCTGAACAGCTTGTTCCCGTTGATAGCCACACTCCAATTATAGGATTCATCCCACCAGGTTTCAGTAATGGCTACTATGTCATATCCTTCAAGCAGCACAGTAGCTTCCAACTCCTCCTGTTTGTTACCCATGCTGCGTGCATTCGTGTAGAGGCACTTCAGCTGGGCAGTTGGCCACACCACTTTTCCAAGAGGACATCCCTTCATTCCTTTAAGGTGTTTCCCTGATGTTTTTCCATTGACTGCTGCTATCTCAGGAACCCCTGGCTTGACCTTGTGAGCCTTTGGCTGTGCTGCATGTTGCAGGGCAAGAGGCTGAAGGTCCTTACTGGCCCCCCTTCCCATCAACTGTGGTATCTCCTCCCACAGCCTCTCATATGAAAGTCTCTTTAAATTGTTATCCCCCTCCCCCTTCATATCTAGTCTAGCTCTCTCTTCTTGTTTGTTGCCCATGCTTTGTGCATTGGTGTACATGCACTTCAGATAGGCAAGTGGTCCCAAGACCTTCTTGTGGGATTGGACCCCAGTTTCAACCTGACCCTCATGAGAATTATGCATGACCTCTACTAAGATGGCAGACTGAAGGCCATGCTTAGACTCCTCTCTAGTGAGCCTGACATTATCGCCTTCCCCCTTCATGCCTAGTTTAAAGCCCTCTCTATGAGTCCTGCCAGCTCCTGAGAAAGGATCTTATTTCCCCATTGAGACAAATGCACCCCACTTACTGCCATCAGACTTGGTGTCTCATAAACTACCCCATGATCAAACAAGCAAAGTTATGATGATGACACCAGCCTCTAAGCCATGTGTTAATTAGGTGTGTTTTCTTACCTCTGTCTATGTCCTCCACTACTACTTGAGAGATAGAAGAAAAAACCACCTGCACACCTGAGCCCTCAATCAGTCACCCCAATGCCCTAAAGTCCTAAAATGAAGTAAATCGAGTATTGTTAATGAGTGAACAAATCTAGATTCAAATATAGAACAATCTAGCTTTTACATTTTGTAAAATCTGAGTGTCAACAACCCTTCCTCACTGAAGAACTGAATGACTCTTAGAGGCATCACTTCATCAAGGAATTACCCAAGAAATTTCACACTGTCTACTAACTCTTTGTTCCAGTAGCATGTTATCAATTTTTTGTCAATGCAGATGTACATTTCTCAGCAAAGAAAAGAGAAAAAGAAAACAGCAAGTGGGTGGTGTAGGGGGTGAGGGAATAGAACCCCAGAGAGGCAAAACCAGTATAAAATATTTCTTGCAATATGGATGAAAGTACGCACTTGCATACTTCTCTATTTCAGGCAGAGCTAGCTGGAAAGACAGATTTGCACATATGAGGTTCCTTGCTTCTGTTTATTTCTGTTGTGTTCAGAGCAATCAATTTTTTGACAAATTCTTTGTAAATGCAATGAACTGCATCTGAAGAAAGTGTGGTGATTCCTAACTGAAACAACACAACAACATAACATTGAATACTACCCAGCAACAAGCTAATTCAGAAGAATATTACAATTTTCCCTTAAAATATTAGTCCTAAGTATCTACAGCTCTGCTGCAATACTGTCACAAAAGCTGTATTTTATGCATCTTAAAATACTTAAGAGACACTAACAGGAGGGAGGGAGAGGGAAGTGCTTATTAAGTACAAAGCATTCTCTATTAACAATGTAATTTCCACTTTGGATATTCAGATTCATCTTCTTAACAACAAAGAGAGAAGCTCAACCTTAGGTGAACAATTCTGTTTCCCTTAGGTTGTAGTGGAAATCCATTTTAAAAACTGCATGGAAGTACATTGCTTTTACAAAGCATGTTTCCATGTCTCATCACTATTCATTTCACCTTTGTTCCAGCAGCTAGAGCCACTTGCATGGCAGGCAATAACATCTCCAATGATGCACTAACCCTCTGTCCCTGTGGAGTTGTCAAGAGGAGGTAATGGCAAAGAACAGTCACTGCTTCTCTTCATGTTGTTATAGAAACCACATATCAGAAACATAATGTTCTAAAACACAGAACAAAGTCTTACAAATCTAAAATGACTCTCACAGGTTGAGGGCAAATGCTAACAATCTACGTTTGTGGACCCAGTTCTCATTGAATAGCCAGGCAAAGGTGATTGATGTGACCAATGGAGAACATGAAATACATACTAGCGCCTCAGCTGTGCAAGACTTAACAACAACGGCAAGGCAAATTGCATATCTTCCTAAAACTCACTGAACACATGAAACGCCGAGGTGTTGTAACAGACAAAAATGAGTGAAAAAGATTACTTTAGATTTCCAATGTATATGCTGTCAGGCACAGCACTCTTTTGGAAGGGATTAAAACTCCTATCTTACCTTTCCCAACCATTCTTTCTTCTCACAGCCAAAAAGCATTAAAACAAAACTATCCTTGAAGCCACAGACCATTCCACCTGACTGGACAGCAATAAGATCACTGATGATGGAGAAAACCACAACTGTAGCAGAGTAATGGTAGCCTGCGAAACAGCCTCCTTTTTCTTTCTGCAGGACACCATCTTTCTGCACTACTGCTTTGTTCTCCTCCAAAAGGCTTGCATGCAGCTTTAAACTGAGTGGAAACATATTACCTTCTCTGGATCAGCTTACAGCTCACTGGATCCTGACACTCTAAATTAAAGTAGAAAAACCCCAGCAAACAGAAAAACTAACAAAATGGTTTGGTTTTATTTCAGTATTCATACAAAATTTCACATTAATGTTCCTAGGAAAAAGGAGCATGAACCAATCCTGTGAATTACATGAAAATGGACAGTCTGGTTTTCTGAGGATTTAGAATCCAGTATTGAACTCTTGTATGAATATCCTGATGATGAAGACCAGGAAAGTCCATGCTGCAGCTTTTCAACAAATGAGGCATTAACAAGGCCTCTTTCAACTGTCTAGCTGCCTGTTTTCATGGCAAGACCTGGGTATTCTTTAGACTTTTATTCCTCAGACAAGACAGAAATCAGCTAAAAAATTCAAAGGAATTTTTGAGAGCTGACAGAGACTGCACAGTTTCTTAAAAATTCAGGAGCAGAGAAAAGTGTCTTCCATCAGGACATATTCCACAGTGAGAGGCTGGGGCTTGGTCTCATTCCTAGTTAGGAAATATTCAGACAGCAGCTCCACAAATAAGCAACACACTGTTCTTCAGGGGACTTCTGTAACAGAAGCAAGCCTTTTCAGAGAGAGGTACAAGGAGGCAAATCAGTGTGCACCTGTGTTTCTCATGGGAAGGTTGTCAAAGAATGTGGTTGGTACTTACATTATACCTTTGGATTTTTTCTGCCTAGAGTAAGGATCTGCACAGAAGGAATTAGATCCTTAATGTGAATCCCAACTACTTCTAATTCTGGGTAGCCATGGAGATGTGCAAAAAGGAGGTCATATGATGCCTTGAAAGAAAATGTACAGGACAACTTCCATTTTGGCATTTTATCTACAGCCCTCCCAGTCCTTTTAAAAACAGTTTCTGCAAATATCTAAGGAAATGGCAGGAAGTTTAACTCTGTAGTCTTTGTGGATATAACTACCTCAGTAAAAGCAAATACAGCATAATGCAATGCGTCTTTGACATTATTACGCAGAGAGTCTGCCCCTTCTGGCAGGGGAGAAGCAGGGGAGTCCAACGCTCCTCACAGAACTTTTCTTTACCAAGGTGATCCCTTTACAAAGGCATTTCTGCTGTGAATAACCAGCCCCCTGCCAGACTGTCACTATTTGAGTCCAAGATGTCCCTGGAGGGGGAGACAATGTATTTTAGTGTGGGTTGTTGAATATGTCAAGGTGAGTCACATGGAAGAAATATGCGTTGACGTCCCGGTCCAGTTAACAGACACAGGGGAGATTCGAGGTTTATTTCCAAGAGCAAAATTAAGACACAAATGAGGTCAAATGCCACAAATAAATTAGGGGTTTGATTTGAAGAAAATGAACCTCCAAACACCCTTGCTTTCTAACACTGCTCACCAAAGTGGCAGGCTAGGTGCGGCTGGGCTTGGTGTTCAGTTAAAGAAACTCAATAACACCAAAATGTTATTAAGCAGGTACTCTTTTAATGCAGCGCTGGACACACAGGGGATCATTCCTCCAAAATTTAGTGTGTCTCTGTTAGTTGCTCAAACCTCTTATATACTAGATGTTAATACATCATTTACATTATTTTCCAAGACCCTTGCTAATAATTATACAGTTTCCGAGAAGACATCTATATGTGTCGCCATCCTTTTTAGCATATATATTATAGTCCTTAGGTGGTCTTCAGGGGCCTCTGTTTGCCTCATCACAGTGTAGATAGCCAGCTTAACAAAAGGGGTCTTGCTTATTCCAGGTGTCATGAGATTAGACAATAGGCCTACCTCATGGCCACATTCCATTCTTATAGGGCCCTGATTGTTGCCTCATAAGCACAGTTCTATTCTAAAGTAAAATTTCTTTTACTTCAATTCAGTTTAATGAAATCAAAGATCTAAAGCGATGGGACAGTAGGACAGAGAAAAGATTAGGAAAATAAAGCAGGTGACAGAGAAAAGAGCAGTAGGGGTATAGTTATGCCACCATGGATGTAGTGTCCCGAGGGTCTGAAGTCTCCAGGGTCTTCAACAGCAGTGGACAATCAACATTTTTGGGGGCTGTTTTCTTACAGTTTTTATAGGGAGTTTACAGGATGCTGTCCTGATTATCCCCAAGGCAATGGAACATGCCACATGTTTGCTGGTGGTAGACTTTTACAAGATGCTCCTCCGTATAGGCCTTATCTCTCTCTCACATTATTCGCATGAGTAATCGGGCCTGATTGTCACGCACCACATATGTAGTCAGTGTCCAGGCCAGGGCATTTTAATGTATCCGACATTCAACATTCTGTTGGAGTATCACCTTGGAAAGCATTGGCTCAGACCCGTTTTTTCATGGTTGGCCTTCACGCTTCATCTCACTTTGACTCCAGACGATGCCTCAGTTTGAGCAACGGCATTAATTTTGACAAATACCAGCAAGCTTCGAGACATATCTTAAGCAAAAAATGCAGTCTCTCGTAACTGGTCCTGCATGTGCAAACCTGGTTTCAGGCAATGCTATGTACACACCTCATGGTCACAAATAGTAACATGTCTAGTGGGTTTTAAATGCTTCATTTGCACATAAGCTCTCACAAACTGCAGTTTCATTTGATCACTAGGAAAACACGTCAACCCTGAAGTCTTTTCACTGGTTCCAGCATAACCACACAACACTTAATGTCCTTGCTTCTTATTTGCCTCAGCCAGACTGAGACAGGGAGCTTCTCTCTGAGACAGACTATAGCATCCACCTTTCCATAGGATTCAGAGATGTAGTCATAAATTAAGTGTGTCCACTTAACAAGAATTAAGAGTAAGAAAATGAGCCAAGATGCCTCCTCGCCATTGTTTGGGAAATGTTTCTTGACTACTTACCAGTTTTTTATTAAAAAACAAACTTTCTTCTTCTTTCTTAGAAGAAAAACAGTTTTAATATAGAGATTAAAAAGTTCGCAAACAAATCGCTGGTCATAGGCAAAATGTCATTGCTGGTTTTGTATCTTCTCTCCTCACCCACGGCAGACTCAAGGCATTTCCTTCAGCGTAATACGTGTGACAGTTTAACACTTTGCATTTAGTGAGAAGTGCCTTTCAGAGATGCAGAGAATATTTAAGAGGTGTGTCCTGATTTGGGTTAGAATGTCCTGGTTTGGATTTAATTTTTGATTTTATTTTCTAAAAAGTATTAAATCCCATATACATCATATTCAGTATCAGCCCCCAGCCCCCACCTTGCCAGGGCTACCTGCTAAATTAAATTCCCCCTTTAAAACCTGAAATTCCTGAACCTTTGGGAACCTGAACCCTGCCCCCAGGGGGAAACGGAACTCCGGAGGTTTTGGGACCCTGGGTGGGGGGCTGGGACTTAGTCTCTGCTGGGTGCTAGTAGCTGAACGGCGTGGAGGTGTTTGGACTCGTGCTGGGGGAAAGGAGCTGAAAGCGTGACTGCGTGGAGGGGACTTGGGCTGCACGGGACGTTTTGTTGCAGCTACTGTGGTGACGTAGTTATCATAAAAAGGGGGAGTTGGGTTCGGTATCTGGGTCCTGTATATTTTTATATATGTTTCATTTACCATTGCTATTATTATTAAAGTAGTTTTAGTTTTATTTTCTAATCCAGAAGCCTCTCTGCCCTTATTGTTCCCTATCTCTTCCGGTTGGGGGGGGAAGAAAGAGTGTAATAAGGAACGTCTGCCGCGGGTCGGTGGTTGGCTCACCCCACCCTGCGACAGCATGTCTCATGTTGCTAATGAATATTCCACATTAATAACATAGTTCTTAATTGCAGATGCAAAATAGCAGTTTAATTTCCTATGGTAAGAGATGCTTCTCAGGTCTTATAACCTGCAGTGTTCATACAAAGCATTTCATCATTTTTAGACGATTGTGACAGAATGGGTTTATAAATTACACAGTGACTCCTATAAGGTACTAGGAATGGCTGTAGCTTAGAATTAGTGCCTTTATCAGACACTTACTTTTAATCGTGGGATTCACTGAATCAAAATTAGGGGTTTTTTCCCCATATCCAACTGAGGATTCAGGAAGATTAAGCTCTGACATGCTGACCATTTCAGAACAAAAATAATACACTAGGAAGAAGATGAGCTTGTTTTCCAAGTGTTTTCAGCTCACAAGAGTGGCAAAAGAAAATAATTTTAAGGTATTTCTCATGCAGTTCTCTTTTAAACAACCTCCCCATAGGCAAAATATAAATTCCACTCATCTGCACCAACTAGGGCAGTTTGGCACTTTATAATATGCACGATACAATTTAAGATAATATTTTAAAAGTCCAGACAATCACGAACTTTTCATTTCCTTAATAAGTTCTTCCATGTTAAGCAATTATATTGATTTTTTTGTAATTATTTTTTTTAGACTGATGTCCTTTTAGTTCTGATTTGGTCAAGTTGTGAGAAATAAATAAATAATAAAACAAGCAAATGGATTAAACAAGGGTCACCAATATAAGGGGGTGCATGCAAAGGGGGTTTTCTACTAATCTATAGGCGTTTCAGGGAGTTGTAAGATACTTGGACATGTCTGGACAAGTATCAGGGAACATGCAGCCGGGAATGAAGGGATTCCGAAATATATGTAAATAAAGCAAACTCCCTGCCATGTGGTCAGCCATGGAGGCTGCCATTTTGGTCAGTGCCCTGCCTCTCAACACAACATAACCAATCAGAGGGGAGGGAACACCCCTTCTGTTAAGAGGACTGAGTGGGATTTAAGAAACCTTTAAAAGGAGGGAAATTTGATTTTGGGGTGTGCTTTTGGGATCATCGGGCAACTAGGGTATCCAACATGTGTTGTAAGTACATCTTCCTACTTGTTATTTTTCTAAACTTAAATAAAAGGAGAAATTTTCTCTCAATTTTCTCACAAAGTCACTGCAACTGTACATGTTGGCAGCTTCAAGGCTCTTATGAGTGCCTCCCAAACCATTTTTTGTCCTTTGAATTTCAACATCAGCAAATTTTTAAACCAAACAATCATACATATGACAAAATTGACAAATGCTCACAAAGTATATCAGGAAATCGTACTGAAAATGTCAAAAAAACCTAAAACCCCAAACCAAAGTCTACAAAAACAATGTATATGGTGGGTTTCTGTGACTATTTTACTGAAATAGTGAAATAGCTCCTGTATTTGCAGATAGATTAAGTATACTTAAACAAAGACATTGTTATGGCCAGAATGTGTTTGTGAAGCCTTTTCTAAAGGAGCCAGAGGCCTTTCCCAGGAACCAGTGGCCCTGACGAAGGAGCCCAGAGTGATAAAAGCCCCAAGGAAGGCACCGCCACCTGGATGAACCAGACAATGTTTTCAAAACAAGGAGAAAGTTTACAAAGCCAGGAGAAAGGTCAGAGGTCAGCACCAAGGAAGATCTGGACCTTTGAGAACTACCAACAGAGGACAATGCACATGTGCAAGAAGGAGGAGGTTCAGGATAATGAATCTTTTAGAATAACCCCACCTGTATTATGAATATGTAAGTACAAATTCTTTATAAGTGCAGAAACTTTGCTTATCGGGTGCACGTGCTAAGTGGAGCTGTCCCCTTGTGCCCAGCACTCTGTAATAAAGAATACCCAGACTTAATGGATCATTAAGGCTATTAAGTTGCAGCTTTGTTTGGCGTGGATTCACACATACACATACAGAGGGTGTGTGTATGATAAGAAACTGGACTTGAGACCCTTGTACCCAACTGAGGAACAGGACAATAGCCAATATTTTATGCTGAGAATCGGGAAGAGATAATGAGGCCATTAATTGAGACTTATTACTGATAATGGACAGGGTGGGACAGCATCAAAAGTTGTCATTTGGATGGTCCCATATGTGGCAGCCAAAGTGACAAGATCTAGGAAAAATACACTGGGTTATCTCAAGAAACTGAGATGGAATATATGTGGAGAATGACACTGACCAGCAGCAACTGGGTTTTGCTATTGGAAGACAAGGCTCAGGAATACAAGGGGCCGGGGTTTTTTCTAAACCATTTAACCAAAATCTTGCAAAAGGCTGCTTTGTTTTCAATTAATGCATGATAGGTATTTAGTCCCCCAGCAGCCTCCCCTGATGCTACTGATTACTAACCCTGATAGAATGGCTCCTTTGATTCAAGGTCTTACCTTAGAAAAGCTCTTTCAGGCGGAAAGACAAAGGGAAGATGTCTCTTAAAACTAAACAGATTTTCTGGGAGAGCAGAAGGATGGAACCCCCACACATCAGTAACTATCTCACAGGTACTTATCAATCCTGAAAAGAATCTGATCAATCACGGGACAGGGAAACTGGGCAAGCAGTTGTTAGCCAGTGGACAGCCAGAGGGTCCATTGAAGAAGGCTCACAGTAAATAAGAAGAGGGACTTGGTAATTACCTCCTCTCTTGGTCCTTAAAGACTCCAGTTACATAGATACAGATGCTCAAATGTCAGCACTTCAGGTGGATTTGCTAACCTGCGTAGAGGAGCTGGCAGTAAAAAGTGAAGGGGAGGAATAGGACCATTTGCTCAAATGGTTACAGGGAGCAAGGATTTTTCAAGAGGCAAGTAACAGAGAAAGAGAACAGTGTAACACCATTATTTCAGCATATGGTGTATGTCATGCTTGCTTAGGAGAACATAACGCTCTCAAGGACCAACCTCTATACCTGAGAGATAATAGAGGGCTGTGGTCACTGGGCAAGTAGACTACACTGGTCCATTTTGGATCTTTGAAGTAAAACACTATGTGGTAGTGGGAATTGCAGTAGTGTCTGGTTTAACTCAAGCAGATTAACTCAAGCAGACACAGTGCAATGGGCAACAGAAGACAATACTGTAAAGAGTCTGAAGTTATGGTTTAGCTGGGGTTTAGCTTGGGTTTACCAAACCCAAGTAAACACAGTTGGATAATGGCAGCCATTTTGCTGCCGGGGTAGTTCAAGAGTGGGCATGTAACAAAGGGATACAATGGTTCTTTTATACTCTGTATAATGAATTGGTTAGGTTCCCTATTTTTAGAGAGGTTAGGAAGGGGAATAGTAAAACTCCTATCCTTGACTTCCGTAGGGCAGATTTTAATTTGTCTGGAATATTGCATCCAGTTCTGGAGCCCCTATTACAAGAGAGATACGGGGGTGCTGGAGTGAGTCCAGAGAAGGGCCACGAGAATGATCAGAGGACTGGAGCATGTCTCCTATGAGGACAGACTGAGAGAGTTGGGATTGTTCAGTCTGCAGAAGAGAAGGCTCCGAGGAGGCCTTCTTGTGGCCTTCCAGTATCTGAAGGGGGCCTACAAGAAAGCTGGTGAGACTTTTTAGGAGGTCAGACAGTGATGGAACCAGGGGAAATGGGTGTAAGCTAGAGGAGGGTAGATTTAGGTTGGATATTAGGAAGAAGTTCTTCACTATGAGGGTGGTTAGACAGTGGAACAGGTTGCCCAGAGAAGTTGTGGAAGCCTCATCCCTGGAAGCTTTTAAGACAAGGCTTGATGGGGCCCTGGGTAACCTGATCTAGTGGATGGTGTCCCTGCCAGGCAGGGGGGTTGGAACTAGATGATCTTCGAGGTCCCTTCCAACTCTGACAATCCTATGATTCTATGATAAACTGGTCCCAGCTGCTGAACTAGGACAGTGATGCATGGTTAAACAGATGGAGCCCCATCTTGTGGATATCTGAAGTCCTTGGGACTTATAGGGTAGGGAAAATGGTTCGTCAATATTGGTTTTATGTTGTTGTGTGGATTTTTGTTTTTAATGGTAGGCCTCACAGTATTTAAGTGCATGATCTCGTCTTCTGTCCTCCTTTACTTCTGTCATACCTGTTTACTATATATGGATCACAACAATGGAAGATCTCAGAGTGTCTGACCCATGGGGTGGTGTAGGAGACCAAGCAGGAAAAAACCCTAACCCTGACATTCCTGTCAACTGGCCCCAGAACAAAACAAAGGGGGTGTGTATGGTGGGAAAAAAATTCTCCTGGAGAATAAAAAGGAGTGAAGGCTTCATGGAATGTCTCAAGCACTTGCTAATGGCTGGGCCTAAGCCCCCTAATTGCTGGAAAAGAAATGTCTCAAGATGTAAATTCCCAGAAACTAAACCCTTGTAAGGTCCCAGAAATGAAACTCTCTGGACTGTCAGGAAGAGAACTCGGGACATGGCTACTGTTGCAGCAAAAAGGTAGTCCACACCAAGCAACCATGTATAAAAGGGGAAATGAGTGTCCTGGTTTTGGTAACTTCTGGACAAGCACTCTCACATGTACACTGGAAAAATCCCAGCTGGCTGGATCAACGTTGGAATGAAGGACTGGTAATCTCCAACGGTGACTCTATTGACCATTATCCTGCCCAGACAGTATAGCATATCTGTAATCCACAGGACGCATACACCTTATTTCTGCAAGAGCCACCAAGCACCTAGTCAGCACTCTCTCCCCATTCCTACTCATTTTAAACGCAAAAGCTTTGGTAATTTGTTAAGTATACCCAGTTTTGAGCAAGCAAGTGTAGCGGTGACACTCGCACCGCACACCCTGCCGGGGCTGGAGCCCTAACCCGCCGCCAGGGAAGACCAGCCCCAGGCTCGAACTCAGGCACCGGCGCCACCACTTCTCCTCAGGGCGGCCACCGCCCAGCCACAAGGGCGCGAGAAAGTAGGGGGCGGGACTCAGCATCCAAGTGAAGGCATCGGGAGAACAGCACGGAGGGAAGCCAATGGTGCGCTCGCGCGGGATGAAGCAGAATTGATCAGACTGCTTCTCTATTCCGCGCCGCCGCCACCATCACACACGATGCCATGCTTCGAGCCGTCGGCCCCAGGAAGCCTCGGCCGATCTGCCTCGGGCTTCCCACTACGAAGGTGGAAAGCTGCAAGTAAAAATCCTCTCCACAGGATGACAACCATGCTCCGAAGAACTTATAGGCGGAACGACGAGACAGGAAGCAGCTCATAAAAGTCTCAAGCCTGAGGCGCTGCTGAGGAGGGAGTAGTGACACCCAGCGTTATGACAGCTTCCCGCCGTGCCCATATAAAACTACAATTCCCAGAAAGCCACGGTGACGCATATACGCATATACGCATGTACGCGACTTGCCTGCGGCCAGGACGGTGCCCCACCCCCTCGACCCACCACTTGAAGTAGTGATTTGCTGTGGCTCGTCACCTGCGGTCCGTTCTGATTGGCTACTATAACGGTTGAGGCAGTTGCCGGAAGGGGGCGGTGGGAAGAGAAGCAATATGGCGGCGGAGAGCGGAGAAGGTCCGCAGGATATGATGGAGGGTGAGAGCTCGCGGGGGGCTGGCACGGCTCTGGCCGCTGAAGGGATCGGGACGGTTCGGCGCTCGGTGGGGTGCCTGCCAGCTGCACGCGTTGGGGCTTGTGGGCTCTCTGCAGCGAAGCAGGTTCCAGTTATCGACCCCGATGACAACTGCTCGGGGGGAACGGGGCCCTGACTGGCCATCAAGCCGTGAGAGGCGGGGTGTGTGTTACCTGGGGCATGGCACCCTCCTAGAGGGCTCCACGCGCGAGAGGTGGAAGAAGTGGGTTTGTGGCCGTGACGTAAAAAATAATAAGTAAGAAATCCTCTGGCATGGTGTTGCTTTTTCTCAGTCGCCCGTGAGACGAGAGCAAATCAAATACTGAGGGGGAACCAGGGAGGAACGACGAGCCTCGGGTTCCCAGAGCTAGGGTGATGACCAGAGTTCTGTCAGGGTAAACGGTGAAGGGATCTCGCAGGTTGTGCTGGGGAGATGATTGCTTTTACCTGCAGAGGTCTTTTAATTTTATTTTTCTTTTAATGCCTTCACTTCTTCGTGTGATTGGTACTATTATACATCATACTAATTTTTTTCTAAAAGCTTTTAAAATGTAATCGTTCTAATTCCGTTTCCATAATCTTTGGAATTGCACTTCATTGATCTAAGAAATTTCCTTTTTCCTCCAGTCTTCTTCCCAGATTGTTGATTTTAGGAAGATGTGATGGGAGGAAAAAGTGCATCCAAAATCAAAGTAGAAACAAGGGGTAAGAGGCCTTTTATTTAAGACTAAACCTTTCATTTAGTTAACTTAGGAGTTCTACTAACTGCATAGTGGTTATTATATCTGTTTGCTACTTCCCCTTACCCCACTGCTGAAAATAGTCTAATTCTGCTATTATGGATCTTACACAGTTGATAAGCGTGTTGAATCAGAGGAGTCTGGAGACGAAGAAGGGAAGAAGCAAGCAGTTCGCTTAGTAACAGACCTCAGTCAGCAGAGCCTGAGAGATGAGCAGAATGGTGAGAACTCTGCAGGTACCTTGCCAACCTAAATGATTGCATTAGGAAATGTTATCTTATCAGTATGTACTGCAGCATATGGGTATTGGTCCTTCGTGTTTCTCGTGGATATGTCATGGTTATATCAATGTTAGTGAATAATGTGAGTCTGCCCTAGAGCTCTCTTCTTTAAAAATAAGTAAATGATAGTTTAGAATGATTGTTAGCTAAAATAAAGCACTCTTCTTTTTATGGAACCACCGATGTTGGACTTTCTGTTTTTGTTGTTTGTTTTTATCCATTCACATTTCTCTTTGAAATATTTACTGTCAAAATGTAGAGCACCTTTCTTCACATTTTTGTGTGGAAACAGTAATTTTCTGTGGAAAGATGCTGTAAATGTTGATTAGAAATAAAGTTTTTCATAATTATACTTTAGTATATTTAGTTTTCTCTTGCAAGGGTTGTCAGATTCCTTTGGAAGGCAAAGATGGCTACTTCTAGACAGAATGAAGGAAGCTGTCAATTTACTTTTTTAATTTAAAAATTCTAAGTCATATAAAAATTATAGCTGTTTGAATCCTCTTGACTTTAAACTTTTGCTACTGATTTTACTGTTTGTATTACAACATTGGGTAGAAATGTTGGTGGACTTTTTTTTTAAGCCTGTGTGTGTTCGATGGAAGGGTTTGGGTTTCGGTAACTTGCATAGAATTGTCAGAGCAGATGCCTTTCTGAAGACACTGTATGGCAATTTGGTCCAGGCTTTTGGCACTAGCTAACAATCTGAGATGTAATAACATTCTTTTGGTAGAGGTGTTCATGTGGTTATTGTTGGTCTGTAAATGGCAGTAAAATAATACAGCAAATTTTCTGCAGCCAATTTTAATCCTTTCTTGACTGTGCATCTACTGCAGATCCCTCCTAATTTTAACCTTGCCCATTAAAATTTGCAAAAGTATTTTCCAAACTAGAAAAAAATATTACGGGAATTTTAAATCTCATCTCCTAACTAAATGAACTCTGCCTAGGTCTAATTCATTGTTGATTGTAAAAAAAACCCAAAACCTATATATTAATTAAAAAATGTGCGTCTGTAAAAGTGTAAGAGCACACCTTGCAAATTGCATGTCTGAAACATTATATGATTAATAAAACGATGCAGTTCAGTCAGTCACAGTTTTCCTTTGCATGCATGTAACATTAAACATTACGTGTTTATTTGGCTGATGTAATTTAGCTGTATGGTGAGGTTATAATTTTATATGATATTCCCCTGGGAATTATGATACTAGACAGAATACCTAAAGTGAAGTACTTTCATTTCAGTGAAAGCAAAAAAACCACAATAAGATTTGCTTGCTGTATTGCACTGAATACTATTTAGTGTAATGATTGTATTGTTACTTCTTCTTTTTCCAAACTCTTAGGATTCAGAAAACTTCTACTAGAGCAGAAACCAAGCAGAGGAATCATTTTGGAACATTTGAGTTAGTTTGTACTGCCAACTTTGAGTTTCTCAGCTGAAAGGAGAATGAAGAGTTTTCCACTTTTTTTCAGAAGATCATAAACAAAAAGAGCTCAAGCAGCTGAAATTTGAAATTCATCATTTAATGATGAATTCTAATCTCTGAGGAATAGTGCCTCTGTTTAGGCAGCTTATAACTTAGGTGTTTATAATACTTTTCATGCATATGAGTTCAGAAAGTGTAGCTAGGTTTTTAATGGCTTTAAATGCTTGTGGTACTGTGAACTTACATAACTCAATTACTACATAATTTGGTTTTCCTGAACGTTGTATTTTTTTCCTACATTTGCAAAGCTCTGTAGCTTGCAGGCATGGGATACACAAAAATTCACTTAAGTAACTTCACTACCAGAGCAATGTTTTTTCCCCTTGAGAAACCTACTGCATTAAAAAATGTGGACTTTGCAAACTTACTGCACGCAAGTGAAATTGCTGTTCTGTTTGTAAAGTGATAGTAGAAAGGTCAGGTTTGACTGTATTATATCTACTTAGTTCATAAATAAAATGTTAGTTGACAATTGATAGGATTGTGAATTTGCTAGAACCGTTTTTGTTACTTGTCTTTAAGAGAAAAGGTATTTTCACATTTTCATACCAATACTGATTTATCAGTGTTACCAGTATAGACATCTCACTCAGATTGCTGTACGTAGTGTTCTATACACAGTACATAAAGTTATAAGAATTTGCCTTATGTAAATTATATTGCCTCTGTGTTCAGTTTTAAATTGCTTTTATTTCAGTGAATTTGATACACATATCCTGTGGGATTTGATTTTGCATCTTTGGACTTGAGTGCTTTTTTTTTCCCCATGCTGGCTCTGCCAGGACTGTTCACTTAAAGCCACGTGGCAAAAATATGAGAAGCTACCCTTTGACAGATCCCAGAGCAGAGTATTTATTTAACACATTGCCAAAACCAAATGTGTATAAGTGAGTTATAATAGGTGCTGGGATGAAACATAGAGAAGCTTGCCAGCAGAACAAGGTCAAAGAGATTTTTAGTTTAATTTGTTGTTGATGGTTTGTTTTTGTTTTTTTTTTTACTGAGTGGATGAGAGGCTGGAGAGCAGCCCCTCAAAAATGGTTCTGAGGATTCTGGTTGACTGCAAGTTGAATATGAGTCAACAGTGTGCCCAGGCAGCCAAAAGGGCCAGCTGTGTCCTGGGGTGCATCAAACACTGCATTGCTGGCCAGTCAACAGAGATGATAGTCCCGCTCTGTGCTAGTGCAACCTCACCTTAAGTACTGTATGCAGTTTTGGTCACCAAGATGTAAGAAAGATAGTAGGTTGTTAAGTGTAGTCCAGGGCCACAAGATGGTGAACAGTATAGAGAGGAAATCATATGATGAACAGCTGAAATCACTTGGTTTGTTCAGCCTGGAGAAGAGCCTGAGGGGAGACCTCATTGCAGTCTGTAACTTCTTCATAGAATCATAGAATTGTCAGAGTTGGAAGGGACCTTAAAGATCATCTAGTTCCAACCCCCTTGTGTGGCAGGGACACCTAGATCAGGTTGCCCAGAGTCGCATCTAGCCTGGCCTTAAAAGCTTCCAGGGATGGGGCTTCCACAACCTCTCTATGGGAGAAGCAGAAGGACAGGTGCTAATCTCTTGTCTCTGGTGTCTAGTGACAGGACCTGAGGGAATGGCATGAAGCTGTGCCATGAGAGTTTTAAGTTAGATGCTAGGAAAAGGTTCTTAACCTGGAGCTGATCTAGCACTGGAATAGGGTCCCCTGGGAGGTAGTCACGGCACCAAACTTGGCAGAATTCAGGAAGCATCTGTACAATGCTCTTAAACATGTGATGTGACTTTTTGGGCTGTCCTGTGCATAGACAGGAGTTGGACTCTAATTCTTGTGGGTCCCTTCCAACTCAGGACATTCTATGATTCAGTGACTTTACTTCACTGTTGGACAACTTCACCAAGAGCACTAACTTACTGCTAGTACAACTTAATACAACAGAAATAGTTTTCTTTAAGAGATAGCTCAAATTATTGTTGTTCCAAAGTTGGGCTGTGTTCATGTTGGCGGTTAACTCGGCTAAGGTGCTTGTTTGGCTTGGAGCATTTTGTGCTTGGAGCCTTTGCACCCTAGAAATAGGTCAGAGAGATGCAGCCTTGGTAGCAGCAGGGTAGGGTATCCCACTCCCCTGCTGAAGTGCATAGCTCCTGATCTGAAATTAAAACAAGGAAATTCAGGTGTTGCCCACTGCTAAAATGCTGACGGGTATGTGTGTGCATGTCAGTTTTGGTGGCATTTCTATACTGTCATTCAGTTTCACCAAGCCTAGCAGCTAATTTTGCATCCCCAAAGTATAATTTATGCTCTGTGCTGATTTATTCTATAAAGAATATTAAACAATGAGTGCCAGAGGGTTGCTTTTCAGTTGTAATTTCCATGAGTCTATTCAGTTGGTGCTTTTTCCTGTTTGAATGACTAGGTAAGAGTGGTAGCCTAAGGTAAATGATGGTGAGTGGAGCTATCAAAAGTAGTTTTGACGGCATTAAAAATTTTAATGCTTATGTGTGATGGTTTGGACGTGGCTTTCTGCCAAATACCCAAACTCACAGTGTAAGCTTTCTTCCCCCCCACCCTTCCTTCTCAGAGTAATGAAAAACGCTATAGGACAATTAGAGAGTCCAAAATAATTAAAGTATATTAGAGATTAATACATATATCTAAACAACACCATATACAAAGTGAAGAGAGCCCCCAAATAGCCCCCCTGGGAGGGGACGGGAAAGGGTAAGGGAGAAGGGAAGGGAAAAAGGGACAAGGGAAAAAGAAAGCAGAGAAGAGAGACCGAAACAGATATGCGAGTTAAAGAAAATAAATCTCACTACTACTATTGTTGAAGTACAGGAACCACTGCTCCCAAGGCCTACCAGGCCTCACTCCCCCACACGGGCAGGACCGACAGCAGAGAAGCTGCGTCTCTGAATCCACCGGAGGGAAGAGAGAGCGAGCAGGCTTCTGCTCTCCTTATTTATACTGTTGGTCACGTGGAATTGCACGGAATACTGGGACCTTCTGATCACTTCCCTGGTTACAAGCTGGTTACAATCTGGCTACCAGGGAAGTGGCCTGGGCAAAACCACTACATTATGTTGTTCATCTTTACAATACTCTTACAATTGGTGGATGAGGAGAGGCTGTAGACATAGTCTACCTAGACTTCAGTAAAGCCTTTGACACTATCTCCCACAGCATTCTCCTGGAGAAATGGACTGCATGTGGCTCAGATGAGTGTACTTTTTGCTGGATTAGAAACTGTCTGGATGACTAAGCTCCAAGAGTCGTCGTGAATGGAGTTAAGTACAGTAGACAGTCAATCACAAGTGGTGTTCCCTAGGGCTTAGTTATGGCACCAGCCTGCTTGATATCTTTATTGACAATCTGTATGAGAGGATCAAGTGCTCCCTCAGTAAGTTTGAAGATGACACCAGGTTGAGTGGAAATCTGGATCTGCTTGAGGGTAGGAAGGCTTTGCAGAGGGATCTGGACAGACTGGATCCACTGGCTGAGGTCAGTGGGATGAGGTTCAGCAAGGTCAATTACCAAATCTTGCACTTAGGCCACAACAATCTCATGCAATGCTAGAGGCTTGGGGCAGAGTAGCTGGAAAATTGCTGAACAGAAAAGGACCTGGGGCTGCTGGTCAACAGCCATCTGAACATGAGCCAGCAGTGTGTCTAGGTGGCCAAGAAGGCCAACAGCATCCCGGCTTGTATCAAAAATGGTGTGGACAGCAGGACTTAGGAGGTGATGGTCCCCCTGTACTCAGCATTGGTGAGCCCACACCTCAGGTACTGTACTCAGTTTTGAGCCGCTCACTACAAGAAAGACAACGAGTTGCTGAAGTGCATGCAAAGAAGGGCAATGAGGTTAGTGAAGGGTCTAGAGCACAAGTCTTATGAGGAGCAGCTAAGAGAACTGGGGTTGTTCAGTTTGGAGAAGAGGAAGCTCAGGGGAGATCTTCTCAGTCTCTACAACTACCTGAAAGAAGGTCATGAGTCGGGGCCCGGTCTCTCTCTCAAGTAACAAGTGATAGGACGAGAGGAAGTGGTTTCAAGTTGTGCCAGTGGAGGTTCGGATTAGATTTTAGGAAGAATTTCTTCATGGAGAGGGTTATCAGACATTGGAACAGGCTAGCCAGGAGGGTGATGGAATCACCATCCCTTGAGGTGTTCAGAAAACATGTAGACATCGTGCCTGGGGACATGGTTTAATGAGTATTGTGTAGTGCTGGGTGGATGGCTGGACTCAGTGATCTCAAAGTAATGATTGTATCAAAAACACTTGTTAAGTATAGGAGGCGTTTGGCATTCACAAGGATGTTGTTACCATACTGACCTATAAAAATAGTAATTACTTCTGGGTTTAATGAAACGAGCTTGCATACAGTAATGTATATACCTTTGGTATTTAACTCTAAAGTTCTTTGTTTTCTATGGCAGTACATAAAGAAGCCACACACATGAAGTGGAAGGGGGTTGCACATTGTATATCTGTTCTGCAAAGTTGAACTAGACTTTCTTTGGAAATTCATGTGACCAGCACAGAGTCTTCAATAGCTGAGAATCAGACATGAACTGTTCAGCATTAATTTATCAAGTAAACTTCATTCCCTCTTGTGCTGTGATAGAAGCACAGCAAATGTAGGTCTGTCTTGCAGGGCTGTAAAGGCGTTTCCCAACAAAATGTATGCAATGCAATAAACAGTGTTTTCTAGTGAGTTCAATCAAAAAGAAAAAGGGAGATTTGTGCAAAAGTATACACAACGTTGACAGAGCCTCACAATATTTGTGAAAGAAAAGCTGAATGGTGGGGTTGTATCATAGTATTATAGTATTGTCTGAGCTGGAAGGGACCTAATAGGAGGGTCATGGAGGACACCCCAAGAAACGTGCCATGTGCCTGAGAGCGTTGTCTAGACGCTTCTCAAACTCGTCAGGCATGGTGCTGAGACAGCTTCCCTGGGCAGATCCCAGCCACCCTCTGAGTGAAGAACCTTTTCCTAATCTCCAGCCTGAACCACCCCTGACTCAACTTCATCCTGTTTCCCCTAGTCCTATCACAATCCACTAGATTAAGAAGATTGGTCCTTGCCCCTCTGCTTATTCCTTATGAGGATGTTGAAGATGGCTGAGGTCTCCTCTCAATCTCCTCTTCTCGAGGCTAAACAAACCAAGTGACCTCAGCCACTCATCATAAGGTTTCCTCTCCGGTCCCTTCACCATCTTCGTAGCCCTCCTCTGGGCACTCTACAATAGCTCAATATCCTTTCTAGATTGGGGAGCCCAGAACTGCACACAATACTTGAGGAGCGGCCACACCAGTGCAGAGTAGAGTGGGACAATCACCTCCCTTGAGCGGCTGGCAATGCAGTTCTTGATGCACCTCAGGACACAGTTGGCCCTCCTGGCTGCCAGACCATGCTGCTGACTCATATTCAGCTTACTGTCGACAAGGACCCCCAGGTCCCTCTCTGCATTGCTGCTCTTTAGCCTCTCACTCTCCTGTCTGTACACATGTCTGGGGTTGCTTCATCCCATTCCATTGATGGTTGCTCCACACTCTGACTTGTCAGGGTCCCTTTGTAGGGTCTCACTGCCCTTGAAGGAGTCGACAGCTCCTCCCAGTTTAGTGTCATCAGCAAATTTGTAACCATCCCCTCAAGTCCTGTGTTCAGGTCATGTATGAAGATGTTGAAGAGTACTAGGCCAAGGATAGAACCCTGTGGAACCCCACTAGTGACCTGGCGCCAGCCTGATGTAAACCCCCTCACTATGACTCTTTGCATTTGACCCATGAGCCAGCTGCTCACCCATTGCGTCATGTGATTATCAGTATAAACACTGGACACTTTCTCCAAAGGGATACTGTGAGAGACAGTACCAAAAGCTTTGCTAAAATCTAAAAAGACCACATAAACTGGTTTACCTTGATCAACAACTTGAGTTACCTTATCATAGAAGGAAGGTAGATTAGACAAACAGGACTTAGCTTTCATGAAGCCATGCTGGCTATGACTTACTACAGCATTTGCTCTCCAGGTGATTTATAATGCCTCCCAAAACAACCCTTTCCATAATTTTGCCAGGCACTGAAGTAAGACTTAGAGGCCTGTAGTTACCAGGGTCCTCCTTCTTACCCTTTTTGAAAATTTGGACTACGTTAGCCAGCTTCCAGTCAGCTGGGACCTCTCCAGATTTCCATGACTGCTCAAAAATGATCAAGAGAGGCCTCGCAACAACATCAGCCAGTTCTTTGAGGGATCTCAGATGTATCCCATCAGGTCCCATAGATTTATAGGGATCTAACTGAAGAAACAATTCCCTCACATGATCAAGGTCAAACAGGAGCTTACCGCTCTCACTGTCACGGTCCTCTAGCTCAGTACGTTGAGTCGCCTCTAGTCCATCATCTGTATTGCAAACAGAGGCAAAGAAATCATTAAACACCTCTGTCTTGTCTGTGTACATGGTTACAAGATGCCTATCCTTGTTCCGTAGAGAGGCAATGTTTTTTACACTGTCTTTTAGCACTAATGTATTTCAAAAAGCTTTTTAAATTATTTTCCACAGTTCTGGCCAGCCTCAACTCCAGCTGAGCTTTAGCTGCAGGAATTTTATCGCTACAGTGGCAAGCATAATCTTTGTACTCTTCCCAAGTAAGCTGACCTGATTTCCACTGGGCATACATTGCCCTTTTCTGCCTATTTTCTTGAGGTTCCTGAGATTGCTGAGATGTTTGGTCATTCCTGGCACTATAAATAAACAGTTTAGATTACTTCTTGGCAGTGTTGTCTTAGGTTGGAGGAAGAGCATTGACAAATTTGAATGCTATATCTTCAGATGGATGATGGCCCTAAGTGTAAAGTAAAGACATCCTGCCCAGATCAAACTTAAGCTAACATTATTCAGCAGTCACACAGGCAGGCTGGGGAAAGTGCTGTTCTTTCTGTCTTTTGCATCTAGGGATGAAATTCTGTTGTTAAGAAAGCTTTTTTTCACAGCTAGCTGTCACAACAAAAGCCAAATAGGTGAAGTGCTTTTTAATATAGCAGAGTATCTGAACTGTGTGTCTTGTGTTTCTTCTGAAAAAGAGCATTTTCTCCCTTTGTCTCTCTGAATGTTAGCTACTGTTATCTTGGCATTAGCTATCAGGTAGCAGAAGTTTAAAAAGTGTTTGCTTCTCTGCAGGAGAAGCAGAGACACCAGTGGACATGGAGACAATTAGCCTGGACCCAGAAGCTGAGGTAAAGGCAGTTTTTTTGTCCTTACAGGCCTTACACAATGGGAAGAAAAGGTAGGCAAAGGCAAGTATTAAAACTTAGTTAAAAGATCAAATTCTTCTGAAGGTGTTGGCTACCATGATCTTTCCCAGAATTGATTCAGAGCCTTTATAGACTAGTAGTAGAGGTGTTTTATTCTTTTATCAGTAGCTGAAACATTTTGTTAGTAGTTTAGAATTTCAAATTAAGCTTGTAGGCACTGAGAGGGGGACTATGCTGCAAGCATTATTGCTAGGCTATGTGAGAACATCTAATGAATTGATTGCTGCTGTCAGTTTATTGTGATTTGCAGTAGGCACAGCTACTTGACCAGCCTTGTGCCTGTTAACCAACCCCAGGAGCCTGTTAATTGGAAAGTTGTTCAGCTTGGTTGGTAAAGTGCTCAATTTCTGTTTGACTGACCTGCAAAACTGGAACATCTGGGGCTTAACAGCACAAATGTGCAGTGGATAAGCTGATTGCCAGTGCAGAGTTACTATTTGCATAACCACCAGATTATTTGAACTATCAGTGGTTCTTGTTAATCTGAGCCCTAGAACTGGAAATAGCGAGATATGTTCCTGTTAAGCCTAGCAAAGTGGGTAAGAGAATTTTATACAACACTTCATTCATGCTACACAGCAGAATTTTTGTTTCATTAAGTTCAGAGTTTACTGCAAAAGATTTCTCATTTTGGTGCAACAACTCTCAGACTCAGGAGAGGGCTGTTGCCTTTTCACAGATACTCTTTGCAATTAACAAGCTTAGGCCACAGGCCTGCAGCTGTGGTGATAAAATCATATGCCAAACCCAGTTTTCACAGTCTCTTTGAAGGGACATTTTAATGAACTACATGATTTTTGAGAGTAATTTTCCCTAGAACGAAGTACCAGGTTGGTGTATGGAGAGTGTTTTTCAACAAGTGCTAGATCCTTCCATTTCTCTTTCAGGATGTTGACTTGAATCATTTCCGCATTGGGAAGATTGAAGGATTTGAGGTACTCAAGAAAGTGAAGGTAACATTTCTAAGGAATAGAGAATGTCTTTTGAAATGGGAAGTTTTCTGTATCTACGCTATAAGAGGACAGATACAGGAGTCTCTAATTGGCTGAGATACTACTGATTTCACTTCATGTTTCACTGAAGGAGGTAGTGTTTTCCCATTTGTTGAGTCATAATAACAGTTCTGGGGTTTTGCAAGTTGGTTTTGGAAGTGGATGAGAGACAACACTTAAGAGCTCATCTGAAGAGATAACTGTACTTGCACAGCAGGCTTAACACAGGTTAATGTAGATTGCTAAGGACCTCTGGAGGTCTATAGTAAACCCCCACTCAAAAGCAGGTCCAGTTAGAGCATGTTGCTTAAGGCCTTCTCCAGTCAAACTCTTGAGTGTTTCCAAGGATGGAGATTACGTAGCCCCTCTGAGCTGCTGTTACAGTATCTGATAATCTTTGTGGTAAAATGATTTCTTTCTGTAGAGTTGGAATAAAACAAGAAAATATAATATTTACAAAAAAACCCGAAACAAGCAAAAAACTAAATTAAAAAAACAAACCCCAAAATATTAACGGGGGACAACATCCCCAAACCTTATTGTCTGTATGCGAAAAGGCTTTACATGCTGTCATTCATATCCATTTCCCTGTTTGTTTTTAAACTTTCCCCCAACTACTAGACTCTGTGTCTCCGTCAGAATTTGATTAAGCGGATTGAGAACCTGGAACAATTGCAGACCTTGCGGGAACTGGATCTCTATGACAATCAGATTCGGAAGATAGAGAACTTGGAGTCTCTGGTGGAACTTGAGTGAGTCCCAGGGAATCTCGAGGATTAGTTTGAGGATGGTTTGCCACTCACGGAGTTACTCATGCTGTACTTACTTCCAGTATTTATCACCCAGGCCTTTCTCATGTTTCAGGTACTCTGTGAAGGATAATATCTGTTCTCCATTGATGTGCAGTTAACAGTCAGCTGGAAGTGAAACATGCTGTATAAGGCAGCAAGAGAGATAGGTGGCTATAGTTTCTTTACAGGTGTGAAATTGCTCAGGAACCCCTTGCTCTTGGCAGCCAGAGGTCTGTATAACAGGTTTTTATTACTGGAAAAAAGTAACAGAGATTTCAGATGAGATTAGGACTTTTTTTTTTTTTTCCCAGAGTGTTAGGGAGGTAATGCTGTTCCCAGTTTCTGCCACTTGTCTGTGATCACTCTGGAGATGCATTACAAAACTGTTCCCACTGGGATGAAGAGGTCTGGCGTGTGTCTTACAGTTATAACTGCTCATGCTTATGGGAGGCCTTGACATTGCCCTGTCAGAGACAGCTCTTGTAGGCAGGCAATTTAGCTTACTCCCACATTGGCAGCCCCACAACTGGCCAAAATAGTGGCTATTTTCTGCACGTGACAGATTTTTTCTCCCCGACACACTGTAGAAGTATTTCAGTAGTTGTATTTGTTGTCATTTCTGATAAAAAGATATTACACTTATGACTTTAGCTTCAAGGCCTAGCAAAGTGTCTGATCTCTGCAGATAGTGAGGTTCCCCATCAATGTACAAGTGACTCTTCCGAAATAATCTGTGCCTGATGGACTGAAGAGAGCTTTGTTTTGTTTTACCTCAGGATCCTGGATATCTCCTTTAATGTTCTGCGACACATTGAAGGACTAGATCGGCTTACCAAACTTAAAAAACTCTTCCTTGTCAACAACAAAATCAGCAAAATTGAGAATTTGAGCAACTTGCAGATGCTACGGATGTTAGAGTTGGGATCCAATCGAATTCGGGTAGGCTTGGTCTAAAGATGTTAGCTGTGGATTTTTGAGCTCTTTAGATTAGCCTTTTCTGAAAGTGCACTTCATTGACTTTTTACTTGCAGTTTTGTTCTTTTTATTTTCCAATTGTTTTTATTGTTGCACATCTTGGATAGTATAATTATGTATGGATGTAGTATCTGGCTACTAAATTACTGTTTATGAATTCTCTCTTTCATGAATTCACGCATCCCATGTGTTTCCTTTGCAGTTCATGGCTTACTTCTGCTAGAGAGCCAAACCTATCAAACCTAGCAGTTGTTTTCTCTTACCTACCTAGAGGCTGGTGCTGTGTCAATAAAACTATTGAATGCAAATTTAATTCTAGTTTGAGTTGTATGTGTAATTAATAACCTGTTATGCCAGTCTGTCTCAGGAAACAAACTTTCTTGAGGCTTTGCTCTGAAATGCCAACCCACCTGTTCTGTACTGTGCTGATTACTTTTTTTTTTTTTTACCTAGTGTAGTTTGTCACTTTTCCAATTTAGGTGGTTTAAAATCTATGCCGTTCAAAAGGAAGCAGTTCTGAGTAGTCTCTCCTGTCCTGAAGGTATGCTTGTTTTGCATTTTACCCGGTTTGTAAGAGAACTGGTGAAACAGATAATGCAAAAGACTTGCAGCATGCAAAGTAAAAACAATTTTTAGAAGCTTTTTGAATTATATGCAGTTCAGAAAATACTTGTAACAGGTGGGTGCATTTCAGTCTGAAAATTGTCTAAGTTGGTACTCCTCATTTACAGTCTCTGGAAAGTTGTTGTGCTGGGATAGCAAATTAGGAAAAAACCTGTTTGTTCTCTGAATTTGAAGCCTTGTGGAAGCACACTTCTCTTTGCAGTAAAGAGGGAAACCTACCCTATAGCCTTTTAAGACAGAACTGTGGTGCTTTTATGATCTGGAAAAATACTATTTTGCTCTTAAAGCTACACTGGACTGAATTCTTTTCCATCCAAATGAGTTTCTACATCAGAAATGAAATTACTTAAGAGAATAAATCTAGAGTGTGAGAACATCGGCTAGATTAATAACCTTAGAGGTTGCATAAGTTGCGGGTACATGAATGAGAGATGAACTTTCCTTTATTCAGAAACCTAACAGGCTAAGCACACTAATCCTTACATTTCAAAAGCTGAGTTAAGTAAAACTGTACTGTGTTCCATATCTAAGCATCATTACCTTCTGAAAAAAAAAATACACCTAGATTTCTGAATTGATACTTAGGTGGTGTGTTGCTACCAGTGTTGTGAAGCCAAAGAATATCTTTTAAACAATTAGGTTATATTTATTTCATACATGAGTGTTGAGCCTGAGCATATTAACAAAACAATCAAAAACCCCAAAGTTATCACTGTATGGGTAACACAAGCTTCTTAAATTATTTTTTTAGCGTTGTTTTTTTTTTTCCTAATTATCTGTTAATTTGCTTCTGACTTCTTCAAATAGCACTGCTCGATCCTTCTAATTGCTTTACTGAACATCTCGTGTTATTTGTGGGCATCTAGAACTCTTAATAACTTTTTGTTAGTAGCATGGCCTGCCTATGTGCTTTACTGGTGGGCATATCCTTAAGTAAGGATCCTGATGTACTTCACGAGTTACCAAGCACTTGTACTTCAGTTTCTTTTGTATGAATGCTGGAGGAGCAGAACTTTATGGCTGAGCTGATTCATTTCCTGATTTTTTCCTGAAGCTGGACTGAGGCAACTATAAGGCAAGCGCTTCATTATTTACTCCTTAGGATTTATCCTGTCATAGATTTTAACTACTGGGAGCAGTTTTATCAAAGCTGTGTATTCCATACCACATGTCACTTTAACAACACAAACACACACACACCCCCCGGGAGTCATTCGTGCCCATTCCCTGGGGGGAAGGGTCAGGTGCTCCCGCGGCAACCGGGGGCGGGTATTGGAGCCAGCAGAACTTCCAGGGAACGACTGGTGGAAGCCACTGTGACCAGAGCCAGAGAACTGGGCGTTTTCCAGGACCTCTTTCTGAAATTTCCTTCGTGCCACTGGGATTTTCGCCAGGACCTTTCTTCCCAGTACCCTTTTCCAGCCACAGAAATTCTCCAGAAATCTACCTTTCCCAAACTTCCTTCTCGACCCCTACTCTTCAACTAGACTGTTGAAGCATCTGGGGAGACCCAAGGATGACCACTGGGATTCTGGAATTGGGGATACAGAGGATCTGAAGCCAGCTATACTCCAACTGAGAAAGAGATCCTGGTGGCTTATGAAGGCATTCGAGCTGCCTCAGAGGTGATTGGAACCGAAGCACAGCTCTTGCTGGCACACCGACTAACAGTGCTGGTCTGGATGTTCAAAGGAAAGGCTCCTTCATCATGCCACTGATGCCACGTGGAGTAAGTGAATCGCTCTGATCACCCAGCGGACCCGGATAGGGAATCTGAACCGCCTTGGGATCTTGGAAATCATCACTAACTGGCCTGAAGGTGAGAGTTTCAGACTATCCTCTGAAGAAGAAGAGGAGCAGGTGACATGGGCTGAGGAGGCCCTGCCATATAAACAACTATCAGAAGAAGAAAAATATGCTCTCTTTACAGATGGCTCCTGTCGCATTGTAGGGGCCAACTGGAAATGGAAAGCAGCCGTACAGAGTCCTACGCAGCAAGTTGCAGAAGCGATTGAAGGACAAGACAGATCGCAGAGCTGAAAGCCGATCAGCTGGCTTTGAATATTGCTGAACGAGAGAAGTGGCCAAGACTCCACCTCTATGCTGACTTGTGGATGGTTGCCAATGCTCTGTGGGGATGGGTGGATCGATGGAGAAACGCCAACTGGCAGCACAAAGGGAAACCCATCTGGGCAGCTGAGATGTGGCAGGACATCGCTGCCCGGGTAGAGAAGCTGAGTGTGAAGGTCTGTCACGTAGGTGCTCACATACCTATGGGTTGGGCTAATGAAGAGCATCGTAACAATGAGAAGGTGGATCGATCTGCCAGGATTGAAGTCTCTCAGGTAGATCTGGATTGGCACTACAAGGGAGAACTGTTTCTAGCTCGATGGGCCCGTAATGTCTCTGGTCATCAGGGGAGAGACACAACATATAGATGGGCTTGTGACCAAGGGGTGGATCTAATCATGGACAGTGTCTCACAGGTTATCCATGACTGTGAGACATGTGCTGCCATCAAGCAGGCCAAGCACGTGAAGCCTCGATGGTATGGTGGACAGTGGTCGAAATACAGGCATGGGGAAGCCTGGCAAGTTGACTACATCACACTTCCCCAAACCTGCCAAGGCAAGCGCTACGTGTTCACCATGGTAGAGGCAACCACTGGATGGCTGGAGGCATACCCTGTGCCTCATACCTCTGCCTGGAATACAATCCTGGGCCTTGAGAAGCAAGTCTTGTGGCAACACGGCACCCCAGAAAGGATTGAGTCTGACAATGGGACCCATTTCAAGAATGGCCTCATAGACATGTGGGCCAGAGAACACAGTATTGAGTGGGTGTATCACATCCCCTACCATGCACCAGCTGCTGGGAAAGTTGAGCGGTGCAATGGACTGCTGAAAACCACCTTGAAGGCACTGAGAGGGGGAACTCTCAAAAATTGGGAGTTGCATTTAGCAAAGGCCACCTGGTTGGTCAACACCCGAGGCTCTATCAATCGAGCTGGCCCTGCCCAATCAGAACTCTTGAATACTTTAGATGGAGATAAAGTCCCCGTGGTACATATGAGAGGTATGTTAGGAAAGACTGTTTGGATGAGTCCTACCTCAAACAAAGGCCAACCCATCCGAGGTGTTGTATTTGCTCAAGGACCTGGTTGCACTTGGTGGGTAATGCAAAAAGTTGGGAAATACGTTGTGTACCACAAGGGGAGCTAATTTTGAGTGAGAACCGTCTGTAATGTTTCATTGTATGTATATATATATATATGTATACAGTTAAATAGGGTATTTAATTTGGGCGTGACATAGATGGTGTAGAATAAGGGGTGGATAATGTAATAGTTTTTAATTGCTGGGAGCAGTTTTATCAAAGCTGTGTATTCCATACCACATGTCACTTTAACAACACAAACACACATACACCCCACCCGCGGCAGCCAGGGGTGGGTGTTGTCTTGGAGCCGGCAGAACTTCCGGGGAACGACTGGTGGAAGACACTCTGACCAGAGCCAGAGAACTGGGTGTTTTCCAGGACCTCTTTCTGAAATTTCCTTCGTGCCACTGGGATTTTCGCCAGGACCTTTCTTGCTGGTACCTTTTTCCAGACACAGGAATTCTCCAGAAATCTACCTTTCCTGAACTTCCTTCTCAGTCCCTACTCTTCAACTAGACTGTGACTTTTCATCTGCAGAACAAATAGGTTCCTTTGTTTGGGGCTCAGGGGGAGGGGAAGCATGTGGAGCTGGGCGCAGAGGCTTGCAGCACCGTTCTTCCAGTGCCCCAGGGTGCTGGGTTGTTAGTTCTGGTTTAAAACTAAGTTTGTTGTATTCATTGTATTGTTCTTTTTCTTTTATTAAATTGTAATTTTGACTTGTAATCTCTCTTGTATTGAGATCATATTGAGATCCAGCTAGTTTTAAGTTCTTGAACTAGTACATCCCCTCATGTCCATCTATTTCATACTCTCAATTAAGTGTGGCTATTTTATAGCTTTATGTAGCTTTTTCTGCCCTGATTATTTCTTCTTAGTATCCTCAGAGTCACAAGTATTTACTCCTCAGGGGTTGGGGAGCTACCAGTGAGCAACAAAACTATAATTTTCTTGCGAGGTAAAAACAGCAGTCAGTCCACAGGCTAGAAGGAGGGTGAATCCAAATCTGAGCTGATAAACACTTTATTTTGAATATGCTGGCAATTGTGGGATAGAGGTTGAAAAGCTTCTTTCTTTTCTAAAGTGTATCTATACATTCATAGTGTAGGTGTTTGTATCCGTCTTCCTCTTCCTTCCTTAATACACGCACAGGTAAACTTACATGTACACACACACACACAGAGTGATCTAAGTGGTGCTAGGACTCGGTGACCTGTCTTACCAGTACTGCTAGTCTCTGAAACTCTGGTAGGCATGAAGGATGTGGAAAAGCTGAGATGTTGCAAGGTACTTGAGCACAGATGCACAGCCGTGTATATATTTATATCAGTATTACTGTTATTCTGTGAGCTGAAGTCTGTTTTTAAAGTTCTTGTCTTTTTTAACAGCGCCTTTTTTTAACCTAAGAGGCTTTCCCCTGAAAAAAAAAAATTTTTTTTCCTTCCTTCCATTTACAGGAGCCTTTTCTAAACCCACCCGTTCCCCTTTTTTTGCCCTTTTTTATCTCGTCTATTCATGCTTTCTGGTGCCCCTTCATTTGTAAATAAAGAATATCAGTCTTCTTGATGCCTCACAGAGATCCTTATTTTCTTCCACGGAAGGCTGAGCTCAAGGGCTTAAACTGGCATGATGTGTACCTTCTGCCAGTAGCATGTATATTTAAAACATGTAGATCACTTAAATTGCTGTGTGTATTTTTTGCTAGTAGTATGAATGTATAGCCAGTAGTTAAATATATTAACATGTACCCCCATGAGACAGTTAGTCTTGCTTATGACAGAGAAACTGTTGTGCAGAGAAGCTAAATAGCTTGCCTCTGTGTTATACAGTCACTGATGGTCAGTGACAGATTTTTTTTTGCTTCACAAATTATTATCTTCTGCCCTGGATACACCTCATGGCTCAGGGTATGTCACTTTCAGTGCTCCCTGAGCCTTTTCATTCACTGCTCTTGCTGCCTGGACAGCGGAGGCAACAGCTGGGACAAAGCAATGTGACCCTTGGTGAAAATCAGTGAATAGTAATACCACAAGCCAGCTGTCACATGGACTGATGTTCGCTGTTGCTGCAGAGAGTCCTGAGGTCACAAGTGAGAGCCTACCTTGTGTGCACTTGGTGTGTGGAATTGGCAGGCTTGTGTTTCTCAGGTGTGCAATTCCACGTGTCAAGGCTATAAAATGTCAGCCACATATACAGGTTGGAATTTCATATCACAGCAATAACAGTCTCCTTTTGTCATTTTGCAGGCAATTGAAAATGTTGACACATTGGCTGATCTTGACAGTCTGTTCCTTGGGAAGAATAAAATCACCAAGCTCCAGAACTTGGATGCGCTGACAAGCTTGACTGTGCTCAGTATACAGGTATTGAGTCTGCTTTGTACAGTTATGTTTTGAACAGCCTTGTTTACATGAACTATCTTGTAATTTATGATGAGCTCTTCTGAATCAGCAGGTCTTCAGTGTTTGAGTCAAACTCCTGTACTGAAAGAAAGGGTGCTGTCTTTTCTCATCCTTTCATACTAAATGAGATTGAAAGACATTGATAACATCAAAAAAGAAATGTTTGATTTTTATGGAAGAGAGAACAGGAAATGAATGTTACCCTTCATTTCCTTCTTGAAATACTGTTTCCTAGTATATTATAATCATATCAAATGAGTTATGCCAGGGGAGTCATTATAATGGCAGTCGGCTCAACGTCACTACCTTTTTCCTGAAGAGGGAAGAAATGTGAACAAACCTGTGCTGAACGAAATCTGTCCTTAATGAGCTTATGGAAAGTTTCTTCATTTTTAAAAGGTGGGATAAAAGATAACTAATTTCTTTCATTGAGTCTCTTTCTCATCCATATGACAATGCTAGTGCATTCTAGTGTCTCTTACACCTGTTGGTAAGAAAGGCTTACTCGCCATATGTTGAGTATCACCTGTATGTATCATTATTCTGTAGAATGTACAGAATTACATACAGCAGAGTGTATTGGCATTGAAGTGTTGTTGACTTCCCTTCTGACCATTCCATTAAAAAGACCTACAAAATGAGTGCTATTTTTGCATAGACCTGTTGTTTCTAAAGACACCAAGTGGACAGCTTTCAGAGTACAACTTTTGATGGGAATGTCGGAGTCTATTTCTTCTAAACTTCAAGACTTTGGCTCATGTAGAACTTCTTTATGGATCGGTGGTATGGATATCAAATGAACTGAACTCAAGAGATCAGTGTGGACCCAAGCAGACTGTTTCTCCATCGTATCCATACTTCAGAGAAATGCTTTTTCTCCAGTGACTCACTTAGGTTTTGTTTTCTTTAGAGTTGATTTAAACCACTTTTACACTTTCAGAATAACCGTCTGACCAAGATTGAGGGGCTGCAAAGCTTGGTGAATTTGCGTGAATTGTACCTCAGCCATAACGGCATTGAAGTCATCGAGGGACTGGAGAACAATGTGAGCAGGCTCTTGCTAACTGTGTGAATGAATTGTTGCCTTGAGCCGCTCCTATTAGTGGCTGTGTTTTTCTCAAAATTTTTGTTCCTCAGCTTCCTCAGTTACCTGTGGGGTCCTGTAGTCTCTTGAAAAGACCACAAAGATCCAAGTATTTGTTGTGTTAAAATATTTTGCATGAGTGATGCTCCTCCAGATCTTCTGGAATAAACTGTTTTCATGACCTGTGGAGGGGAAGCACAAGATGTGGTTAATACAGCAGCCTGGCTGATCTTCAGCAGTGACCACAGCTGCAGCCTTTTAGACAGTGGTTTGTAGATAACCATGAGTTCTTTACAGTAGGACAACAACTGGAGCCAGGAGTAAAAGAGACTTACCATAGCCTGTGGCTTGTTTTTATTTCAGTGTATGTTTTTAGGTTTCTGGATAGAATTGATTTCAGAGAAGCCTGTAGCATTTTCATTCTCACCCAGCAGTAGATGGCATTGTCAAGGAGCAGAAATAATCTGGAATTTATTTGGCTGTGCGCAAGGCAATCAAAAATGCTTTTCTATAACTATTGAATTTCCTGCATCAAAAAGTTTGTTCAACTCTGCTGGTTGAGAGAACACATATGATCTCATTTTTAATGGATTCCTTTTCTCAATGTACTACGAGGAAAGTTCACTTTTCAGGAGCCCTTGGCTTGCAGTTGCCATGTAGCCAGTAACTGCTTTCATTTTTGTCATGTGGCTTCTGGGAGGTCAGAAGCTTAAAAATAGTCTTCCTTGCTATATTTAGGCTGTGAGAGTTCTTGTGCTGCGTGTAAGCAGCTGGTAATAATATATCTTTGCTTCTGACAGTTTCAAACTCTGGGCTTGAGAAAAGTGGGACAGAGAAGAAGAAAGGAAATCTAGTCTAATGTTTTTTGTGTTCGCTTTTCTAGAACAAACTCACAATGCTGGATATTGCATCCAACAGAATTAAGAGGATTGAAAATATCAGTCATCTAGCAGAGCTGCAGGAATTTTGGGTAAGTGCAGGCTGGAGATGTGCAATGGTGAAAGAAATCCTTCTTATGAGGAGCAGTGGGAGGGTAGTGTACATGTATGTTTTGGAATAAACTCTTCTTGTTCTGGTGGCCAACTAATCTTGATAGAGTATATGATGGTTTCCCCTAAGGAAAGAGCTGAGCTTAAAAACCTCTTTGCAGGGCGTAAAGTCGTAAAGAGCCTATCACTACCTAGGAAGTAGGCCCTGCTTTCATGCTTGTGACAGTTATAAAACATCCCTACTGTGTCTCGTTTATTCAGAGCTCATCTTTGTTTATGTGAGCATGACAGTGTAATGGGGGAAGCTGATGTTGCCCCATCACTGCACTGGAGCACAGTACCTGTTTAGAGCAGGATTGATATGCTCATGTTATGAAGAAAATGAAACCGTTTTCTGGTTTACTTCCATTCCTGTGAGATAGATAGCTGTTTAGGGTTGCTTCTTTTGCTTTCTGACACCCTAAATAGCTAAGCCCTTTGTCATTCATAAGTTTGATCAAGAAATATGCAGAGATAGCCCCTCCTGAAACATCAGTAACCTGCTGTGTCCAGGAGCTGTGAACAAATCTGGTCCTGTTTGGGGGGTAAAACCAGCAGATGTTCATGAGCTGACATTTACTTTAGTTCTTGTAGGATTTCTGCACATGAGAAGTCAGAGTAAGAGTTGTGCTGCTTACTGTCTGTCATGAAGTTCAGTTATTCAAACTCTTGGGCAGAGGCTGAGATAAAAGGAGTGGAAAGCAACTGCAAATGAAACCAAGCTAGAGCCTGGTGTCCGGGCTACTTGGACCATTTTCCTTGTCTTCGGTGTGGCTTAGCAGATGGCTAGTGATGTTACCTGGCAGCGTCTATTCTGTGACGAGCTCCACATAACAGGAGCTGAGAAGCCTGTTTAACAAGACGTATCTTGGGTGGTAAAAATAAGAGAGTGAAGTGTGGCTGGTCTGGGACTTGTCATGGTCCTTTGTAATTGCTGCTAGTCTTCCTATTTGCTGTTGCTTTACCTACAGAAGGCATTCCACAGCTGTTTCCACTTGTTTTACAGAAAGCAAGGGCAAGATCCTAACCTCATTGCACTTCCTGTGCAAAAACACTAGTGTGTTTAAAGAGTCCTTTGTCAAAGGGCATTGGCCAACATCTGTTAGCTGAACCTGGAAAATGCCCTCCTGCCTTTTTTTCCCCTCTTCAACACTTTTTTTTAAAAAAGGTTATGTGCTTTTTGATGAAGAGCAGGGCAGAATTTTCTTAGATGTGAACAAGTGTTGCATCTACTAATTTATATTTTTTCACTGACTGTAGATTTGAAGCCACATAACTAAGTCCTTTACCACCTTAACAAAGGAGAATTTCAAATCCTGGATACTGTGGGAATTTTCTAATGGTTTCCCAGTACCACCTCCCCAGTGGAGGGACTGAGACATCTGATGATCAAATGGCTGAAGTACTATTGTGATGAGCTGCAGTAGAATGAAAGAGCTAGCAGGTTTTCTTCAGAGTCTTAACTACAAAGCTGTCTTCAGCTGGAACACTGGCAGTCCCACTGATGAAGCAGTTTTCTTTCACTAACCTAGCTGGAGGGAGGTTGCTGGAGAAATATTGCTGCTTATCTGCCACACAGCAAACTCCACAAAATTACCAGTTTACTGTGGATGCCCGTTGTGAGGAAGGAACAGTTTTTGAGGAAAGCCAAAGCCAATCCATTGATTTTTGGGTTTAAATATTATTATTAATTTAAAGGTGGTATTGCTGAGGTGGACTGCCTCTGTATCCAAAAGCATAGGGAGAATGAAGTCTCTAGGTTGGACAGCACATAGCCACCTTGCACACTTCCTTGCCAGGCAGCTGAAGCATTGTCCCCTTTCATGGGAATTCCTTTGCAATGCCTCTAATGAGGCATCTCCTGGACTGACAGGAGGATAACTTGAATCAGATAGCTTGGTGCTTTCTCTGGAGTACAGAAGCAGTTTTTGTAGGGAAGTGATGTAAAGGGGAGAGGAAAATGGCACTCTTCACATCAGTTTGGGATCTTTTTTAATGTTTCCTGGGAAGTCACAAAAGTAAAGGTAGATGTCACAGTGGAAGAAAATCTTGACATAAAAGATTTCCAACCCTTAAATGAGCAGAGTATCAACTAGGACACTGTTCTTAATAGACTGTCTGTCTTGCTGGGTCTTTCCCAACACACTGGTTGGATTGGATACACTCTTGGAAGGGTGGAGCATTCAACCAGCAACTCAGGACAGCGTGGGGATGGTTAGTGTCTGATAGGAAAGCACATCTCAGAGGTTCCAGGGGTAGAAGGATCATGTAGACAGGGTCATCTTGTATGCACTTGAAGATTGTACAGCGTTACTGCCCCTGGGTAGTAGTAATCCTCCTGAGCAGCTTCAGTGTGGCTAGGTTCCTGCTAACTGGGCTTAGCTTGGAAGTATCTGTTGGTGTGAGCATGTCTGTATGTGCTATGCAGATGAACGATAATCTCCTCGAGAGCTGGAGTGACCTGGATGAGCTGAAAGGAGCAAAAAACTTGGAAACTGTGTATCTGGAGCGAAACCCCTTGCAGAAGGATCCCCAGTACCGACGCAAAATCATGCTGGCCCTCCCGACTGTTCGGCAGATTGATGCCACATTTGTTCGATTCTAAACCTCCTGCTGCCCTCTCTGTCCTGCCCTCCTTGGAGAAATGTCCCAGTTGGGTTTTTTATCCACTTTACCATGCCCCAGGTCTTCAGTACACTGACATTCACAGAGCAAAGGGTCAATAAAAAAAAGCACTTGAGTACCAGATCTTGTGTATAATGCACTCACTGTTTTTGAAATGTTGTTATTATTAAATCATAACATGAGATTTCCTTGTGTGTGTGTCTGTTATTTATGGGAGAGGTTTGGCCAACAAGTGTTTGCAACAGACTGAAGCCACTTGGAGACTTTTTCTGACTCTGTGACACATCTTTTGGTTAGTAACATTCTTGCAAACATCACTTCCACATCCAGTCACATTGGTGGTCTGTAAAAATGTGAAAAGACAGTGATGGTGTTGACATGGGGAAGAATCTGATAGAGATGCCCATCCAGATTACCAGACACAAATCTGTGCTGAATATCTGCTTGTAAAACTCATAGAGGTGGAGGGGAAGGTTAAGCCTTTCCGTAGAAATTTTTGTCTTCTTAAATACAACTACAAGCTCATTAGAGGATTGAGGGGCTAATAGCTTGGGGTATGAAAGCAGTATGGGGATGTGTATGCCTGGTGGTGCTTTGGTTCATTCTGATCTGTTGCGTATTTGAATCTTTCAAAGAATGGAGTGAATCCCTTTGTCTTCAGCAGGAAACCAGTAGTATTAAGCAGGATAGTGTGGCCCTGTGGAAGCTTTTGGAGGTTCACTTTGAGGGCTGTTTTCTTTTTGATTGCCCAGCACAGCCCTGCTGTGGATTGTGATACCACAGAAACTGCTGGACATGGTGAGGTAACAGTAGGCTTGGTCAGGGGAAGCTGCACTTCGCCGTGCTGCTGGGGGGATTCACCTCATTCTGACACAGGTACTTGTTTTTGGTGGGATGAGTTTCTTTGAGCTCCCCATGTCTCCATGAGCTCTCCCTGGGGACTGTAAAAGCAGTATCTTGGCTACTTATTGGCTATATGGTTGCACACCCATCTTCTCCCCCGGGCTGCTGGTGGGCAGTGTGCCCCTTCCTTGGCAGCACCTGGAAGGCAAAACAGAGCTGGGCTTTTCTTCCTGCCTCCACAAAATTGCAAAAAAAACCAGCAGAAAATTTTCACTTGCAGGCATGAAATGTGCTTAATGCTTCTGTGGCACCCCTAAATCCTTGCACTTTGGCCAGGCCTGGGCCCTGCTGCCCCTCACTGAGTCTCTGTGACTTCTTGTGTATATGGCCCAAGCTCCACTGAACACTTTGTTCAGGGCCATTCTGGTTCCCACTTCCAGCTCAGACAAAGGCAGAGCCTCTTCCAGGCTGCTCTGAGGAAGATGCTTGCAAATCCGTACTTTCCTCTTCCTCCCCCAAAAAGGTTTAGTTTTGTTTGTCAGCTAAAACACAATTACCTGATCAGTAATGGTCTTCAAGGTAGCAAAATACGTTAATTTTCCCAAGCTCCTTTTTTAGGTGGAGGATGCACTGGAAGAAAACTTTTTTCATTTTGCTGCATGTGCAGTGTTCTCCCTGCCTGGCTGCCATTCATGCTGCTGTGACACTCCTGGTCCCCTGCCTCAGTAGAAGGCACCTTTCTGGCTCATTATTCAACTCCTGTGTGTATGAGCTGGTGTCAGCCATCATGTGAGGTTCCCATCTGCTACTTTGGCATCATGAAGTGTTTCCAGTTCCAAAACTGAGAGCTGGAGGAGCTTGTTTTGCCATGTCTTTTGGACATGGAGTACTTTGGTGTGGGCTAGGCCTGGGGTGGAGACGGGGTCCCTGGCTTCTCCGCCACCAGGTCACGCATGTTGGTGGACATGCCTTTGAGCTGGGTAACCCTGTGGGGAGTGGTGGAAACTCCTTCCCCACAATGGCAGTTAACTGCTTAGAAAAGATGCAAGGGAGCAGTTCTTCACCTGAAGGGTACTTGGAGGGGATCTAGGTGGTGATGTAAAGGGAAGACACTGCACTAAACCAGTGACAAACTCATGTCTCCTTGTTTCCCACCTGGAAACATTCCTTACAGTAGGCAGAGTGGGGTCTCAGGTCTCACCATGTGTGCACAACAGCTGAGGGGTGGGCAGTGAAGGGAGCAAGGCCACATTGCCAGTGCTGGGACTCCAGCACCACCAGAAGGGGTGGTGGGGCTGTGGAGTGTCCAAGCGCTGCAGGCAGGTGCCAGTTGCTTCTCAGCACCAGGAGAAATGGGCACGAAGATTTTCCATGAAGTGGAGAAGGACCATGGTTGATCTCCACTGCAGCCCCCTGGGACAGGACAGCAATGGTGCTTGTTATGGCAGTCTGAGTAAGGAGGTCATTACAATCCCTGGAGTGGCTGCAGTCTGTCCCTCTCCCAGTTTAGCTGCCTGGGGAATTGCTGCACTCATTGCCCCATATGCTTTACTTCCAGCCCAGCAACGCTACCCTGGACCAGAACACAGACAGTGTCTTCAGTGATGGCTCTATGAGGATAGGTGAGGAAGGAAGGCTGGTCTTTGAGGTTGGTTCCTTTCCATCTTGGTGAGAAGTTTGGGGTTGAATGGAGCTTGCTTTGTTGAGGAGGATGGGGAAAGCCCCTGGGCTCCACAGGTGGAGCTGGTGGCAGCCAGGTCCTGCTGACCACAGCTGGTCTGTACAGCACATCCAGATGGCATCAGACCTCCTGCAAGCCCTGGCAGGCACTGCCTTGCTTGCATGCTTAAGCCTTTCCCTTCTGCAAGACAGCTGTGGTTCTCAATTCATGTTAATAGGGTCTTCTAGCTTCCTGCCTCCCACACTAGAAACACCAAAGTGAGGTGGCGGTGGCTGGCAGCCCTTTCCAGATCAAGCATGTCCTTCCCTTGACTCCTTATATTACTCAGAAGACAACGCCCAGCCTCATGAGAGCACCAACTCCTACAGGAGAGGGACATGCAGGACAGGGATGGCTCTGGGATCTGCAGCCCTTCCTAGCCATGGAGTGGGTATGAACTCCCTTTTCTTGCTGCAGACTTTTTCTGGTGTGGGTAACAGTCCCCTGGGAGCTAAGTGGGCAGCAGGACAGCTGTGAGAACAGGGACTTGCAGGAGAAATCCGCCACCATCCATGGGACCCGGTGGAAGAAGTTTCTGGGCAAGCTTTGTACTTCTGGATTCCCCATGGAAAAGGTACCTGGGGACCTGACCTTAGACTTCTACCCCGCTCTTAATAACTGCAGCCTTGCTCTGTGAATTGAGGGGAGAGATGCCATGTTGTGGGGGCCCTTGGATGGCATGGAAGCCCAGGCTTGCAGGCAGCTGAGTTGGAGCATGGAATAGGATGTGCTTGTGCTCTTCTCCTCTGGGTTAGCTCTGCTGGGCTGATCCACACCAATGCAGTCACCCCAGTGTCTCCCACAAAAACCTATGCTGGTGCCAGCAGCCTCAACTCCACTGGGGTCCCCTCCTCCCAACAGAACATGACACGCATGGAGAAGGCAATGCTGCTCAGAGCACCCTGAAGCATGCTCTGCTACTGTGCCAAGGTTCCAGCTCCACATGCTGCTGGAGCTGAGGAGCTGCAGTGTCCGAGCTTACTAGGGGCAGTGACCTCAGCACTCTCAAGTATCCCAGTCTGGGTGACAGGCTGGGCAGCTGCTTACTGTGGAGTTCGTAGCCTCCTTGCTTTCCAGTGGACCCAGCAGTCCCCCAGTCACCCCTCTTGTCCCATGCACAGTTACAGGATCCCGCCTTGTTCCCCTTCTGGACTTCTTCAGTGCCCCATCCCCTCTTTCGTTGACCCTTGAAGAGCAGGCTCCCACATTCAACACAGCCTAGGCACTATTCCTCCCCAGCTGGGCTGCCATCTTGCTCCTCCCTCTTCCTGAGATGTTTCCATTGACCACTCATGCTGCCCAGACAGACCTCCAACTGCTGCAGCAGCTGGGCATCCTCAACTTGATGGTCCCAGTGGCTCCCAACCTGCTGCTGGACCACTACATCTGCCCCTTCAAAGCAAACAAATTGTGCTGGTGAGAACCCCTGGAGGGACCATGTCAGGAAGTAGTCCCCAGCTGGCAGGCACTGCAGGGAAAGGGTGCCACACCTCTCTGCCAGGCACCAGGCTCTGCTGAGCTGCTTCTCCATGCCCTTCCAGGTTCCTGGGAAACAATGAACAGGACCTTTTCCTCCACCACCAAGCGGCACAAAATTGTGAGCACTAGGGCTACTGCGGCTTCTCTTCCCTGGTCCTGGGTAGGCTGCAGGGTCTGTGGGAGAAGTACTGTGAGCAAGTGGTTTGGCATGTGTTGGCACAGTCTCAAAGGTCCCTGTCTGGGTTACTGTGTGCTAATCTAGAAGGGCTTAAAAGGCTTGGATGAAAACCCTCCTCCTGCCTGGAAATCAGGCTTGGAGCTAGTAGCCAAAAAGCTCACTGGTGGTGGTGGCCCTTCTCCCAGCCTCAAGAGATGGCTGATTCACCCCTCACCTCTCCTGGCATTGCCTCCAGCAGCTCTACAAGATCCAGGCCGCAGCACAGTATGGCCAGTCCAGGGAGCACGAGGTGGGGGGTGAATGTCTTCACCACTGCTTTTCCACTACATGAGACAAGACCCTGCCATCCCCTGGGGACCCACAATGCCCCACACGACTGGCCAGTCCATTCCCCATCACTTGCCTCTCCCCATACAGTCTCAACAAACTCCAGCCAGAGGAGCTGGCTGCCAGCAACTTCAGCCAGTGAAAGTCCTCTTCCAGTACTGGGCCAGCTGGGTGAAGTGAAACAAGCGCCAGCTGCTGGATCACACCTGCAAGTAGTCTGGGGACAAGGTTGCTTCCTATTTTGCTTGGCTGGATGAGTGCTGCCTGCTCCAGGGTAGACTTTGCCTCTCCCAGGGAACTGGTCTGCTGGTGCTCTGAGTTTGAGGACGTTGAGGTGCAGTGTGGCCCTCTACAATGCCTTCCAAAAACCGTGTGGACCAAAGCCACTGTGCACTGCTTTTTCTGCTCTTTCCCAGAAGTGGCCTAGTTCATGGCCAGGGCTCCCCTGATGATAACAAACCCTAAAATAGGGATGTATTTTCCCAAGGGCAGCTGCCTCCACCAGCTTTTGGCTGGTTTAATGATCATTATAATAATGGTAAGATTGCAGGGACTGGAGCAGCATCTGCCAAGCATCTGTCCTGGGTAAGAGCATGGGTTAGGCTGGGGATGAACATATGTGTCCCTGGCCCACAGTGGAACCTGTGGCTCACTGCTTACTCAACCCACACCCTGGTAAGAGGTGGCTAGAGCCGCTCCCAGACCTGCTTAATTTGCTATGCTTGCTCACCATCCTCCATACTCTGTGTGTTGCTTCTCCCTGTAGGCATCCTGCATCACCAGCGTCACTGGCTCAGTGGTGAACCTCATCTTCATCCTCATCCTAAGATCTGTATTTCCCTGGCTCACTTCCTCACCAAGTGGGGTAAGCTGATGAGGGTCCTGCAAGCTGAAGGGTTGTGCGAGGAAGTGGTCATTAAGGGCAGAACACCAAACACAGAGAGCTTGCTGCTGGGATGTAAACTCTATCCACAGCCCTGGAGGGAAGGCTGGCCAGTACAGAGGAGATGAGAGATAGGAGATGACCTTCAGTGAAAAGTATTTTAGCTGTAGAAGCAAAAGAAAAAAAAAAAAAAAAAAAAAAAAAAAAGACTGTAGGGTTTAACTTTAGCTCAAGCTTTTCTGGGAGCTTTTGATTAAAATATTCAAGATTACCTTTGAGGTCTGGAGGAAAAAAGCATATGGGATATTTTTATTGTATTTAATGAGACACAAAGCCTGTTTCTACTGTGTGGAGAAAGATTATTTTTTGGTGCAAAGAAGACAGGTGTCTCCAGACTCTGAATGAGTGGCAGGCACTTTTACAGGTGCTGTAGCAGGTTTGGGGACCCCAGGCTGTGGAGTGTTGGTTAGAGTTGACCAGTGTGAGGTGACTTTCACGATGTTGTGGAAAAGCATCTTGGAGCAGTGTGTAGGGCCACGTCCCTGTGCTTCTCCCTGCCAGAGATGCATTGCACCAAGACCTTTCACCTTGAAAGTGTTCATCTTCCAGTTTATCACCTTCTACTCCTTTCCCATTTACACTGCCTTCTTCAAGGGCAAGTAAGGTCTTGCATGGTAGCAGGTGTCTTCCCCAGCTCCTGCAGCCCCAAGGGCCTCTGGGCTTTGCAGGGCTAAAAGACAGGACAGTGCTGCTGTCATCATGGGCAAGGAACATCACAGCAGTGGGAAATGGTCCCACCAGGAGAGTAGGAGCCCTCACAGGGCATGAGAGCAGTGCCAGCCTGCTGTGGGCTAACTGGTGCAGCTGGTCCCAGTCTGGGAGTGGGAGACCCTCTCCATCTGGGGCACCCATCATCAGTCCTTTGTTTCTCCACCCTGAGGGAGACGAGGGCTCTGGGTGAACCAGAAAATGCCCTTTCTTCCCTGGGCCTGCTTCAGACACATCCCTGGGCTCAGCATCTGGAGTCCCTGCTCACAGCTCTGCTGTGCCTCCTGCAGGCTCACTGACTACCCCAGGAACAACGGAAGCTTTCTAGGGGTTTGCAATGAGGAGGTGAGTGCCAGGTAGGAGAGATATCGTGCCTGCCACCCCAGCTGGTGTCGTTGCACTGACGCCTTCTCGTGCTCAAGGTCCTCTGATCCCCGTCTGCCAGACAGGGCAGGCTGAGAGCCCCTCTCTCCCCACAGTACAGCCCAGGCAGGTGTTTCATCAAATTGGTGCAGGAGCTGCTAGACATCATGGCGGGGAAACAGATGAACAACATGCAGGAGGTGGCCATCCCGTGAATATGCTGCGGCTCATGCGGGCCATAGTGTGCAGCACCGAGCTTTCAGGGCTCTGCTGAGGAGTTGCTGAGTGGTGCCAGGTGGTTGCAATGGNGTGGCTCAAGCACAAGAGTTCCTCTGCAGCAGGAAGCTGGCAGAGGAAGGGGAGTTGGTCATGGTGGAGCAAGTGCCCTGGGTAGTGAACCACCAGCTGCTGGTGTTTGAAGGGCTATTTGATGAGTACCTGGAGATGGTAGGGATGGGCCTCCAGGTGAGGAAGGCTGAAGCAATGGGAGAAAAAAAAGCTGGTGGGATGAGGCAGGAACTGCAGGAGCTCCCCAGAGGAAGGGACCAGCCATAGGAACTTTTGCCCTTAGCAACCTGTGGGTGCTGAAGGGAGAAGAGCTGCTGCACTCCCTGCAGGATAGGGCTGGGAGATGCTGCAGCTACCACTGCCATCTATCAGCCTGTCCCTCCCTGCTCCTTCTTCCAGTCTTGCAGTTTGGCTTCATTACTGTCTTTGTGGTGGCTTGTCCCTTTATATACCTCTTTGCCCAGCTCAACAGCTGGCTAGAGATCCACCTGGATGCCCACAAGTTTGTCTGTAACAACTAATGCGTTGGCATCTGGTTCTTCATCCTGGAGGCCATCACTTACTTGGCAGTAAGCAGCAGCATATGCTGGGCAGGCAGGTGAGTGGTGAGGGGGCAACAAGTGGAGTAGGGGAATTAGGGGGAAAAACTCATTTGGCCTCTGCAGGATGCTAAGTGATGAGGGGAGACGCAGTGCCTGGGCTCCACCTTTGCAGAATGTGCAGCTCCAGTCAGAGGTGGTGGGAAGCCATCAGTCTCCCAAGTGTGGGGCCCTGCTTGGGTTTAACTGAAGGGTGAGAGCAGGACAGTGTCATGAGCTGGAAGCTGCTGTATAAAATGGAGCAGCATTTGCATCTGGTTTGTTAGGCTGACGGCAAGGAGAAGCAGAAAGCCACCTCAAGAGCACAGGGCGTAGAGGAGGTCTTGCCAGTAGAGATGACATATCTCCCTGCAGAACCCTCTGCAGCACATCTTCCTGATCCCAGGCCTTCCTCATTACCTTCACCTCCCATTTTCTGCCCTGTGTGTACTGTTAAGTACATACATGACAGCAGCCTGCGAGGCTATGGGAACTTCACCATGGCATACGTGCCATGGGACTTTGTCCATGTCTGTGCGTGGGGTAATTTGCCCAACTTGACCCAGGGCTAGAGCCAAAGCTTCCCAGTTGTGGAAGGAGGCACTTTTGCAAAGAGGAAAGTCCCTTAGTGTTGGGCTACCTGCAGCTGCATAGGTCCCCGCTGAGGCTGACTAAGGGCTGGTTTTGCTGTTCTTTAGTGTCCGGGACTGGGAGCTGTGATCAGAGAGCACCTGCAGTAATGCACAATGGTGACACCTGCTTTGAAGCAGACAGAAGCAGTAACAGCTGCACTTTACTCCCACAGATGCAGAGCATTTAGGGACCAGGATGTATTCATCATCATGTTTGAAGTACCAGCTGCTGAGCCCTGCATGGCAGCCCAGGGCATGGTGTGGTGGTGAGGACCTGCTACCTTGACCAACCTGCATGTTCCCACTTACTTCTAGCATGTGGTTTTCTTTATCAAATGTGTACGTGGCTGGTATCTGACATTCCTGAGTCTGTGGAAGCCAGTGAAATGTGAATGGTACCTGGCCAAGGAGGCCCTGGCTGAGAACAAGATGGGCTGCAGCAGCCCCTCCACCTCCTCTAAATCTATTTTTTTTTGCTTTATACTTGCACAGAGGCACAGGCAAGCAAGAAGGTAGCCCTGTAAGGATATGCGGCAGCTCCTGCTACTGCAAACACCAGTTCCCTTTTTCTGTGGTTCAGGTCCTTTTGCAAACATGGTAGACAAGAAGCAAGGCTAGCATCATGGATCTGTCCTAAGGCAGGAACTGGGAAACCAAGTGGGTTGGTTGTCCCAAGTGGGTTGCCAGCAGCTGAGCACCACAGCATGTCCCCAGGCCCATGGCACGATGCCAGGACTGGTTCCTCCTTGGGCCAGCCTGGACTCACAGGGCAGCAGGTACACCTTTCCTGGCTGGCACATGGGCATTTGGAAACAGCTATTGCTAAAGGCAGGGAGGGATGCAACAAGCTTGGGTGTTTGTCTAAGCTCATTGGTGTTACCACACGGTAACTCCACTACTGAATAAACAACCTGACACAGAGCACATTAAAGGAGGCTGGCCACATCATGTCCCTAAGTTGTGGTCAGCTAGCACAAGGCCATACCTGCCCACATCAATTGCATGGGTGTCAGTGCAACTGCAGCTCTGTCTGCCACATAGGGCAAGCAAAGGTAGGGGGCTACAGCCTCCTGCACTAGCTCTTGCTTCTCCTGCCCTCCACCTGTGCTGGATGTAACTACAGCTGGAGGGTTTCCTCCTGACAGCACCAGCAGGTACAGTGGGAATGGCTGAGCTGCTGTTGAAAGGAGTAGAACTATGGAGACACTGGGTGAACCTGAGGTGTGTGCTGTGATCCTCCCATATGACAGGCCCTGAGCCAAGTTTCACCTATCAGAGAGAAACTGCTTGGCCCCAGAAGGGGAGGTGTTATGCAGTGGTGCTAGTCACAGAAGGTAGACAAGAGGCTCTAGTTACAGAGGAGATAAGCAAGCCAGACCACGGCTGGTGCCTCCCTCTCCTCCCCTACACTGGTAGCATCCCCAGCATCACCTCCCTGGGTGTGAAGAGATCACTGGCTCCCACAAAGGAGAACTCAGCCTCTGCTGCTGCCCAGTGCTGCTCTTGCCTTCTGTCTTGACCTAGACACTTCCTGTGTGAGTCCTGCCTCAGTAAGGACATCACCACAGCAGAGGCTCACACATGCAAGACAGAAATCCTTGAATTGAGCTAAACCCAGCCAAGCAAGGGCTGCCCTGGATCTCAACCCACCAGAAGAAATAATATCCATGACACTCCAAGCTGTTTCAGGTTTTATTTTAGAATTTATAAAATTCCAGTGTCATCCATACTCATGAGCCTTTTTACATGTTTGCATATAGTCTCCAAATTCCAAAGTTAAGGCCAAGGGATCATTGCTATGGAAACGTACAATATGGAAGACATCAAAGAGAGGAAATGGACATATGCCACAGTCTGCTGCAGGAGGGTGGTGGGGGGACAGTACTAGGTACAATCACTTCATGACCTTCTTTAGAGTGGAGGGTCAGGCTATGGGGCACAAGCCCAGACAGCAGTGCCCCAATATAACTCAAGCCTAGCTGTGCAATTGGAGAGGGCAAGGGGGGGCAGGCCATAAAAAGGAAGACGTAGATAGATGATAGGCTTGGTGACATAGCACAGATCTAAACTACAGGGGTAATAACCATTTTGTGACAGACACAGATGGGAGGGCATCACCCCAGTTCTGTCTGACCCACCTTGTCTCCTCTGGGAGCAGACTACCCTGCCCTTTGGGAGCAGCCAGGTGACCTGCAACAGGCTGTGGTCAGCTTCAGTCATTTTACAAACTTAAGAAGAGCACTATGAGGTTTTGGTTCAACTTCTGCATAGCAGCCTCTTCCAAGAAGAGCTGGCACAGGAAGGAGAAGCACTGCATGTCAGGCCTGACAGACAGAGGGAAAGGCAAGAACACTGGGCTCAGACTGCTGGAATTCTGGGCCTTTGCTCTGTAAGCAGCACTAGAGAAGGGAGGCTAGGGACTCTTGCTTGTCCAAGAGCTGAAGCAGCTGGCATAGAGGAATGGCTCAGACGACAACCTCCGTAGGACTGAGGCAGGGGAAGGAGGCAACATAGAAACCCCATGCTCCCTACCTCCCTCCACAAAGACATGTTTTGCCTCTTACTGGCTGGAGGAGCTTGGCCACAGCCCCCTTCAAGCAAGCCCTGGCAGGGCCTAGGCACAAACAGTCCAGAGTATGAATCACCCTCTACAGCCCATACGATGGAGGCCTCAGGGATGGCTCAATACAGCACATCATCAGCCCCCTTGATCAGAGTAGAAGCCTGACTCACCACCTTTGCAGTTGAGAGCTATGCCAAGGCTGCACTTATGGCCTTGGGGATAATCCCTGTCATAGCTCAGCAAACAGTCCTATGGTTCTCTCTGATTCACAGCCTGCCTCACCATCACCATGGCCACCTTCCCTCCAGAGGAGCTCCCACAGCCATTCAGAAACAAAAGGCTCCTCTTGCTTCTGCTCTGGATGTCAGGGCAAGACCTAGAACAGCTGCTTACCCACTTACACTGAGAGGCCACCATCATACTGACTTTTGAGGTAGAAAGAAGACAATAGTAACAGGCGTTCCTATCGTTCATGCCTAGAAGCTGCAATGCTAGCAGAGAACTACAGCTTCTCAACACTGTTTCCCACCAGCTTCTCCTGGGCCATGCCACTGCAGCAACCTTGGCGAACCCAAATTTGTCCCAATTGGTAATATTGCCATGTGCTGGCACGCCTGCCTGCTCACGTTTTCAGCTGTTGCAAAGAGTGAACAAGGGAATGCAGGGAACTAGGAACAGGGTCTGTCATCACACACTGGAAGACTCATCAAGTGTGCAGATTGAGGCTGTGCTTGGTGTGGTGCAAGGGCATGCTCACTACACACTGCACTCACAGGTGTTTACCCAACTAGAGAAGCAGTATGTTGTTCCAGTCCCTTCCATCTTTGCTACCTCTACAGCCTTTTGTTCCTTTAAAAAGTTTCTGACTTCTACATTATTTTAAGCTCTCCCCACAGTCAGCTATCAGCATTAAATGAATGTTTGGCAGTTAAAAGAAAAAAAGGTTGATTGCACTCTAACAAAGGTAAGGTAAGTTAAGGTAAGGTAAGGCCTGGGATAAACACAAAGGAAAGAGGGCAAACATTTTGGCTTTAGAAAGTCAAGGAAATTTATTTCCTGAGGTCATGAGACAGGAAGTAGATTCCTAGCCACAGTAAAGGAGGTCTCCTAATGAAGGCAAGAATGCCTAGTAAGACATGCTCAGGAAAGCAGACTGCTCTGCTAGCGCTTGGGAAGCTGCAAATCTTAGCCACTTTGAATCAATTATGTTTCTAACAAAAACAAGCACATATAGTGTTTGAATCTGAGTGGAAGTCTTGTTCCAAAGGAGTAAAGAATATCCATCAAGAGGTGAGGGGGGGGTCTTAGCCACAGTGATAGCTGAGGGAAGCAGGATGGGGTCTAAGCACTCCAGACACCATTAGGAGACCTCTTGGGGCAATTGACTTGTGCTCCAGCCACTGGGTCAGATTTCAGACAGAAGTATTTGTGGCAGGTTAGTGTCAGGTCAGCAGGCTGGAGGAGTTTCTGCTTCCAGGTCATTATCGTTTAGGCCCCCAGGGAAGAGTCTTAGGGGCCACTTGAGCCCCAAAGCTGGGGAAGTCTTCAGAACTGCTCATATCAGGGGCCTAGAGCAAACAAAAACAGAACAAGTTAAGCTCACGTTCTGTTGCAAACCTGCATGGCATGCCCCTGAGTTAAGCAGCATTTTTCATCTGCCATGAGCAGAAACAATGGGTGAGGGCTGCAAAGGGATCATTATGTCCTTAAGACTGCCTAGGGTGGATGCATCTAGAGATGACATTTAGGAGGGTACAGATAGGAGTGGATGGCAGGCAAATCAAGGGCTTCAAGGGTCCAACCTTAATAACTCAGTCACTGGAGTGGGGTCAGGCCAGTTCTGCAGTAGCACTGCAGCAGCTGAGGGCTGAGCTGCCACATGTCCCAGCTCACTGCTCCCAGCCGGAACACAGTTGCAAACATTGAGCCAGTTCTGTGCTGCAGCAGAACATCAGAGGTCCCACAGCCCCATTCCCATCCCTAAAATCAACATGATCTGACAGGACACTTTTCTGGTAAGGGTCCCTCATGGCCCAAAAGCTCCATGCTGGGTTAGTCAGCGTAGGTGAAACATTAGGAAGAAAGAAATAGCAGTGTGTCAGAAGCTGGAGAGGTAAAGCCCAGGCCTACTCTCAGCTTGCAGGGACCACAGAGTAGGAGGGCCCTTCACTGCTTTCTCTGCCACCAAGGGAGGGAGAGTGCTCCGTTCCCCAGCTGAGATAGGAGAGTCAGACCTCAGAGTAAGTCCCTGACAGAGGGTGCCACATGCCCTATGCCCCTAGGCCTATAGCAGAAGCAGCACTCACCTTTTCATTGTTGACAGTGGCCCAGGGGGCATCTCTCACCACAAAACCCTTGGATGGAGCCTTGGACTCTTCATATGAAGAGGGCTTCATATACACCTGCATTGCCTCGTTGTCCACTACATCTGCAAGCTGCAGAGACACGGCCTAGTTAGTGGGGGGTGGGATCTTGACAGTTCTTCAAAGTAATGTAACATGCCTTCTCCCCATCATCTCACCATAGTGCAACCCATTCAAGGTCACCAGCCTGTTCTATAATGACCAAACATAGTGTTTTGTGTACTAGTCTGAGGGCCACCAACTCCAAAACTGGTACAAGCTGCAGCAAAGCAAGCATGTGCACATCTTGGTGGTCTCTCAGCATTCTCATCCACTGTCCAGTGGAGCAGTCAGTCCTTGGACTGCTTTGCAGAGCGCAGTCTGGAACTCTGTGCCCACCTGGTCTGAGGGACAGTTGCAGATTAGGGATGACTGCCACCTGCACAGGGCTCCAGTTCTCTGATGCAGTGGCAGAAAAATGTCACATGGAGATACTTCAGACATCCATCTCTGTGGCAGAGGAAACACTTCCTAAGCCCCTCCTGAACACTTACATATTCCTCCTCCAAGTTTAGGATGTGATCAATAGCTTCTTCCACGTTCTCAGGGAGTCCTGTCACAGTCACACAGTTGGGGTCAGGAGCACCGCTCTGGGGAAAACGAATATCCACCTGTAACACAAGAAACAGGATGGGACTTACATGTGCATATCTGAAAAGCCACAGACTCCCAAAGGCCCTCATAATTAAGATTCACAGAAAAGCCCTAGTGTGTTTACTGCTACAAGTCTATTTAGGAGCTCCATAGTTCAGATGCTGGGGGCTGCACTGGAATATACCTGGCCCTGAAGCCTGGCAGATGAGTAACAACCCATCTTCCAACAACCCCTGCTATTCTCTCTGCCCAGATGCCCACTGCTTTCTGTGCAGCACTTGCAGCAGAGGCAGAAGAGGGTTGCATTTCCAGCAAGTGTCCGTAACACTGCTGTAAGAATTTTCACTATCAAGCTATTATCATGAAGCACAATAAGCTTTCTGTCTCCTTCTCAGATAGAGTGATCCTGGATGACAATCACTTTATGGAGCTGGCTTAGTGTACCCTATACACAGCCACTGAGCTCTCTCACAGATTGCCTTCCAGATGGTGTAAGGGAGGCCACACAAGACAAGACGAAAACCAAAGGCTGCTCATTTGGGAACCAAATAGCTTGTTTCAACCACTGAGCCCAGCCAAGATGCAAGTCTCCAAAGCCTCATCACTTTGGAGTCACATTTGCCTGTAGTAAAGCATGCTACTACTGCCAAATGCTGTCAGAGGCAAAGGTGCCTGCCCTTTGCCACTTCTGGAGCCCTGAGAGTTTGTCAAGATTCCCAAAGTCAAGGGAATCAACAGTAGCCCAGAGAGACAAATAAACGCAGATGATTTTCTTGAGTTAGGTTCAAGCTGAGGGAGTCTGGGGACAGCCTCTTCCCAGAGCCCCACCAGTTAACAGACCTGGCTGTCCAATTCCAGTAACTGGGAGCAGCTGACACAACCACCTCCTCCCTCTGAAGACTGTCTGCAAGAAACCCACTAAAAGGACTGCACAGAGGGATAAAGCTCAGTGTTTTTTGCAGTGCTAATCCAGAGCAACAGGGAAGTATTTCCAGGTTCCTCTTCTGGTGTGTTCCAGCAAGACAGGAAGAGCTCAACCTTCTCCCTGCCTGGCTCTCAGAAGGATGACTCATAGCTCAGGTTGTGTGGTTGCTTCTGCTGTTTTCTGGGTGCAGTGCCTAGACAGCCTAGTTGCCCAGAGCATACCAGGGTGCCCTGGCCCAGGGATTCTGCTCACATGCTTGTGGTGATAGGCTGGAGGTGAGCAGGACAGCACTGGCTTTTCTTTTGCACCTGTTCCAGCTAAAGGTGTCCAATAACCACAATATGTCCCCCACACAGGGACCACAATATATAAGCCTCATGCTCCTGAATTCAGCCCCCAGCACCAAGCTGCTATCAAGCTACTAGCGCAGGAACAACTGGCACCACTGGCCACCCAGGCTCAGCCCAACCTGTGCTGCACTGCCCTAACCACTTACCTTGAATTCATCCATGATTTTGCGGATGGCTTTACCACGTGCACCAATGATGCGTGCATGAACACGATGGTCCAGAGTCACATCCTCGGAGACCATCTGCTCCAGCTCGCCAACAATCTTCATGATGGCATTGCGGGCAGCCTCAGCATTCTTTTCATAGCCAGTGATGGTGATCTGGTCTTGGGCCTGGGATGCAGGGGAATGTGTGAGAGATCAGGTGGATAAGCAGCTGAGCAAGCTTTCTCCCTGCTAATCTTATACCCTCCACCTTATCCAAAGGCAGTGCAGGGAGTTCAGAACCCCAGAGAAGATGCTGTGCTTCCTACGCTCATATGCAGCCAACTTTCCACCTCCTCTGACATCTCACCTGGCTTTCATCATCCTTGTCAGGGAACTGGATGTTGACCTCATGCTCTGTGCGTATCTGGGTGATCACTGCTCCCTTCCGCCCAATAATTTTAGGGTGATACTTGGGATCTACAGTGACTATCAGCTTGAAGCTTCGCAAGGCCTGGAACAGGAGAAGGAGAGTGAGATAGAACAGCAAGGAACACACCACAGCTAGCCCAGTGATGTCCATGTAAGTCCCACCATTTCCTTCTGGCTTCTGAGATGCGTGGAACAGATTCTGCAGGGTCATGCTTGAGTGTCTGTGGCTACACAAGACATCCATCTGCTGGAGCCTTCAGCTTTTGCCAAGTTCAGCAGGAAACTACAAGTAGCAAACAACTATACAACTCATGTTTCATCTATTTATTCAGACCTGTGACAAGGACTCAGTAAGAATAGGCACAGAGAGACTCCTAGCACAATGAGGTTCTCACCCTGCAGTGTCTTGAAGGTACATGAAGGCGTGATTGAGCCCTGGACAGTCCAAAGTTACCTAAAGTAGAACCCCAAAACTCTCCTGTCAGTTCATGTTAAATGAGTTACATTTGGGTAACCCACTTAGAAGCACTGCACAGCCTCAGAGCACCTAAGAGCATTCTTAAAAGGCCAAAGGTTCCAGGAACCTTGAACTTCTGAAAGAAACACCCAGAGGCTGAAGTCTTGTTCGGCTGGAACAAGGAAGGACAGGCACAGGCCTTACCCGATCCTCTTGTTCAGCCTGCAGCTCCTTCACTCTTTCCAGCAGCCCAGTCTTGGCACGGTCCAGATTGGTAGCCAACCCTGTGATAGTAATGATATCCGACTGCAGCTCAGGAGCAGGGACCTGGATGTTCACCTGAGTAACAAGTAGCAATTATTGGTTTGTATCACTCAAAACGTCTATCACTGCAGGTTGGCACCTCACTGATCTCCCCTGCTGCCAATACCAGCTCCTAGCCAGACAAGCCTAAATCACACAATGGCCGAGGTTTGAAGGTGGTCATCCAGTTCAACACCCCTGCTCAAGCAGGGCCACCTAGAGTCAGTTGCCTGCGACTGTGACTAGATGGCTCTTCAGTAGAACTTCATTTTTTCAGCCATTATCAGATCGCTTTTTTGCATGGCTTCCACACCCAGCAGTCCCTGTGCTACCCTAGAAAGGCTAGGAAACAAGTACATGTTCAATAACACTGTCCAAAACCAACCTCCAAGAACCCTGTGAATTTCTGGGGAATTCTCCCACATGGGTAGGGCACAGCACAGTTGTTTCCTGTGGCCAAGGAGGAAAACAACTCTCACACTGGTGGGGGGAATCCGTCTAGGCACCAGACAAGTTATGCAACACTCAGCAGCATCAACACTGATCATACAGCTTCACCATGAAACCTACCAAGCCCTGGAGCCAGAGACTAAATCACACAGGTCTCTTTTTCTTATTACAGGGCCTGTATTCCATGGTCAAGCTATGATAGTCCTGAGTATGTCACAACTGATTGCCACCACCACAAACACGGTCACTTACAGATTTCTCCAGGACAGAGAAGGGCAACAACTTACTTCAAACTCATCCATCATTTTTCGGATCCCACTTCCTTTCTGGCCAATGATGTAACGGTGAAGATCAAAGGGAACTTCCACCTCAATAGTGACAGGAACCAGAGCCTGAAGGTGAGGGAGCACAGTTTTTACTAGTTGAAAGACAAGTTTTCCATATATTTGCCCAAAATAACATGTTGCTGAACTGGGGTACATTCCCTTCTAGACAAGACACAAATTCTACAGGAAGAGAGAACTGCTGCAAACACCAAGATGACCTGTTGGGTGTTAAAAGAATCTTTCCAAACAAGCAATCTGAAACATCACTCCTGGTGACAGGCTGGATGGAACCCAAGTATTTTCAAATACTTGGGTTCCATCTAGCAAAGACTTGGAATACATCACTACAGGAGCATGGGAAGGTCTGCTAAAGCTAGAATGATTCAGCCTCTATCAAACTGCTCCTCTTTCCAGCTGTGCCCCATAAACCAAGCATGCTTTTATGGCAAGTAACTTGGGGCTGCCTAAAAGCTCCAACAATCATAAGCTCAGGTGCTCAAGCTCACAGGCTAAATCTCAGAGCAGACTTCCCTTGAGCAGTACTGACCACCTCTACAGTTAGCACCAGTGGCCACCTGGATTGCCACCTTGACTGAGTAGCTTTTATTACCACTACTGATGCCTACAGTGAACTGCTTGCATCAGGGCATCACTATATTACAGAACTAAGGGACTTAGAAAACCACATACCTGCAGTGCCTCTTTTGCTGCCTCACACTTCTCCCTGCGGCCAGAGATGATGATGATATCACACTTCTTTGGAGAGCTGGGATCTGCATCCCTCCCATCCTTGCCTTCCCCACTTTCCTCACCATTCTCCTGCACAGCTGGCTCTGCAAGAGGGGCTAGAAATATGGATAGTCTCATGTTAAATGCACAGAGCCTGCCCCCTTGCTTATTATCTCTCCCTCTAAATCTTCAAGGATCAGCCTGGCCTTTGCCACAGGAGATCAGACACTATAGACTGCTATGGAGGAGGCCACTCTTAGTATGGGCAGCTTCTCATGGCTTAGCCTGGAATGAGCAGAACATTCACTGAGACAGTCTGCTTCACACCTCTCTGTACAGCACTGATACTGCCCTTGCCTGCACAGAAAGGATCTGCAGTTGCACTACAGAAGCAGAGGCTGCACTCCTATGTTAGCAGAGGCAACAAGTGAGGCTGTCAGTTTCCCAAACAGCAAAGTTCACCAGTACAACACTGCATGTTACAGCACTATGGCTGGTGCTGGTAGCTGTGCTGAATTCAGTACATCCAGCAAGGAGAGCATGCGAGCTTGTAGAGACCTTGGTAAGCCTGTAGATTTTGCAGGGGTAGGTCCTACTGTCTGCACTCTGCAGCAAGAACACATTCAGAACACTTGGTCTGCAGTTTTACCTCCTAAAACTGTCCCCTCTTCCCAAAAGGGCAAGGTTGATGCTAAGCCCAGATCCAAGGTATACCTGGGGTCAGTCCTCCACAGATTTTAAGTAGAACATTTCCACTGATACGGAGAGTAGGCTACACTATACTATACTCATTTGATCACCCCAATGACCAGACAAACATGCATCCACGGGTATACCTGGGTTCTCCTCCCTGTCAGGGAATTTGATCTGGACACCATAGTCCCGTGTGATCTGCTGGATCCGGGATCCTTTAGGGCCCATAATGGAGCGGTGGAACTTTTGTGGGATGGTGCATTCGATTGTCACTTGAGCTTCCTGTGAGAAAGCAGAGTTTCTCTATAGTGATGCAGCCTCTTTCAAAACAGAAAAGAAGATGCTTGTGCACAGTGAAATCCATAATGGATACAGAGGGGAGTCAAGAAAGGTAACAGTTGCTGACAGAGGAAGAACTGAAAGTTTCTCAGACTCTTTCTCAGAGACCTTATCAGAGCATTTCTTAATGAAGGCTGCCTCCAACCCAAAGGCTTCTGAGATCAAACCTTGGTTTCAGAAAGAGAAGGAAGGGAACAGGTTTGACAGTTGACTGCTTCCAAAAGCCAATGCTAACAGCACAAGAAAGCCAAGAGAGCATCCACTGCCCAACACCAGGCACAGAGAGGCACAAGAAGGCTCCAATCAATTAATGTACACCAAGGAAGGGTCTCCAATTTCCACTCCTAAGAAGCAAGAAGATGTCTGGCCATGAAGGCAATTCCTTCATATAGCATTGCCATTTTTGAACCAGCTGCCACTTCCCAGGCCAGGATCTAAAGCCTGCAGACCCTGTATGTTGATAGCAAAGCTTCAAATCCCAAAGCTACTGTAAGACTTGTTCACATAAAGCTTGTCTGTACAGCAGGTTCAAGGTTGGCACTGCTGAAGCAACAAATTATAGAAAAACAGTTTTCCTGTTACATACCAGGTCCTCAATGATCTCCTGGATGCGTTTCTTGGCTGCCTCCACACAGTCCTTGGCTCCTTTGAGGGTGACTTTGTCACTCTGGGTGCCAGAGCGTGGGAAGCTGACCATCACACCACCATACTCATCTGCAATCTCACGCAGAACTTGCCCTCTCCGAATGACAAAGTGGCGGTGGTGCTTGGGGTCAACCACCATGGAGTCTTCGACCACGTTATCCTGCCAACAGATGACAGCTAGTCAATCCTGCCTGTCATGGTAATAAGCACAAGTTTACTGCACTCAATAGCAATCAGTTTACAATGTCAGCCCAAAAAGTAACAGCAAGGAGGATCCTTCTGAGCTCCCATGAAGAGCAGATGGGTTTAGGACAAGCAGGTCCTCCACAATGACTCATTACATCTTACTACAGTGATAGCAAGAAAGTAGGAAAAGTAGTTCATACCAGGTTCTTGATGAGGGCCTCCAACTCCTTCTGTGCCTCCTTGACAGCCTCCTCAGTTCCCATTATAGTAATCAGTTCCTGATCTTTGTCTTCAGAGGTTGGGAAGATGATGCGGGCCCCAGTGTTGTCACGCACTTTACGGATGTTGCCACCACCCTTACCAATAAGGAATTTGTGGTACTCTGGCTTCGCACGGAGGTCCACAGTGTAACTCTTTGTTTGCTGAAAGAAGCCAGATATGCATGGAACATATAGAAAATACACATCAGCATCAACACTAAGCATTAGGAATGTTACCTGCATCCACACACACAGAATTCTAAAAGCAAGGCGGATGCAGCATGCTGTCAAAATCGAAAAGGTATATATGATGTCTTAAATTAAAAACACTACCCAAAAGATGTTCTCAGAGCTGAAAAGCTAACCCTACACTCAGCACAACTGGTCAGAATGTGAACAGAAAAGACCTCACTAGGACAGAAGGGCCTGACACTCACACAAGGCAGCGTAACAATTCAGTAACTGCTGCAAGACAGGTAGTAAAGACAACCAACTAATCAGGATAACAGGTTCACATGCTGATATTAGAAAGGGTTTTTTCTTGCTATTAAAATGACCAGTCAGGTCATTCAGCTGCAACACAGAACAAGGTCGTGTAACCCAAAGCTCTCAAACCTGGATATATACAGTGAAATGGAAGATCTGGAGCTAGAAATCAGAGACGAACTAAAAAGTAACCTCTTTCAGAGAAGTGTGGATACCCAACAGCACTGAAACCACAAGAGCAAGGAGCCTTAACCCTTTGACTATGTCGCCAGCCAAGGCAGAAAAGCATTACAGCCAGACTTCTACCCATGGGGAAAGGACTCACTGTCACAAGGATGGAAACAGTTTTATCATCTCAGGGCTGGAGCATCTACCATATGAGGACAGAATGAGAGAGTTGGGGTTGTTCAGCCTGAAGAAGAGAAGGGTCCAGGTGGACCTTATAGTGGCCTTCCAGTAATTAAATGAGGTCTACAGTAAAGATGGCAATGAACTCTTTATCAGAAAGCATAGTGATAGGATGAGGGGTAACAGTTTCAAACTGAAAGAGGCTAGGTTTGGATTAGATAGTAGGAAAAAATTCTTTATGGTGAGGGTGGCGAGACACAGGTTGCGCACAGAAGCTGTGAACACCCCTCTCCCTGGAAGTGTTCAAAACCAGATTGGATGAGGCCTTGAGCAACCTGTTCTATTGGAAAGTGTTCCTGCCCATGGCAGGGTGGTTGGAACTAGATGGCTTCTGGGGTTCTGATTCTACCATTCCATGATACAAACTACTCAAATCCCTCAAAATAGGATTAGGCTGGCTGATGCCAGAGGCTTCCCAGCAGGTGAAGGGATCACTTCAACCCATGAAAGCTGGCCAAAACTATCTGCTCCCTCCCCCAGGAGACAAGGCTCACCTTCTCCTCTGCCAGGTGCAGCAGCTGTTTCTTGGCTTTCTCCACATCCTGGGCTGGGCCCCTGATGGTCACAGTGTCACTGCCAGAGCCCTCAGTGGGGAAGTGGATGTGGACTCCACCACACTCCTCCATGATGGAGCGGATGAAGCGACCTTTGGCGCCAATGAGGGAATTGTGCAGTTTGGAAGGAATGGAAACCTCCACCTCTGTGATGTTGGCCTAAGAGAGAACAGTATCAGGCTGTTAGCCAAGCCACAGAAATGTGTTTGCACCTACCCTACTTACTCTTTGACTTCCATATTGCTAGGAGCTTTATAGAGCTATAAGAAATGCCTGACCAGAGGGGCTTGAGACTGGCTACTCCTGACACATGAACAGCCACAAACTAACAGACTGACATTCACATTTGTCTCCTTCCCGCACTTCAGCCCACCCCTACTACAAGCACTTCTTCTGTATTTATGTCTTCTAGCAACATTTTCAACTCTTTCATCTGCAACAGGTCAGTCATTTCACTTACTAGCTCCTTCTGGATGGCAAGAATTCTGTGGCGAGCAGCCTCACAATTTGCTCTCTTGCCTGTGATAACAATTGTCTCCGAGTTGCTGTTCTCTGCTGGGAGATCAATTTTGGTGTTGCTCTCTTCACGGATCTGCCACAAAGTAGGGCGGGAGAAGGGGGGTCAGGGCGGGAAGAGAAAAACAAACAAAAACCATCTCTGAGGTGTCCCATGTCAGAAAAAAGCCCTTGGAGATTATATTTGACACCACCAATGAGCAGGAGAAAGAAGTGAGTGGTATTTAGTTGCAGGCAGTGACCATAATGAGAACTGGGGACAGGAAAGATATCTCACCTTCTTAATGTTGGCACCTCCTTTACCTATGATGTTCTTGTGGAATTGTTTGAAGATGGGAACAGAAATTGAAAAGCTGTTTTCAACCTAAAGGAAAAAAGGAAAGGAGAACTGAAGATTACACTGTCATAGCAAGCAAAGCCCTATCCCAGGAACTGCTAAACAAGCTTCTGACAATAGACTTAGACCCAAGGAAGTTCTTGCATACACGAGAGTCTTGAAAGAATAAACAAAGGCAAGTACCTTCCCCTACAGCTTTCAAGTAACAGGTACTACCCCATGGCTCCAGCCAGCCAGAATAATGTTGACAGCTTCCTCATCTTGGAATGTTTCAGCCCTAGCCAAGCCACTACAGGTCTGTCCTTTAGTCCAGGACTATCCCGGCATTTAGGAGAGAACACGAGACAGAAATCCTCCTTACCAGGTCTGCCACCATCTTCTGCATGTACTTGGTGCACTTCTCCACCTCATTTTTGGGACCTCTAAGTTGAACAATGTCACTCTTGTGTGCAGGGTCTGGGAAGTTGATTATAACCTGCAGGAGGTCATCATTATAGTCAATTAAATGCAAGAATTGCTGTGTCAGACACAAGAAAAGGTTGGAGGAATCTTACACATCTCCTTTCCTATTTGAAAAAGGGTTACCACATTAGCAGCCTCTGGACAAGTGAACTATCTTCTTACACATATTATATACAGAGCCACTAAATTCATGACTCCAGCAACAATGTGTCTACTACTCAAACAGGAAACACTCCTTTTGGATTTCTCATCTCTTAGAAAGCCTTACCTCTGGGAATTTCTCCCGGATTTCCCGAATCCGCTCACCCTTCTGCCCAATGATGGTCCGGTGGAATTTCTGCTCAATTATTAGGTCCTTGGTACGTTCATTCTCCTGATGAGAATAGAGTTTACATTGAGTGTTCAGCAGGAGAGCCACATACTTTTATTTGCCAGTTTTCTGCCTGACAATTTACTTGCCAGCATTCTCCCACTTTTCTCCTCTAGACAAAATTCGTTCTAGGTTGTCAGAGAAGGATTATTCAAGGGAATAGAAGAACACATCTGTGAACTCGCACTTGTCATGAGATCCAAGTGCTTAGTGAGCAAGGGGCATATGTTTGCACCAGAATGTTATGAGGGAACATAAGATCTGAAACCCTGCAGCCTCCCAAGGTTCACATGCTACTCACCATACGGGAAGCAAGTTCCAGCAGCTCTTTCTTGGCCTGCTGGACCCCCTGTGGGTCTCCTTCAATTCTGATCAGGTTGCTCTTCTCATTGTCCGGGGGAATGCGCACAGACACCTTATAGAGGTCCTTAATCCTGTTAACTTCAAGGCAAGGACTGTGGTGACTTGGAAGCAAGGCACCTTGATTATCACTGTTTAGAGGCTGTTACAGAAGTAAATCAGCCTCTGAGAAGGGGCCAGTGGGGTTGAAAAACAGGAGAAAGTGCCTCTTCACTCTCGAGTTAAGTGAGAGCAGATCTGAGCCACAGAAGAACCTGTACGGGTAAATACTGTGGCACGTACAGAGCCAATTGTTCATAAGCCAGAGTGAGGCATCTGTTTTTTGCCCTAAACAGCACCACATTTAGATCACAAGATCATCATTCATTTCTATTTCTAAATTCTTTTTTGGGGAGAAACTCACCAAGCAGCTTTCCACCTCCCCTATAAGCTGCTAAAATATAACTCACACGGAGCAACTTATTTAAAAAAAACCCCAACAAAACAACAAAAAAACAACCAACTAACCAAAAAATCCTGTTCAACAACAACAAAAGTTCCCTCCAGGACATGGAAAAGGTCCCTTCCAACCCAAACCATTCTATGATTCTATGAATGTAAAACCACCACTGTTCAACCTCCTAAGACACTTTCACATATTAAAGCCACCCCAAGGCCTTAGTGCACATTTATCTCCTACTGCTAACACCACTGAAGAAGAGCAGAGGAAAGGTGATGGAGACAGTACACTAGATGAGCTACAGAGCTCCTGATATGATCTAACAAACACAGAGAGCCTAAAAAGCATCCACTTACTGTTAGCTCCATTCTTGCCAATGAGGTGTCGGTGGAATTTGTGGTCAACATTGATTTCTGCATAATCCATCCGGTTGATCTACAAAGAATGGTACAGGGCTAGGCAGGGTAGGCCACCATTTCTGTCTTGTGCCCTCAACAACTGTCTACTTCCAGTATTGGCACTGACTCTCCAGTCTCAGTTTGAGCTGAGAGCATCATGCTTGTTAAACGTTTAAAGGGGCTTATCTCCCTCTCCAGCTAATTGAAAGAGAATCCTTCCTTTTCTGCATTAAAAGATTTAAGACCTGCTGCTGATTTTTTAAGAATGCTATAGGCAAGGTTTGCAACCCAGGGTTTCATCCATCTGCCACACAACTTGTCTTCTGCAAGTTCTGTTAAGCATGTCAAGACATCATATGGATGATCATCTCATCATCTGTGCAGCCCCTTCTTCCCCTGCCACTTTCTTCGTATTTACTGGAACTAGTAACACCAACTTACCAGATCATTGACCATGACTTCAATCTGTTCCTGAGCCACATTCACATCTTCTGTAGGTCCTTCCAAAGTAATTTTATCCTCTCCTTCAGTGAATTCGATGTGAACCTTGAGACACAGTAATGAATCCAGCAAGAATTTTCCAAGATACAAGCCAGGTCAGCGCTGTTAGTCAATGCCCATACCATCAATCCCTACCACTAAGACATGGTCTCCTTCCCACAATGTACCCACATCATTCCTGTGATTTCACAAGTAGGTAACTGACTGTTCTGGACATACTACAATGTCTAGAGCCCAATGCTTTGGTGCTTTTCTGCAAGGGCTTTGGAACTGTTACTCAGCCTCTCTCTAGATACCCTCTAACTCACCATGGAGAAGCCTTGTTGAAGTCAGCATTTGCAGGTACCCTACTACAACAATTCTCAAAATAGTAACATGTAAAGCTTCCTTTGAAGGACTCAATCAATGATAATAACATAGGACAAGTAGTGTTTGCAGCAGTAAAAGATGCTCCCTTTTATATTAAGATCTGTGTCACTTTCTTTATTCTACAAAGAGTGACCTGGACTAAACCATAGTACACATCACAGGATGCTAAGCTAACCAGCTCATTTATACCTTTGGCATCTGCTGAGTTATTTTGGCCAGGTTTTGTCCTTTCTTTCCAATAATGAAACGATGAAGCCAGGAGGGGGCAGAGACTGAGGAGACGGTAAAACTGTTGGCCTGAGACAGAAAAACAGAGAAGCTGCTTGGCAAGAGAAAATGGAAGATGTCTTCATAAAAATTCAGTTTCAATGCCCATGCTGCACCCTCAGTATTGACTTTTAAGTGGCATCTCTAACAGCCCAACAGACACCAACCCCCCTACACCTCTCAGTGCTTACAGATGTATCTTTATAGAAGTTTCAGAGAAGGCCTAGCCCATCTCATCAGTACCTTTGCATAGACTTCAGTCAATGCTTGTCCAAGCTTTTCAGGCTCGCCTCGCAGTATCACTGTCTCTGAGCTACTGTCGGTGGGTGGGATTTCAACAGAGACTCCAGTTTTCTCCAAGATCTCCTGTAGGGAATTCCCCTTGGGGCCAATGACATACTTGTGCTGGGACTTCTTCACCTCCACTGCAATGGTAGTAGTCTTCTTTTTCTGTAGAGGCAGAGGCACTAGGGCATTAATTACAAGAGGCAGGGAAAGACAAGAGCGACAGGAAGAGACACAAGATGCAGTGAAACTCTGCACCCAGGAAAGAGCAAAACAAAAGTCAACACAGTGGTTCTATAGTACCCTAGCACCTGTTGGGCCTTTGCCTGCAGAAAGCCTTGTGCTCAAAAATTCACAGGTCAAGTACTAAACTAGCATTCTGGGTCAAGTTCCCCGGGACAGTATATGGAAGAGACAACATACACATGCGCCCCCTTGCACAACAGAGCTCAGTGCTACTGCAACGGCTGCTAACCCAGAGCTGACACGATGGGGATACATAAAAGGAGAACAAGAAAGGAAGAGGGACTATGAGATGGTGGGGGGAGATGAGGAGCTTTATAGACCATCCATACCTTCTCCTCATAGATCTTCTTAACACGAGCCACAGCCTGGGCTAGCTGCTCCTTTTCACCTGTGAAGACAATCTCTGTCTTGTTGACACTAGGTGGAGGAATGTTGATGCGTGTCCCTGTGTCCTGCATAAGCTCGCTCACTAGCTTGTTGTAAGGGCCAGCAATGAAGGGGTGGTACACTTTCTCCACATCCAGCCGTTCTACAGCACGCTTGTCCTGGAAAAGCCCACAACAGACCTCAGTGGGAACTGCCCTTGATATTACAGTCTCTGTCAGACAGAGCTGAGTTCACAGTGCCGTCTTGCTTGACACTCTGGTACAAGTACCCTTTCCAGTTTGCAAGGTTGTAGATCTTGATCACTTTCAACCTATAAATACTTCTGTTGCTGATGATGATTTACAATATTCACCTCCTGCCTTATCTAAGCTGGCATATAATAGGGTTCACTTCAAACATGAAACATGCTTATCTGACTTCAGAAATGGACAGATTGAAGAACCAGAAGTTGCAGAACCTGAGGGCAGTGCTCATACACCCAGCGGCAGTTTACATCTCCATTCAAACTAACATTAGCTACTGACTGTGGCTATAAATATGTAATATATCATGGATAAACAAAATGACTGTCCAGCCAATACCATGCAAAATACCACAGTACTGAAGTACCTGCTCAGCAGAGATAAGCAGGATCTCGTGCCGGGCCTTCTCAATCCCTTCTTTAGTGCCGGTGATCTTGATCTGGTTGCTGGGGTCATCTGGGCGGGGGATCTGGATTTTGGTTGCAGTTTTGAGCTCCAGGTCCTGCAGCTTCTCACCATTTTTTCCAATGACAAAACGGTGGTGCTCCTTGGGGATGGCAACTGTTGCTGAAGCCTGCAACACAAGAACAAAGCATCTGTGAGAACCCTTGCCTGCAGGCAGATCCACAGAAACAGTCAGGGAAACCAAGTGCTGCTTAGAGGTACCGTTGATGAGCAAACCCAGTGCCTTCCCAGCACATTCTGTCTAAGGACTGATACTGTTGATCTACACTGCCTGTATACCAGGAGTCTAAAACCCACCTTTCCCTCAATACCCTTCTGTATGCACAGGACCACTCCTCTGAATTAGCAAAGGCCTTTAGGCACAGACCAGGAGATGACTACCCTCCAGTGTAAGACACTGCAGCAGTACAAGGCAGCATCTGCGAGATGACGTCTCATTGGTGGAATTTATCTGAATTCTGACATCTGCTGTCAAGGATACAGAGGACTTCAGAGAAAGCACAGTTTCATTCTCACACACTACCAGCCTTGTATGAGAGGCCTGCACCCTCCTCTCCAGCACCTCAGCACAAAGTCACTGTTTTCAATTCAAGTGTTCAAAGATTGCAGACTCCACGCTTCATACAACATCATGGCCTGTAATTAGCTTTGAACCCTATTTTAAGCCTCGTTTCCATTCCAAATTGCCAATTGTGTACTTCAAAAATACATGGCAAAGCTGAAATAGTCATCCAACAAATCATCTTGTAAGTCATCTTTGACTTGTAAGCATCAATGCCCAAAGGTCTCAAAGCATTTGCAAGTCATGGGGATGAGCAAAGTTGAAGTGAAAAGCAGTTAGGTGCACTCACCTGTGTCTGCAGCCGAGCGACAATTTCCTTCCGAGCCTTCATGACTGCTTCCAGCTTACCAGAGACCATGATCGAAAGGCCCTGGTCCTTTGCGAGAGACAGCTCCAGATGAGCTCCTGTCTTCTGCATGATGTCAAGGCAGATCTTGGCTTGCTCACCTTCTCCAAACTGATTCATGTCCTTGTATTTCCTCTCCTCCAGTGGAACATGAAACACCTGCTCAGCCACAGGACAGATAAAAGAAGAGCACAGCAAGCAATCAGTATGCTTTTGATTGCCAGTGCCTCCCTTTTATTGCTATACAGAACTTTACTGGCATACTGAGTTCTCAGGTTTGTGCAAACCATCAGCCTTTCCAGTGGAGACAACAGCTGCGACCAAGGAAAGTGTAAGAGCACTGCAGGCAGCCTGTCCCACACTTGGTGTTTTCCTAAAGTACATGCTATAGGAAGAATACTTTAAGGATTAGTGCTCACTACTTGAAATCTACAAGCCCTCCTTCAGGTCTACTAAAGCTATTTGTGGAATAGGGATGAAGTGCTTTTTCTAGACAGTTTTCCATCACATCCGTCCCTTCCAGAGCAGTCCTAGCTCCCAGCTCCAGTCCTCCTCATGCCCCAGGGTAAAGCACAGCAAAGAGGCTGTCATTCTGACACACTAAAGACTTCATACTTGAAGGAAAGCTTCATTTCACCTACTTTTTGAAGGAGAAAATGGAGGGAATAAGACGCCCACTCCCACCAACCTGAGTGATGACAGAAGCCTTTATTGGTCGGATTTTGCTCCAGGGCCCAGCATGTTCCTGGGTAGCTTCCAAACACGGTGCTTTCTCAGGGAGCGGAGGGAAGGCTTCCTTGTAGGTTGGAGGATCATTCTCTTCTTCAGCATTTAAAGCTGTAACTGGAGTGAAGCAAACAGGGTAAATGAGATCTCTCCCCACAAAAATGCCCCTATTCATAGGCAATGCTGTTGTATTTAGGCACCACTGACAAGGCAGAGCAAATGACTTGTACTCTACTATTAATCCTATTACAGTTACGCTTGTGGAGCAGCGAAGTTTGAAGAGTAGCTGACCTCAGCACAGCACAGACTGCAGTAGATGCCACGAACAACTGACAATGTGTGAACTGGCACTACAGATTGCAGGCAGTGAACACGCAATTGAATAGCGGCAGCAAACAGCACATCACTACTCTTGTTCAAGAGGTGCTTAATTAAGGGAGAACAGGCCGAGCACAGAGAAGATGAAGCCTTTGCACAGCAGGAAAACTATGACATAGTCACCACCATGGAAAAATAGTGGGATGACTCTCATGATTGGAGTGCCACAATGAATGACTATAAGGTCTTCAGAAGGGATAGGCAAGGAAGGAGAGGCAGTGGGGTGGCTCTGTACATTAGGAAGTGTTTCAGTTGTATAGAGTTCAATGATGGTAATGATAAGGTTGAGTGCTTATGAGTAAGGATCAGGGGGAAGGTAAACAGGGGTGATACCTTGGTGGGAGTCTGTCATAGACCAGCATAGGTCGTACAGAGAGAAAATTGGAGAGGTGAAAGCCCAGCTAAAATTCAATCTGGCCACCATCATAAAAGGTAACAAACCAATGTTTTTACAAAGACATGAACAGCAAAAGCAGGGCCAAGGAGAATCTCCATCATTTATTGGATATGTAGGGAGAACACTGCCACCAAGGATGAGGAAAAGGCTCGGCTACTTAATGCCTTCTTTGCCTCAGTCCTTCACAGTCAGACCAGTTATCCTCAAGGTACTCAGCTCCTTGTGCTGGAAGACAGAGATGAGGAGCAGAATAAAGCCCCCATAATTGAGGAGGAAGCAGTTACCAACATGCTACTCCACCCTACAGACACTCACATGTCTACAAGGCTCAATGGGATCTACCTGAGGGTACTGGTGGAAGAACCTGCCAAACCAATTTCAATCATTTATTAGTAGTCCTGGTTAACCATGGAGGTCCCAGATGACTGGAAGTTGGCCAATGTGATGCCCATTTACACAAAATGTTGGAAGGAGAATGCAGGGAACTACAGGCCTGTCAGCCTGACCTTGACACCAGGGAAGGTTATGGAGTAGGTCATCCTAAGTGCAATCACGTGGCATGTGCAGGGCAACCACGGCATCAGGCCCAGCCACCATGGGTTCATGAAAGGCAAGTCCTCCTTGACCAACTTGATCTCCGTGACCAGGTGACCCACCTACTGGATGAGGAAAAGGCTGTGGATGCCATCTACCATAGACTTCAGTAAAGCCTTTGACACTGTCTGCCACAGCAGTCTCCTGGAGAAGCTGGCCACTCGTGGTTTAGACAGGTGTACTCTTTGCTGGTTAAAAAACTGGCTGGATAGATGAGCCCACAGAGTTGTGGTGAATGGAGTTAAATCTCGTTGGTGGCTGGTTATGAGTGGTGGTCCCCAAGGCTCAGTTTTGGGGCCAGTCCTATTTAGTATCTTTATTGATGGTCCAGATGAAGGGATTGAGTGCACCCTCAGTAAGTTTGCAGACGACACCAAGTTGTGTGGGGGTGTTAATCTGCTTGAGAGTAGGGACGCTCGGCAGAGGGATCTGGACAGGCTGGACCCAAAGCCTGAGGCCAATGGGATGAAGTTCAACAAGGCCAAGTGCTGGGTTCTGCACAATAATCCCCTGCAGTGCTACAGGCTTGGGGCAGAGTGGCTGCAAAGCTGCCCGGTGGAAAATGACCTGGGGGTGCTGGTCAACAGCCAGCTGAACATGAGACAGTAGTGTGCCCAGGTAGCCAAGAAGGCCAACAGCATCCTGGCTTGAATCTGAAATAGTGGGGCCAGCAGAATAGGAAAGTGATTGTCACCCCGTACTTGGCACTGGTGAGCCCACTCCTTGAGTACTGCGTTCAGCTTTGGTCCCCTCATTACAAGAAAGACATTGAGCTGCTCGAGTGTGTCCAAAGAAGGGCAGTTAAGCTGGGGGAGGGTCCAGAGCAAAAGTCTTATGAGGAGCAGCTGAGGGAACTGGGATTGTTTAGTTTGGAGAAGAAGAGGCTCCAGAGAGGCCTTCTGCACTTTATACAACTACATGAAAGTAGGCTGTAGTGAGGTGTGTGAGGGGGGAGGGTCAGCCTCTCCTCCCAGGTGACTAGCAATAGGACAAAAGGAAACGGCCTCAAGTTGCATCAGGGGATGTTCAGGTTGACTGTTAGAAGAAAATTATTTACTGAAAGAGTTGTTTGGCATTTGAATAGGCTGCCCAGGGCAGTGGTGGAGTCATCATCCCTGGCGGTGCTCAAAAAACCTGTAGACATGGCATTTCGTGACATGGTTTAGTGGACATGGTGGTGTTGGGTTGATGGTTGGACTTGATCATCTTAGAGGTCTTTTCCAACCTTAATGATTCTATCATTGTAAGTGAAAGGAACAGAGCAAGGCTGCAGGTAAGAAAGGGAGAAGACAAATATACACCCAGGAGGAAGGCAAAGAGAAGTGCTACAGCTAGGGCAGAGTCCAGTTACAACCTGTACCCTGTGTTCAACTTAGTTGTGCACTGTGCCATGCGACGTAGGTCACCTCACAGGTGGAGGATAAGTGCTGAAACCCATCAGTGAGTCAGTTAATACAGCTATACTGACTTTCCTGGCTTAACAAAGGAAGAAAACGACAGCACCGTACACTGACCCCAAGAGGCTCTCTTGTAGGCCAGTGCCCCACTCTTCCATGTGCCCCATGCCACGGCTGACAGCATTGCTAGCCAGAGTTCTAATGAAGATATGAGGCTTCCCCCTCCTGGCCCTGCACTGTGCAGCATCACCACTGTGCTGTTGTTGGTGGAAAGGTAGAGTTTAGTGGCCCACCAGCCTAGGAACAGAGAATGCAGTGTCTGCACACTTGTGGGGAACCAGACTCACAGACCAAGCTTGAGTAACAGCAAGTAACCTTGCTTGTTCAGTCTGCATTCAGAGGCACATCACAGGAACTCAACTGAGTTTTCTCACCTTTCACCTGCTGCTGAGCCAGGCCACTGCGGTGTTCAGCAAAGCTCTCCTGGGTCAGAACTGCCACGGAGCTCATTGTTGACTTCCCACCCACACACAATCCGAGTATGCCACTGGAAGAGACAGAAGTAACAGCACTATTACCAACACCATTAAAACGCAAAAAAGTCACTCCAGGAAGACAAAGTATATGTCACTGAGCAGTTTTCCAGTCAGCCTATTGAAAAGGATCTACAGTGGCAGTCAGCTGCCCAGCCCTCTTGCTGAACCAGACAGGAACTCAGGGATATTTCCTCATAGCACAGTGGTCACCAAAATCAGAGCTCCTCATTAGGAAGGCAGAGGATGTGCAGCCTAAGAAGGTCACTGGAAAGAAGGACAGCAGTTGCTGTTATAACATACTTTAATTAACCTGTCAACTGTTAACGCTGTGCAATTTTTAAGTGAGCATCCAAAGTTGTGGGTAGTCAGCCTAAGGCCACTGTGTAACTCTGGAGAGAAAACAAAAAGGGCTCGGGATGCTGTCTCTTCCTGAAAAAGACTCACTTAGGCGCCTGAACTCCTGCTGACTTAGGGATACACTCAGAAAGCCACTCTCACAAGCAAGCTTAGCAACAGCAAGACCTTTGGGTCTCCCAAAATAAGAACTTACCAGCTAAATGGTCAGTTGCCAGAGAGTCCGTCCTGTAAGCTGCCCGTCTGTCAGCCTGCCAGCTTTTGCTTTAGAGGGGAAAAAAAAAAAAGGTGACTGCTCCAATACAACAGGAAAACATGATACCTCCATTACTATAACTTTCAAAAAAGCACTGCCTGTACAGTTTCAAACTTGTACTCTACCCAAAACATTCTCACACTGAGTCACTTTACCTGTTATATTTTATTAGAGCTATAGGCAACACCACTATTTACCTAAACCTCATAGCAGGAAGCCAGTATTACCTACTCTTTCATCATACTGGCTACTAGAGCAGCCATACAGTATCAGGCAAAAATAAAGTCAATTAACAACAGATGTGCAAGACAGACATGAAATTTCAGGGTTGTAAGCATCATCATCTCGTCAGAGGAGACTAGCAGTCGGAAAACCTGCCAAAAACACTGCCATCAGTCAAGAGCAAGGAATGCAGTTTAGTGGAGCCTGGGTGAATCAACATGCACACCCTCACAAACTAAGTCAAACACTCAGGGCTATCCACACATAGCTGCTGGTCATTTCACTTCTTCATTTTTTTATTGTAATAAGATCATGCCCCAGGCACTGAACTCTCTCTCCAGGCCTAAGTCTGCAATTCAGAAGAACAAAACCCACTGTGGCTTACATGGACTATTTTAAATGCATACACAAGATGGAATCAGGTTAAAAAATACAATGTTGGTGGGAGCTTCACATCTCCTGTATCTGGATATGCACATTTACTGAAAAAGCGTTTAGGAATGCAAGTAAAAATATAAAAGCCAGTACAGTATGCACTCTGCCAGATGAACAACAGTTCCCACACCAGTAGTTGTGCATGCTCTTGCAGGCCTTGCACTCCTAAAATCCAGTGTCTCTGGGTGCTCATTGGACAAGAGGCTCCTCTCTCACACAAGCCTTCCAGCGTTCAGACCTTCTTCTGGACAGCAAACTCAAGACACTTTGCAGTAAACTGACAGTTGCCATTTCTGACCTCCCAAGGTGCCAGAAAGGATCCCAAAACAACAGTCGCTGATGTGGTTTCTTGCATCATGCTTATGTTGCAACAGCTGCAGAAGGGAAGGTGGGAAAAACAAGGACAGCAGTAATGCAACTGGGCCCATGCAGGCCTGACATGCACGTGAGTGAAGTTCGGAGTACCTTCCCTTACTTCAACAAGCCTCTTATCAGGCACAAGGTAATACCACCTATGCTATCAAAGCAATAAAGCTAACGTTATAATTAATCCTGTAACAATATGCTACTATGAGGTGGCAGCTACCAGGACTGCAGCATGCTGTCTGAAAAGCACAGCTGTTGCAGTACACAAGAGGCTCCACAAGGCTTTTGCTAGTATACATGAAAGCGTGCCTAGTAATCTGATCTCAGAGAAATACCCAAGCTCTCATGCCATGGTGTAACACTGGTTACAAGTCCATGGAACAGGACTGCATGGCTCAAGATGCCACAGAACCAAGAAAAGCACATTAGCAGCACAGCTCCTATCCCAGACTATTTTGAAAAGGCCTGCTGAATCAGCCACTGGCTCCTGTAGCTCAAGGGTACCACCCACCATCTCATGGCAAGCTGCAAACAGGAACAGGAGGAGGAGCAAGAATCACCCTAGACTTCACAAGCAGCTGCCAAGGTCTGGCTACAGCCTTGCTAATGACATGAACGTGCTTGTAACTCTCGTTTCACTTGGCTCATCTTGCATGTGCTCTGCTCTTTAGAGGAGGAGGATAAGGATGAGAAGTCAGTGAATGACACCCAGTATATAGTACCTGCCTGAAAGCCACAACCTCAAAGCACATCTGCTAGTTTCACTGTGTCCATACCAGCTGTAGAGATCTTCCTTGCAGCCTCCACCTCAGAAGACAGCTAGACATTCAAAGAGAAATCTAAGGGCAGCATTTATCCGTATGAATTTCTGCTTCATCATCCATACAGCAAGCTAAGAATAAATGTTCTTCATTCTCCAGTAACCTCAAACATCTAGAATATTGTAGGGCTTAACCTCTGGCCAAAACTGGAGACGGCCATCAGAGTGGTATTTTAAAAGTAACATCAAAACCAGCAGCTCTGGCATTGCATTTGGCCTGCATCTCCTTGACTTTCCACTTTAGGTTTTGAAACTAAGGTTACAGCTACATTATACTAGCATGTGGCTGACTGGGTAAACAGGTTTTAAACTGTCTAGTCTATACACTATCTGTAGTGTTGGCTTTCTGTGCCAAAAAGAAGTTTCAGAAGTCTAGAATGCACTTAAAGAGAACAAAATTATCCTAAAAATAGTGTCCAGCACAGGCCAGAAATAACCACATGAGAAACATCTATACAAAGAGAAAGAAAACCAAATAATGAGTTACAATGTCAATACAATAGGTACTTCTGTACAGAAACATCAGTTATGCATTATTTAAAACTGTATTTAATATTAGTATTTTGTTAATCAAGGTAGCTAAAATCAGATGCAGCTAGGATCACACATAGCAACAAGGCTGGGCTAGTTGTGTCAGCCCTTGTCCTCTGTCAGATGTCCATGCAGAGCATGGTGATCTCTTGGTAGATGAGTGGTCACACATGAAAATACTTGCTTTCTGAAAATTAACTAGCTCTCCCAGATACTGAAGGCACAGGCTCATTGGTTTGAGAGGGATCACGCAGGGGCAGAGACAGTCTTCTTTTTCCCACCAGTTCCTGAAGTAGTAAATCTGAGTGTGCAACAAGATTAGTGCCTTAGACATAGTCATAATTACACCTAACCTATTCCCTGTATTTACTTTTCCACTAACACCAGGGCCCATCATCTTCCCCGCCTTTACTTCCGCGTCTTGGATAGGTGGTGTTCCGCGCCTACCCAGCAACTTATCAGTCCAGCCAACGACAACGCGTTTTCCTGGCCAGCCCTAAGCGGGGCAGGCCCCCGGCGATGCTTCACAGCCGGCTTCGGGGACTGCCTCCCACGTGGGGGAGGCTGCGCCCAGAGCTCCCCTGGGCCTGTACTGCTACCGCGCCCCTCAGGCAGCACCCGCCTTCCCGGGACAACAGTATGGGCAACGGGCATGCCGCTGTGGTCAGGCGGCGAGATATCCCTCCACGTCCACCCGCGGTATCACGCCAAAGCAAGGCAAGGCAAGGCAGCGAAGCCGCCAGGCCTTACGGGTCAGGCCAAGGCGGGGCAGACAGCCCCACCAGCGCCACCTCAGCACTGCCGGCATCGGGGGCGGGGCGGAGCCCTTAAAGGGCCCTGCCGGCACCCGCACCTCTCTCCACCCCCTCCCCACGCAGGGCTAAATAGGAGGGGGGGCAGCGGCGCTGACTGCATTTTAGCGCGTAGCTCATGCGGGAACGGGCCCGAGAACACAGCGGCCGGGGCGGAAGCTACTCGGCACAGCCCTCAGGCCTGTAGGCCGAGGATGGCAGCGTCACGCAAGCAGGGTAAGGTGCTCCTGCGGGGCGCCCGGTGACAACCCCCAAGCACAGCAGCGCAGTCGCCAGAAGACTGCCAGTGGCGTGAGGTTGGGGCGGGCACCGAGTCTGATGTTAGTACCCTCCCGACGTCCGCTCGCCCAGTGAGCGGGGCCGGGGCGCTTGTCCCTCTAGTCATGACATGAGCGGAGCCACTGGGGCCCCGCGATACGAGGGAAGATTGCCCGCCGCCTACTACAGACCAAGCTGATCCGGCGCTGGACAAATGCCCGTCACCAACCATTTTGGCTCGTCGCAGGCGCAAACTCTTTAACTGCCAGGCACTGCCTCGACTCATGCCAGTACCACTCTCCTCCCGGCGAGAGGGATCATGCCATGCTATGCACTGGCCCGTGATGCCCCCTCCCCATGTACCCGCGGGGCCCAGCAACCCCATGAGCTCTACCCCGGGACGGCGCCGCACGCTGGCACTATCCGACAGCTGCAACCGGCTGGCATAGCCGTGTCGGCACTGGCCCAGGCCGCACCACTGGGGCCAGACCCCCACCTCCCTCTGCCAGCTGTCCCCGAGGGGCCCCCGCCGGACTTTGCCCAGCCCGGCCGGCGGGAAGTCAGCCCGAAGTTTCCCGGCGGCGCCGACACATCGCTGCCCAGGGGTAGGGAGTGAGGCTGCGCTAGACCAGGCCGCTCCCCTCCCTGCCCCGCCAGTCTCCATGTCGGCTCCGAAGCCGCTCGATCGTCCCCAGTGACTTACTTCGGCCGGTACTCGCTCGCCCGCCCTGCTGGAGAACCGGAACGCTCCTAGGAGAGCAGCGCGGCGCCTACCCCGGCGCCTATATAGGCCGGGCCGCTGCCAATCCCTAGCCCGCACGTCAACGGGACGTGCCCCTTTCCGGCGGGGCCTGGCCGCGACGCGTGTCCCGCGCCGCCGGGGGCGCCCTGCCGCCTGTCCGCCGCCACGGAGCGGAGCAGCAGCCCAGCCCAGGAGCCTGCGGGTCTGGCGGCGGCCCCACTCTCGCCGCCCGGGCCTTCCCTCAAACAACGGATGCATGTGCAGAAAATGCCTCCCGTCCGCTGCCCGGCGGCTCCGGCAGACGCGAGGGCTAGAACTGCTGCGGAACCGAGGCCGCACGGCTGCCTGTCTCCAGCGTCAGCCTGGGCCCCTCTGCGGTCCCAGGAGTCAGTTCGGCTCCTCAGAGCTCAGAATTAGCGACTTTAGTTGAAGCTGTTTTCACGCAGGGTTAGGGAGCTGGAGCAGTTCACGAGGGCTCTGATTAGAGTCCCGCGGCTGGTAATCGGGAGCAGCAAACAGCTGAAGTTGCAGACAGGAGATGGGGCAAGGTAAGAGCAAGATTAAAAACATGGAAAAATTTCCCTCCTGTCCCGAAAGCACCTCTCCTTACTCCAATCTAATTTGCAAATTGAGAAGAGTAAAGGTGAGGAACGGCAAACCAGCAAGCACAATACCCTCCTTTCCTGCAGATAGGATGTTTATTAAAGTTTGTGCAATACAGATTTTTTTAATTATTAACTCTGCATCTTCAGGGACCTGAGGAAAACAAAAAGTCACAACAGTGTAAAAATACATGGCATTTGAACTGATTTTTGCATTAGCTCAGTCCCATTTTCCTACAGATTATTAATTTTCCTCTTAATTCATAACTTGCACTTAAGTGACTAGTTTTGTCTTTCACACCTTGCTCTCTCCCAGACCCTGTCAAACTAGATGCAACAACCTGCTTTCTGGAGCTCTGACCGCAGAAGTTTGAGGTCTTTGGAATAACTGCTTTTGATTACATGCAGGAATTTTTAGAGATATTAATGTGTTGTATTTATGGAAACATGGATGGTATTTAGCCTTAAGTAAAATTATGATTACTTATTGTTATTGAACAAGAGCTGGAGATTTCTCTGGTTTTCCTCTTCTAATCCTGCAGCTATGCAAACGTCATTAAAGCACTTGAACTTTGTCACAATTTATCACTGTAAATAAAAATACACTTGTGGCTGAAATTGGGATGTTAAAGCAAAGATGAGAACAGTCGACAAGAGCTGATGCCCTACCCAGGCACCACGATGATCCATCTCTCCCAGCCCCAGCTTCTCAAAAAGTCTGTTGGTCTCTGCAAAGATGCAGGGATACTCCTCTAAGTACAGGGCTGCTGTACAGAAATGCAACAACCACTGCTGCCACGTCATATATGCTCCAAGAGCTGGCTCAGGCTCCTCCAACAAAAAATATCTAAGCTGTGGATGCCGGCAAAACATGTATGCCTTGTAAAACAAGCAAGCAGGCTGCTGCCTACCAAGACAGAGGTGCTTCATGCAAAAGCAGAGCTTTGGGGACCTGGGCAAACCGCAGCACCTCCAGACACTTGTGTATCCAGGCAGCAGCTCAGAGTGTGTGAGGTTGAAATCTGGGACTTGGAAGATAGCACTTTGAACTTTGCAAGAGGTGCACAATGCTTTTCCAGTGCTTTTACTCCCTGGTGTTTTATCTCCCCAGTGCAAAGCAAGCAGCCTCCTTTCAACACTCTAACCTTGTTGCATCCAATTAACTCTGACATGGGTAAGTACTGTAATCTCCTACGCCAGGGAAACAGATAAGCATCACACCCCCATGACTGCAGCACCTTACTGAAACACCAACATCCTTCTCCCTCAACTGTGTCTCTTTATCTGGTTCAGCAGGTCCTCTGTGAGGACATGCCACCTTGTGCCTATAGGACAAACATATGCCCCTTTCCTATGTAGTGTTGCTGCAGCACTGGGGTGGCTAGATCATTATGGATTTCTGGCTATTATCACAGCTTCCTCTCTGGGACTGTTTAAGAGGGAACCCTCCCCACATGTTTCTGTAGTTCTTCCTTTATTTGCAGCTGCAAATGGTGGGAGGTAAGCCTGCCAGATCTGGAAGTTACTGGAAGGTCTAGAGCATCTCACTGCATGTCACTCTTAAGTAATGATTTCTGCTGAAGGAAACCTGTCATGGACTGTTCTCCTTAGAGGAGTATCTCCCACGGGGAAAAAGGGTAGTGGGGAGGAGAGCTCACCTTTCCTTCCATGTTCAGCAAGTACAGAAGTGTCCTGCGCATGGACAAAAGTACATATAGAGGGTGCTAGCAGGCCAATTTCAACCTGCTGCTCCTTCTGCCAGCAGAACATAAGCCATCCACTTCCTACCCCATCCCTCTTCCACAGTAAGGCAATAGGGTACCAGCACAGAGTGGTCTGCAGGGACTGTTTGGTGTCTGTTCTATTTGCTTAGAAGTGCAATCTCACATTAAAAAAAAAAAAAAAATGCTTGTCATGGAGATGTGTGTAAAGTGACACCTACGTAAGCCAGGAATTTCTGATAGCTGAGGGGAAAGGAGACAGAAGAAGATACCTAACTCCTTGACAAACATGAACCTGCCCTTCTCCCTCTAGCATCCCATATTTTGGCAGCATCACAATAGACCTTGGTTTCATGATGTGCAAGAACAACTGAAAAGGAAGCCTGCTAAAACCAGCATTAATGTGCAACAGAAAAGGTGAAGGATTAGGCAATACATAGTTTCCATGGCCTATCAAATTGGCAGCTCATATCACCAGTCTGAGGGAGGACACAGAAATGGGACCAGCAAAAATATTAAACACCCAGAGATAAAATTAACACTGAACAGGTTTGGGGTTTTGTCTTTTGAAACATGTGGTCTGAAAGCACTTGCTGAGGAGTTAAGAAGGTTTCCATAATCACACCACCCCAAGATTCTTTGGGAAGGGAGAGGAAACTTTCAGCTCCTTACACTACTGGAGCAAAGACCACAAAAAAGTTAGTCTTTCCTGGTACATTCATGCTCAGCTGAATTACACTTTGCAAAGGATTTCTTCTAGCTTGTTTTTATTTTCTGTTGTTATAAGAGATACCTATTCTTCCTGTCAGGAACTGCAAGCATTATTTGGAAAGCAAGCCAAGTATACTCCAAAGCATGTGCAGTGACTTTCCTGTTAAATAGAATTCCAGATTTCTAAATCTGTATCCTTTTTGTACTCTGGATGCTTATCCCACACACAGAAGCCAAAAAATACCACAAAAGAACTCCCCTGAAAGCATCCATTGCAGCACAGCACATCCCTACCAAGTGGTGTGATGAGAAAAGGATAGGGGAATACTTTGGATCACACTAGAAAAAGATGTGGGAGGGGATTTGGGATGTAGGGCACTTGTATGCTAGAGGATATTGGGGTTCTCAGCCAAAACAAGCAAGATAAGCCTCAGCTCTAAAGCTACTGCTATGGCTTGCCATAGGCTCTTCCAATAGAATGTGTTTATTTCTACAAGAAAACCTCTATTAAATTGAAGTTATGGGTCAAATGATCTAGATCTTTCTGCTAAGAGAATGAAAAAAATGCTTCATCATAAATAATGACAATGCAAATCCACAATGCTTACATCTCAGTGACATCTTCCTTATCTGTCACAAGGAAAGAAACTTCCAGGGACATACAAGTCAGGTACTTCTTCATTCACATTACCAGTACTAGGAAGAAATGATTCTGTAGGGTAATTCTGTTCGTTGGCTGTACTTAATACAACCTCACAATCTTCAGATGTCCACTGTAAATACTCAAGTAGAAAAATGATGGTAGAAAGAAGAAAGCCTACCCAAGCTAATCCCACTAATCCCAATGTCAGCCATTCATTTAGTCATGTTGTGAAGAAAGGACGAAGGTGGAAGGAAGATAAGTGACTGCATGTGTTCGCCTCCCACAGGACCTAGGTGGTATAAATAAGGGGTTTCAGGGGAGTGCAGCACCACTTGCCTTTCTCTTGGTAAACCTACATTGTGTATTTAGGGCAATTCTCTTGCACAAGCAGGAAAGCTGACCACACACTGAAGGAGGGTGGCTAACCTCAGCAGGTCTCTCAGGCCAAAATGGTTGTTTAAAACTTACTTATTTCCTGGGCACTCTGACAATAAAATTATGCAACCACCAGCTAGCCAAAAAAAAAAAAAATTATATATATATATATATGTATATATGCATCTTCCAGGGGGCATTATAAAAAGGGGCAAGGTTGGAAGAAGAGAGGCAACTTACTGGCACGGACAGAATTCTAGTGCAAACAAATAGCTTTAATCCCTCTGACTGCAGAGAGAGGAAAAGCTTCTAGTTAAGGGGTAAATATGCACGTTTTACATGGGGGCACTGTAAGAAAACTAGATTTAGTGGTTAATGCAGACAAACCAATTAAGAAACTTGAGCTCTACTTTTAGTTTTGCTGCTGATTTGGTGAACTGACCAGTGAAATTCCCTCAGTTGCCCTGGCTGTGTACACAGAGCGATCTTCATTTACTCTGTGGACTCATTTCATTTCAGGTAGCTCAGAACACTGTGATCCTTGAATGTCAGATGCTATGACAACACAAAAGCCGTTTTAGAGGTGAGGAAGAAAGTCAGTGGACATAGTTTAATAAAATCAAAGCAAAAAGAGGCCACAGTGGACAGGTCAGAGTCCATGATTCCACTTACATGGGGAGAGAAATCTGATGATTTAATACAAACTTGGCTTTCAGGAGAAGTTAGGATTTCAAATAATAAGGATAAAATGGAATAGATAAAATGGAATGACATGAAAACAGTAATACATTCAGACTAAGAATGATTGAGGTGAATTTCCAATTCGTCTTTCGGAGATGGTTATAGGTAAATTTAGGAATTGAAAAGATTGTCAAAGTAGAAGCAAATTTCAGGTTCTTGGCCTTGAGGAGCTAATAAACACTTTGAAGAGGAATACTTTTTAAACATGAGGGTCAAAGTGAAATAAAGTTATCTTCCTGTGTTGTTTTACAGTTTCACAATAAAGCAAAACACTGACTTGACTCGAGAATGAGAGAAGAGATTCAGAAAATAAAGATTCCCAATATACTGCCTGGAAAGTGGCAATAGCAGAGTGTCAGAAGTGAAAGAAATCAAAGAAATTCAGAACATCTGAAAAAAATCTGGAGGTCAAAGTCTCTGGGGTGCTTAGTCCAACATCCTGCTCAAAGCAAGATCAGAGGAGGGTGTTCAGGGCTTTCTTCATAGAATCATAGAATGTTAGGGGTTGGAAGGGACCTAGAAAGATCAAGTCCAACCTCCCTGCCAAAGCAGGACACCTTAGATAAGGTCACACAGGAATGAGTCCAGGTGGGTCTTGAATGTCTCCAGAGTAGGAGATTCCACAGCCCCCCTGGGCAGCCTGTTTCAGTGTTCCGTCACCCTTACTGTGAAAAAAATCTTCCTCGTATTTGCACTAAACCTCCTATGCTCTAACTTGCTCCCACTGCCCTTGTCCTAACATTGGATGACGTTAAGAAGAGCCTGGCTCCTTCTTCCTGACACTGGCCCTTAACATATTTATAGACATTTATGAGGTCCCCCCTCAGTCTCCTCCAGGCTAAAGAGTCCCAGCTCTCTCAGCCTGTCCTCATAGGGTAGATGCTCCACTCCCTTGATCATCTTGGTGGCCCTGCGCTGGACTCTCTCCAGTAGTTCCCTGTCCTTCTTGAACTGGAGAGCCCTGAACTGGACACAGTACTCCAGGTGGGGCCTCACCAGCACAGAGTGGAGAGGGGGAGGATAACCTCCCTCGACCTGCTGGCCATGCTCTTCTTCATGCATCCCAGGATGCCACTGGCCTTCCTTGCCGCAAGGGCACACTGCTGGCTCATGGTCATCCTCGTGTCCACCAGAACTTCTAGGTTGGAGCTGCTCTCCAATAGATCAGCCCCCAGCCTGTATTGATACATGGGGCTATTCTTCCCCAGATGCAGGACCCTACACTTGCTCTTGTTGAATCGCATTAAATTTCTCTCTGCCCAGCTCTCCAGCCTGTCCGGGTCACGCTGGATGGCACCACAGTCTTCTGGTGTGTCAGCCACTCCCCCCCAGCTTCATATCATCAGCAAACTTGCTGAGGGTACGCTCTATGTCTTCATGCAGGTCATTAATGAATATGTTGAAAAGTATTGGACCCAGCACTGATCCTTCAAGACCCTTCTTCAGTCAGGTCTTGAAAACCTTCAAAGCTAAACAAACTTTCTCAGCAACCTATTCCAATTCCTGACTATCCTTACAGTGGAAGAAGGTTTCTTACTTGCAGTCAGAACCTTTAATTTCAATTTTGGCTCCTAATGCCAATCTGAACTTACTTTTAATTTTTAACTACCACCACACTGCGTACTCATCACACACAGATGCTTTCAGAGTAGCTCTACAGCACTGTTCTCCATTCAGCCTGCACTGTAGAAGAAAAAAAAATCTTCCACAAATGATTATCCAAGAGCTACTTCCCAAAGCCTGCTAATAGCACAGTTACCCAAGAAGTGAGGATTGCAGAAATACTGCAGAACAAAGCATACACTATTTCATTTCTGTTCTTCAAAAGAAAGCTTTCACTTCACTCTCCTTTGGCTACTGGGCTGGAGTTCTTCTGTTAACTTTTCAGTATCCCATGATCCCTCTCCCTTGGCAACTGCAACATAAAATGAAAAGTGGCAATTTTTTTTTAAATGATTTAAAGAGATGTTGCCAGAAGCTCTCATGCACTACACATAATTTTGCTTGGACAGGCAAGGGACTTGCAAACTTTAAACTTACCCTTTTTTGCATTAGCTGTCAAATACTGTATTTAGAAATTCAAAGCTGGCCATGTCCCTTAGGCTGAACATGTTATCGTGTTCCCTAAGACAGGTACTCTCAGGCTGATGTTTTGCAGGGCAGGATTTAAAGACCTGCTTATACCAGTTTATAAAGATTACAACCACTGCTCTTCAGAGAGAGTCAATTAGACAAATATGTACAGCAAATTAAAAAAAAAAAAAAGAAGAAAAAAAATCAAGAAAAGTGGCAAACCAATGAGATGTCTCAAATGACACTTTTCAGGGGGACAATATGCAGCCTAAGCATGGAAGGTGTAAACAGGTATTTTAAGTATTATACAGAAAAACCTAAGTAAGCTTTTTTACAGCTCCGTGAAAGAGTTTTAAGATTCCTCAGTTATTAATGTTGATTGGATAACAAAGACTTAAGACAATGTCAGAGCTCCATTCTTAATAAACTTATGTGCTCTCGTATTTCTTCCTCCAAGTTCCAGTTCCACAAGCCACATAGCTTCACAAGACTCTCCAGTTTTTTACATTTTTTTCCTTTATTTCTATCTTTCAGTTACAAAAAACAGTCTGAAAATGTGGCCCAGCAAAGTTAGCACTTTGACAAAAAATACCCTAAAAAAAAAAAATTACACTTGCAGGGAGGCAAGTGGTTTGCTTCCAGAGGGAAGGAACAGTGTAAAATTGAAAAAAACCTTCAGTTTGACAATTCCTCTGTAAAGGCATTAAAGTACCTATCTGATTCTGACTGCCACTTATTAGAAGTGATGATAGGATCTCACTATTTAAGCACAGCCTTTCCATTGTCCTATTCATAACACATGCAACAGGGGCTTAACATGTCCACAGACAAGCATTAATTCCTAATCTCTACTAGGCCAAGTGAAAGGCTCTTCGTATGTTGGACAGAATTACATCATGGTGATCTAAACTGACAGTGAAAAACCCAGACAGGCTTCTCTTCCAAATCTGCAAGGCCACTCTAAGCCTCCTATAAAAGGGGAGAGAAAGAGAGAGAGAGAGAGAAAGAGAGAGAACTCGGAGTAAAACTATTTCCACTAATTGTTACAAATAATATTATTTCACGCTTAAAACCTCTTTTCATAACTCAATATGTTCCAGTCCCACCCTGCTCATCTTTGGGCAGAACTAGAGGAGTACCCGTGCCATTTTTGGCACATTTTTTCGCTTTGATACCTCAGGCTCTGTAGACCGCCACACACACATTATCTTTCAAATTAATACAACTGTGCCCTGAGCAACACCAGTTTTTGAATAAAATATGGAGGTTAACATTTCTTAAATTTCCAAGAACTTCTGAACTTCTCTGAATACTCACTGCTTGCTCTCACTTTTACCCACAACTCCAGTGCAATCAGAGCCATCAACTGAGTATTTTAACTTCATGAAAGTATTTATAAGAGCAGGTATAGAACTTTCAAGTCTCCTCAATGATACTCAACCACCTCTACTTGTAAGCAATAGTCACATGTCTGCAACTTGCTATTCCCCAGAGATTTCAAGAGTCCTTGTAAGACCATATGCCTAAATCCTAGCAAGCTAAACCACCTACTCAAGATTCATTTTGAAAACAAAAGCATATGCAATAGCAGGCTAACCATAACATATTCCCATGCATACTCTCACCCTGCCTTCTCTTTGTTGAGTTCTCTCCTCAGGTTTCCTTCTAACCACTCCAACACATGTTTTTGTTCAGCTTTATCACTTGATCAGAGATAACAGCAAACTTACTTTCTACTGTGCAATGGAAACAGGGATGCTAGTTTGCAAAGAGCAGAGCCCTGCTGACCTCTCTGGGAAGGAGAGAGGAGGTCAGGCAGCCCAAACAATCGCCAGTGCCCACTGGAGAGAGAAAAACGCCCCCAACTCCTTACCCAATGCTGCAGCTGGGGCAGGCTGAAACAAGTCCATTTTGATCACTCCTGGCATCTTGCCCCATTGGTGCTTTCTCTGGCAGTGTGGAAATCTTCCTTACATCAACTCTGACCCTTATGCTCTTCGTTTTCCGTAACTCAACGCAGGTACTCATCCTATGCCAATGTCCCTGTTCCTGCCATGCAGCCTGGCCTAGGCTTTGTTTGTCACTTATCTTTGTGAAATACCCAGTTTATTTTGTGAAATACCCAGTTTAATTCTCAGTGCTAGCAATGCAGGGATAAACAGAAACACAGTACCAGAAACAACAAGAAGAGAAACAGCAAGTGGTACTACTGGAGGTGGTACTACCCAAATTCAGTAACGGTTGTCAAGGTGTTTAGTGTTCCTCTGAAAGGCCTTTGCTGATTTTTCAGACAACCCACTGCAGAACCTTTGAAACACAAGACAACCAAAACTAGCAGAGGTGGGGGAAAAGGTACAGAGGAGTGATGCCCATGCTTTGTGCCATACCCTAAACTAAGCGTGATATTTGAATAATGCAAGATTTTTCCAGTTATCCAATCCACGATGAAAAATATGGCAAGGGTTAGCTTTATGAAAGCCAGCCATACCTGCCTGATACTTACTGTGAGATATGATAACCTTCCTTAAAACCAGAGTCCTGTTATGCAACTCATCATATGGGCTGTGTACAGGTCAAACAGCATTTTTATGGGCTTTGACAGGGACCCCCAACAAGCAATTACCAGCTTAATAACACAGGGAAAAGACTGGGTCCTGCCACCTCCAAACTAAACAGTAATAGTCAAAATAAGAGAGGGTTTCAAATCTTTCCTCCTTAAAATCCAATTAGTTTCTGGGATATTGGACAACTAAAAGCATAGCAACAGCACACAAGAACTGTCATATCAGCGCTTTGAGAAATTTTCATTCACATATATTTCTTGTGGAGGTATGGTGTACACAAAAGCTATATGCACAGATGCTTTTACCAGAATTACCCTATTTGTGACCTATGTTTATATGCAAGTCATTTGTGGAATTCTGTTTGTTGGGTTTGGGGTTTTTTGTTTGTCTCTTTTCTTCCATTAATGCTAAATAAATAATCAGTTCCATCCACAAAATTTTACCAAGTGGTTCTATCTCATTAGTGAAAATCTTTAGAAACAATAACAAAACTGTTGCTAGACAATGTGCTTCTAAGTGTAAGAGGAAGGGGTAGTACTTCGACTTTGCGTTGACAAGTAAATTATTTTACTTTACAATTAAAATAAACTGTCATTTAAGGGAGGTTGCATGAATATTACTTGCTATTCAGTTCTCTCAAAGGTAAAACTTTCCCTGTGAATCATAATTTCTTGGTGTCTTACAGGTACTGAAACAATCTCTTTCCTTCTTCCAGTGCTGTTTTCCCACCAAAGCTAAACTCATTATTATTTCCTCTAACTGAGCCTTCTGCAGTCCATGTTCTCTCTCAGGTTTCCTCGTGTTTCTTCTGTGCACTGCTTTGCAAGCGCCTCTTTTGTGACTCTAGCTGGGCATAGCTCCTTGCTTCAAGCCATGCTCCTCACAAAAGTGATACACTTCCATTGCTACCTCAACAACAAGAGTCAGCTTCCACAGTATGGGTGGCTGTGGCTAACATCGCCCTTTGGGACCCACATAACCACTGAACTGAGACTGCCCTGCTTCACCTGCCTGCCCCTTTGGCTTCTTTCAGGAAACCACTCTTGGCACTGGGGCTACATGCTACTCCTGCCGGTGCCAAAGGTTTCTTCCTCTGTCCAACAATTGCTAAAAGTGCAATCTTAATGAGACTTCACTGAGGTGAGAGCGAGGACTGTAAGCGTAATGACAAGTTTCACACCCTCATCCCCTTGGAATACCACTATTATTTTGCTTTACTTAAGAGTAGTAAGGAGAAATCCAACTGGCCTTCTTATCCATAAACATATACATAAATACACACCCTCCATCTTCTTTGCAGAAGCTACCTATTTAGCCCTGCCCTAGACACAGGAACAAAGACACAAAACCATATACAGTACACCTGGACTAAACCAAATGTTTTGGATTTTTTGGGGAGTTTGGTTTTTTAATCATCTGAAGCAAATAAATTAGTACTGTGAGGTATAAATGTACTTAAGTTATTTACATGCTAATATACCTCATACTGGCAAAGTATTAGTAGATATATTCAAGAATGTGCATCAGGGGTCCACAGACCAGCTCTGGGTGTCTCTCGAGCTCCTCTGCAATCTCTCCTTCAGTAGGCCCTACTGATCAGGACCCCCTCCCTTCCACTCCAAACGCAGTCTCAATGCTCACAATAAATGCAGCCTCCTGCTAACATGGACTCCACTGGAATAGGTTCTAGACCAAAACCCTAGAAGAAACAATAAACAAACCAATCCACCAGAAAACTCCACCACACTACACAATACAGCCTAATGATCTCTTCTTTCAAGGTTAGGGTAATTAGGAAGAGGAACATAGGCCTAATCCTGCAGCTAGGTTTTGCTTTCCTATCTCTTCTTTATCTGTTTTCGTATTTTAATACAAGTAACACCTAATTAATTCTTGCACAGATCCACACTGCAGAAGTTCCACAGCCTCTGGGCCTCTCAGTACGTGCTCTTGGACAAATTAGACTAGTTACATCCTGGATGAGCATGCCTTTCTCAGTCCACTTTAAAAACCTCTGTTGCAACTTCTTCAGTGGTCTTTGTCAGGACTGTAACAGCATTTTCACAAAGGTAATGCTACAGAGAGGAGGCTATTACTGTGATTGATCCACAAGGAGCTAAAAGGCTTGTATTTCTTGTTACAGTGTCTTCAGGCCATGCTTCGGTGCCTACTCCTGCTAAGGATGAGACTGATTGATCTGTAACTTCTCTTTCTGAGAGCAAGGAACATGCAGAGACAGTTTCCACACCCTTTCTTTAACACTTGCCAAATTCAAAACACCTATGAGGATATTTCCCAGTCTTGTTTTGCTTTAAGGTTAATTTTACAAGCTGTGCACAGTATAAGCCTGAGGATTTCCTTCTGTAGAATTCTTGAATACAAAACAAAGTTGAACCACTGTTGAGTGACTTCATTTTTTTTCTTTTTAAGAGAAACAGCATTTTGACATAAATCTGATACTCTGCAAACCCCACAGCTCAAATTATCAGATACTCTTGAGTCACAGTGAACAAACTTTTTCAACCACATACCTGGACACAGTTTGAATACTGTGGACTGGTCTCAATGCCATTGCTACTGCTCTAACCATCTGAATGATACGTGACCTGGATGAATTACCTGAATTCTCATAGTAGCACATAGTAGCTCCTAAGTGCATTTATACCAGCTTAACATGCTTCTGAATGCAAAGGGAAGAGTATGTTTTGGGAAAGGTGGTACCAGCTGAAATTCTGTAACCAATAAAACACCCCAGTCTTCTTAGAAAAGTTGCCAACTGACTGACTAGCTTGTCTGGCATGGCTCTCCACTAATAACAACTATGAAATCCAAGGTTACACATCTCTCTTCTAATAGACCATACTGTCTTCAGAAGCAGCTTAATGTGAACTGGAAAAAAAGACTAGCTATTTGACTAAGAACAGCTGTCCCTTACCCTACAAAAAATAAGTTACTATTGTTACCATTATGCCCAACAGAATGATAATGTAATGATCAAATTCCAGATCAAGGGGAAATCTTTTCCCTGATCATCCCAGTCTACAGACACAAGACCAGTGAAAAAGTAGGTAATATGATAACCTTATAAAATATAAGTAGTGTCATAATTTTTCACCTTTTCAGGCAGAATTAGGAGAGAGGAGGGAAAGAAGACAGGAAGAAATCAGCTTAATTTGCAGTGAAGGAGGAGACAGGAGTATGTGCCACACTATTAGGCATAAAATATCAGAACAACTCATATAGGACAAAAACAGAGCTATCGTTTTTAACTGCTTCTTAGAATCCACTTAGAAAACCATCTTTTGAGAGTAATCTAGGCTTGCTGTATTTTCCTGCAGTGGCAAAGCTCAGACTAGACCATTACACTGCCTTTTCCACCTTACATTTACAGGTCTCCATTTACAGTTACCTCCACATCTAGCAAGAGTCTTTCCTATGCCTGTCATTCTGGTTAAGTCAAAAACTATACCACTGAGGATGATTTTCAAAGGAAAAGGTTGGGGAGGGTTTGCGGTTTGAGTATGTGGGTGGCTCTGCCTATGATTTGGACCATGTTACATGAAAATTCATGTACAAACTGTTTTTTTCTAACAACTTAAATCTAAACAGGCAAAGGATTGGCGACAAAGAACTCTTAGTAGACACACAGCTACAAATTATGTTACCGTTTCCTTTCCTGCCTTGCCTCTGATGTATATTCCTGTACCAGAGGAAGCGATATCAAAACCACATATGAAATGATACCTGAAACACCAGTTTCCAGTCTGAGTTCGGGAGGGGAGAAACTGTTATACTATCTAATAAATTGTCTTCTGAGAACAATTGTGCAGCATTTCCAAAGCACAGTAGGAAAAATGGAGATTAAATTATAAGGCAGCAGCTTCACTTGCCTTACTAAACAGAAAACATACAATAAAGCAATAGAGCACATATCAGTGCGCAGAATTTTCTCAATCATTACACAACAGTGTAGGAAAAGAAGTGACTCCTTCAAACTCCCTGAGACTGAATGTCTCTTTTACCTCACAGCCAGAGTCATTAATTTGGATTAAAATTCTGAACTACAGATGTGAATTCAAGGACCTTGGCTCATCTCATCAGTTTTAAGTGAATTACTGTTGCTATTACTGACATTCCCAGCATGACCTGCTCTCTTGCCTCTCATCGTTTAGTGGAGGGGACTCACTCTTGACAGTTGGGACTTCAAGAATTTGGGAATGTTTGGGGAAGGGAAGCATGGTAAGTGCTATTTATGATGTGTCAATCCACTTTAGCTACAGCTACGCTGGGCCAAAGGATCACAAACTCCCTGTACTCAACCTTCTTCAGTCCTGCTTGATGGCTGGATCATCCCATTCTATAAAAAACCTGCAATAAAAACAAACTATAGGGCTAAAGAGCAGTTCAGTGAAGAGGCAGAATTTCTCCTCTATCACACAGAGATGGCTGACTCTACCAGAAGAGCCACAGCGGAGGCAGAAACCCTTCTCCAGAGTAGCCCATAACAGAATAATCAGCTTTCAGGCACATCAGCGGTGTAAAAGGACTACTACACTCAAGCTCGACCTCGAAGCAGTCCGAACCAGACAGGGCCCCGAGATATAGGACGGAATCTGCCACTATGCTTAGAGGGGAAGGCGACTGCATACGTGGTGTCACGGCTAGAGGAATCCGAGCCCTCCTCAGCCCTAACCACTCAGAAGCGGTCCTGGAACACTGGCGAGGCGGAGGGCGGCCACAGCAGGAAGGAGAAGCAGGGCATGACTCATTTTTTCGTCCGCTCCCTGGCCGTCACCGGAGCGCTACTCATCACCGACGCAGGGAACGGCGGAGGGCCCTCGGGCGACGAGGCGCGCCCATCCGCGAAGCCCACGAACCCCGTCTCGATGAGGGGGGGAGGTGGTGAAGCGCGAGAAGCCTTGGTGGCATGTGGCCCACCCTGCGCCAATCGGAAAGGCCGAGACCATAGAGCAGAGACGGATGCTCGCTAGACATTCCATCTGTAGAGGCCGTCTCTCTGCTGCCGCCATCTTGTTGGAGGCAGCAGAAACCGCCCGGCCGCAGACTCAAAGCCGGGCGATGATCTGCACCCTCCACCCGCTTAGCTAAGGATCTCCCCATCTCCCGCCACCCTCCCATGAGGCATGTACCACCGAGAGCCTGGACCGCCTTTACCTGTAGTAGGCCCACAGGGAAGCCTATGCTGGGTACGAGACCGACGGGCTGACCGCCATCTTGGTAAAGAAGATGTGCGTGACCTACCAACATAGAAATAATCCCTCCCCCACGTACCCTTGGCCGGCGGGTTACTATGGGAATGGGGTAAGCGCATGCGCGCCGGCCCCGGGGCGCATCTGAAGGCCCTGGAGGCGGGCTCTGAGAGGGCAGGACGAAGAGTTGGGTTCTTTCTGTTCCGTTCCCTCTGAGGGTGCGCGAGTGGAGGAGTGGTAGTTGGGGTGTTTTTTTGCGTGCGGCGGGGGCAGATAAGGTAAGGGGTTGGACGTTGCATTCTCTCGGTCGGGTTTGAGGTCTGTCTGTACAGTTCCTCTGGAGCAGTCCCTTTCCCAGTTCTCCAGTGCTCTCCGGGAAGCGCTCTTGGGCACTCTGCGGGACGCGCTCGGCAGGCCGACGTTGAGGGAGGAAGGAGGTGAGGGAAGGGGACGGGGCGTCCGGGAGGTGTGCCGAAGAGATTATGGTGAGCGGGAAGCGGACCGATGGAGGCTGTGAGGCGGCGGCCGGCGAGGCCGGAGTTAGAACCGCCAGCTGTTTGGGGGTTTCGGAGAGGTTATATAGCGCCCAGCTTTCCTCTGCCGAGCGGGGGGCCTTGCCTGGCCCGCCTCACTCCCCAAGTACCCGCCGATGGGAGGGCGTCGGAGATGCGGTTGCCTTTTTCCAGAGCGAGTGAGGTAGTCATTTTGATGCTGTTTGCACTTCTGCGTGAGCACCCAGCTGCTTCCCTGAAGGTAATGCTGTTGGAAAGATCTTTAGTGAAAGATTTTTGTGTTTGGTCCATATATTAAAATGTAATGTAACTGCAGCCATCTGGAGGCTCCTTTCCTTTGTCTCTTAGTAGCGATGAGATACTTCTTATCCTCTTAGCCTGCCTGTGAGAAATGGTTGAGTGACAGACAGATTTCGTGAATTAAAAGAATGTTCTTCTGTGTTCTACCACGATCCAATTTTGTTTGGCATTCAGAATCCCTGATGGAGAATGGCTTAATCAGGGATCAGTGACATCCCCCAGCAAGGAACGCTATAAAAAGGAACAATTGCCATCAAATCAGTCTTCCATGATGATTAAAGTAGTAGTTGAATACTTCAGTAGTTGAATACTTCATGGGCTGTATACCAGCTTATTGACTTAAATACAGACATTGGAGATAATGGTTTTACTTTTAGGGTGAAATTTCAATTGAGAAGCATGTTATCCAGCTTTTATTCTGTGTGTGTAATGAAGATTACAGATTTCTGTCAGGAAGTTCAGCTTCATATGAAATGACACCAAATTGCTTCAGTATTTAGCACCTTTAGTCTATCCTTCCCATCAAAAACTTTCCTCAGAACTGACCTCTTCCTTACTGGAGCTGGGAAAACAGTTTACTTTGACTTAAAGGTGACTTTTTCTTCCGAGGGAGAAACTGAAACTTGTTTATTAAAGCAGTTTGGTGTCATTTCATATGAAGCTGAACTCACTGATAAAAATGTACTTGGAAGACAAAAGAATCAGACAGTGATAATTTACAATCTGTAGAATGAGACTGGGTGTGAGCTAGATAGGCAAGAGGTGGCTATAGTATATCAAATTTGTGAGTGGGAACAGATACCTTTTTGGTTAGAGGACACACCAGAGGGGGGACGAGGAAGTGGAGGTGGAGCACTCATCACTTGAAGATGCAGCATATGCTGATATTTTTATGTTGCCATAGTAGATTATATGATATCTTGAACTCATACAGGTTATCATGATACTTCTGTTTTGTTGGCTGGTCTTCATCAGAGACTTTTTTGCATAGAGATGTTAGGTGAGACATTTTCTTCTGTCTGCTTTGTATCTCAGAATGATACAGCTGCATGTGAAAATCTTAGCTTGGCTACAGAAGTTAAAATGACTGAGTTTTGAAGCATCCAGACAGAAAAGGAGGCAAAAATGTTTCTTTTTGAAGCTGTCGACTCTTCATAACACTCTAGCATGAAAGGAAATATTGAGGGAGAGGAGGCTTAAAACGAAAAATATAATACATGAGTTGTTTTGTTTTTTTTTTAATTTTGAAAAAACCGTTTGCTGTAAATAGTAAGATGTCTTTAAGTTGGGTGTTTGGTTTGGTTAATTTCCGGAAAGGATGTGAGCTTTTCTTTTCAAGCATCAAACCAATTTGTCATATATCTAGTGCTTTTAGCATCCCACATTTATAGGGCTTGAATCTATTGTCTAATGATGTTAACAGGAATGATGTTTGCTGAAAATTCTGTCCCTTGTTAGTATGAAAGATTGAAACACTCTGAGAAGCAATTGGCACTGTTTCAAAATTGGACATGCAATCAAAAATGCTTCTTTTTTAGTTTAGTATGCAACCCTGGCTATAGTATTGGTTTGGGTTTTTTTTCCTCTTGTCTGATTTTTAGTAAGTTGAAAAACATTATTATTTTTCTAGGCTTGTTCCTGAACCTCTATGAAAATGTCCAAGGTAAGATTAACATTTCTGTCTCCTAATGAAACTATGTGAAACAGATATTTTGTTTTTAAATACTTATGGAAGGGAGAAATGTGTTTGTTGGTGATGTGTATGCTAAATTTATGGATCATAAATGAGAGAAAATTCACATTTGGAAGAGATAATGTGGAAAGATTTAGTGATGTAAAACATACATTAAAGTAGTTTCCTACAAGTATAAACATCTGTACTTAACTAATACTCATGGTAGGATTTAATTTTGGTCATGGAGTGCATAAAAGCTCCCTGCTGCATTTTAATTGAAACTTCCATTCTACCACTGTGTTTTGAGTAAGAATTGTTTAAGAAAAGGATATTCTAATATTTAATTTCTTCATTTACTAAGAGTCAACTGATCTGGGGTACTTGAGGAATGTGAAGAGGGAAACTAATAGATCAAAAGATTTCTCTGCAGTATTTGAAGTAGTGGGTATTTGAAACATTATTGTGTAAGTCCTCCCTGTTCTTTAAAGGAGATCTCTAAAGATATCCCACAGATGGCTATCATTTCACTAGTCATTCCATATTTTCATTTAGCTGTAATAAAAAGCAACTGGAAATGGTGAACTTTTTATTTAAATCCTTTAATATTGGACATAAACTTTTTAATTTTAAAATGTGTGTGAAGACACTTTAAAAACTGCTTGTTTAGTGAATACACTTCATACTTCAATAAATAAAAGTTTGGGGCTTTCATTTTTGCTTACGGTGAACTCAGCTGGGTAACTGAATAAATTAAACTTCCTTTCTTAAACTCTAGGTGAATGCAGTTGTTCTGTACTTCATTGTGAAACTGTTGAGGAGTAGAAACATCTGTGTAGTCTTTGTCGTGTAGCTTGAAATCATTTGAAATAATTGAGTAAAACAGTTATACGAAGAAATACATCTTGAGTGGTTGCTTATTACTGTCTTGTCTTATTTCTAGCAACAGCCTGCTCAGTTTTCCAATCCAGAAACCTCTGGCTATGTTGGATTTGCAAACCTTCCCAATCAGGTTCACCGAAAGTCTGTGAAAAAGGGATTTGAATTTACTCTTATGGTGGTTGGTAAGGAAATGTTTTATAGTTTTCCTCAAAATTAGTACTTTCTCACAGAGAAATTGGAATCAGAAAACATACATGTACTGTAGCATTTTAACTTTCTTTTATAGTTTATTAATTCATGCAGCACTTGTTTTCCACACTACAAGCCATGTTTGAATTCCTGCTGTGGCAGTGGGGTTGGACTGGATGATCTTTCGAGGAGGTCCCTTCCAGCTCCTAGCGTTGTGTGATTCTGTGAATACATTCATAAGTACGTGTTCAGTGAAGAAATTCTGTTGTGCACTCCAGTGATTCTTGACTACCTTGCCTGCCAGTATTCTGAGGGCAAAATGAAAACTACAGGAAGACAACTTGAAGAAGTAATTTCATTGAAAATTTGGAGTGATATTTTAAGATACTCTAGCAGAGGGAAGCACCCTTGATTGTTTCAACCATTTGGAATGTGAATTCTTTCTCTTGAAATATGCATGGAATTTAAGTGCATTCTCTTGCGGCCTATTATCACAATGCCTGTATTGACCTGTTATTCTTCATTAAGTTGTAATGCTGATTGATTTCTGAGCAGGTGAATATTTCTTTAAAAGCTACCTGCAGTGACAGAGTCCTAATAATTTTTTTCATTTGGGATTTTGTTTTGGTATTTTTGTTTTGGTTTTCTTTCCCCTGCTGTGTTTATTATATTTTGTAAAAGTGTGAGCTGGAGTTTATAACAACTTGGCTGGTTGGTTATGCTGCTTCCAAAGAAATCCTAACCACTTGTATTTACTAACAATTAAGACTTCATGTAAATAGTTATTTCACTTGAGAGTGTGGCCAGTAGTTAGAATAACTACTCTTTTCACAGAATCACAGAATATTAGGAGTTGGAAGGGACCTCGAAAGATCATCTAGTCCACCCCCTGCCACAGTAGGATTCCCTAGACCAGGTCACACAGAAGCGCGTCCAGATGGGTTTTGAGTATTGCCGGAGAAGGAGACTCCACAACCTCTCTGGGCAGTCTGTGCCAGTGCTCTGGCACCCTTACTGTGAAAAAATTTCTACGTGTATTCACACAGAATCTCCTATGCTTCAGCTTACAGCCATTGCCTCTTGTCCTGTCACTGGGTAAGAGCCTGACCCCATCCTCCTGACACCCACCCTTCACATACTTAAAAGCATAGATGAGGTCACCCCTTAGTCTCCCCTTCTCCAAGCTAGAGAGACCCAGCTCCCTCAGCCTTTCCTCATAAGGAACATTTGCCACCCCCTTTGTCATCTTTGTGGCTCTGCGCTGGACTCCCTCCAGCAGTTCCCTATCCTTAAACTGAGGGGCCCAGAACTGGACACAATATTTCAGATGCAGCCTCACCAGGGTAGAGTAGGGGGGAGAAGAACCTCTCTCGACCTACTAGCCACACTCCTTTTAATACACCCCAGAATCCCACTGGCCTTCTTGGCCACAAGAGGACACTGCTGGCTCATGGTCATTCTTCCATCTACGAGGACCCCCAGATCCCTCTCCCCTTCACTGCTCTCCAACAGGTTAGTCCCCAACCTATACTCATACATGGAGTTGGTCTTTTCCAGGTGCAAGACTCGACACTTCACCTTATTGAATTTCATTCAATTTCTCCCTGCCCAACTCTCCAGCCTAAGTCATGCTGAATGGCAGCACGACGCTCCAGTGTGTCAGCCACTCCACCCAGTTTAGTGTCATCAGCAAACTTGCTGACAGCACACTCTGTTCCCTCATCCAGCTCGTTAATGAATAGATTGAAAAGTACTGGTCCCAGTACCGAAACCCTGAAGGACTCCACTAGACACAGGCCTCCAACTAGACTCCATCCCATTGACCACAACTCTCTGGCTTCTGTCCTTCAACCAGTTCACAATCCACCTCACTACTTAATCAGCCAGACCACACTTCCTCAGTTTAGCTGCAAGGATGCTGTGGGAGACAGTGTCAAATGGCTTTACTGAAATCAAGATAAACCACATCCACTGCCCTACCCTCATCTATCCACCCGGTTTTCCCTAATAAAAGGCTATCGGGTTGGTCAAACATGGCTTCCCCTTGGTAAACCCATGCTGACTGCTCCAAATGACCCCTTTATCCTTCATTAATCCTTGACAGCAGCTGTGAAAACTGATTTGTTTTACGTGTAATATTTACCCACACTGAAAGTATGGAATATGCCACTAGTTAAAATCATGGGGGTTTTTTGTTTTGCTGAAATGGTGATGTGACTGTTGAGTTACCAAGGCCGCACTTGAGAGATGCATTCTCTGAGGTATTAAAAACTGTCAGCTCCTAGTCAAGTCTTTATTTAAAAAATAATTCTATCTTTTTTTTTTTTTTTTTTTTTTTTTTTTTTTTTTTTTATTTTTTTTTGATATCCTTTTTTTGTGTATTTTTTTTTAGATATTTTTGTCAGACTCCTATTGTGGAATAGTTTGGATTACTCAGAAGAATCATGGAGCCCATCTGGGGGTTTTTTGTTTGGTTTTTTTTGTGTTTTTTTTTATTAACACGTGAAATAAAACTTTTAGAAAAGGATTTGTTCAGTCAATTCAAGTACTGAGCACTTTGAGCTGCTAGTCTTTTTTATGCTGTGAATGTTTGTTCTGATTAATAACTTGATCTTTAGTTGGCTTTTGAACTTTCCTCATGGCTCAGTCAGTAGCCCTAGAACAAAAATATATTTATGGTGCATTTTGGTAATCCCCAGCTTCATCACTGAAAAAATTGCTCTGTGTCTATGTTCAGTGACCATGTCATATTTCTCTTCCCTTGGCTTCTTGTTTGCCATATTAGCATAAAAAGCAGAAATAAATGGCACTTTATGATGGATGGCTGTGCAGAAGTTTAGCAATGCCTTTTGTTGTTTAAATTGATAATATAGCATAGAAAGCTTGTCACTGTGTACGATCTGGAGTGGTAGCAGAAAAGCATGCTTAAAAAAATCAAGAGACCTGAAATGGGAAATTTTAAGTCTAAATTGAACAGAACCCCACTTGACTAGCATATTTAATTGCAGATCATCAGTGACGGCTCTGAGAAAGTGTATTATAAAGCTGAGATGTAAAAATTGTTATTCAGCCTTTTTATGCAAGCTTTTCTAATGCAAAATTATAAGCTATACATTTTTAAAGTAAAACATTTACGTTTAACATGAAAAATACATAGTCGTGATAATGTCTGGATACAGTTGAAATTATGTATTTAAGTATATTGAATTTATATTGAATCACAGGTGAATCTGGATTAGGAAAATCTACACTAATAAACAGCCTCTTCCTGACAGATCTCTACCCCGAAAGGATAATCCCAGGAGCTGCTGGTAAACACACCTTTGTTCTAGTTTCTTTGTTCTCAGTGGTTTTTGGAGTTGAATGATTTTATCTTTGGATTATAGTCATAGTTGGTAGTGATTTCTGTCTGTAATAATTTCTAAGGTATTTCCTGTTACTTGAACTGTTTAATAGCATTGGTTCCCTCCATACCCAGTATGTATATGGGGTCTATATTGTCACCTAGAAAGTTGGTGCTTTCTTTTGCTTGAGAAAAGTAATCATGTCACAGTAAGATAAACAATCGTGCTAAAACTATCAGAAACTTTCTTTAATTTTTAATGTATTGCAGTTCTAAACATATGCATTGTTTATGCCTGCTTGAGCTTGCAACTTGATTACTTTGCTTTTGGTTAATATTTAGTGATTGTGAACTTCACCTCCATCTCTTCTTCAGTCCCTTGTCCCTTTTTTATTCTGTTAACCTAGGCACACAATAGTCAAATGAAAGAATATTGTAGGAAAACAGAGGAAGATCCTTTTTTTTTTTTTACCTACTTGTTGAAGGACTTGCTTTAACAATTTGTCATATTAGCTGACAATTATTTATCCCTTTCAAACTTAGGAAAAAAACAATTGCATATAATTTATTGTTCTCCAAATTGCTAATTGCCTACAGTTTTTTCGTGGTCATTTTTGCCATAGTTTCTACATTATATTTAAGAACAGTATGAAATCTCATATACTTTTCTAACAAAATTTGAAGAACTGAAGCACTGTGTTATTAGGCCTTAGAAGGTAATCTGTGGTATAATATTTACACAGCTGCATCTGCCAGTGACTCTTTTAAGCTTATCTCAAAATGAGGTAGTCTTGCAAATTCTGTTCTGAAAGATCAAGTTTATTTTCTTTTAGAGAAGATTGAACGCACTGTGCAAATTGAAGCCTCAACAGTTGAAATTGAAGAGAGGGGTGTGAAACTACGTCTGACGGTTGTAGATACACCAGGGTATGGGGATGCTATCAATTGTCGAGACTGGTATGTACACTGTATGTGTTGATCTATGTATGACGAGTGACATTCATTTCATATTTGTTCAGGGAGGGAGAGGTGATGGGTAGGGTGTGGGTAGAATAAGTAACTGAAGTGGGGCTATATTTACGTTTGGTCTTTTCCAACCTAAGTGACTCTATGATTCCATATTAATAGCAATATAGAGTTCAAGGTGGGATGGACCAAGTGGCAACCCTAACTCTTTAAACACTTCCATTCCAAATTATTCTGTTAAGTCATCGTCTTCTCTTTTTTTAGCGTAATATGCAAAGTGCTAAATTTGAGGTTTGATTTTTGGAGAGATTTTCTAATTTTTAGGAAGCTTTAATTTAATTTTAATGTAAGTGTTAAGAATTCATTCAGATACACATAAAGAAGCAACACTAACTTCCACATGTCTTGAAATAAATTTTGTGACATGAATATTTTTTCTTTTTAGCTAACTGTTTTAAGTTTGGAAGAGGTTTAAGTGAACTGTGAGCTTGCCTATAGTCAGAAAGCAATGAACTGTGTTATTAGGCCTTAGAAGGTAGTCTGTGGTATAATATTTATATGGTTACATCTGCCAGTGAGTCTTTTGAGCTTATCTCAAAATGAGGTAGTCTTGCAAATTCTATTCTGAAAGATCAAGTTTATTTTCTTTTTTCCCCCCAGTCAGGAAATTCAGCAACAGTTTGAGAAAGTGATTTGTCTAGTCTTTAATGCAAGTAGAAAACCAGCTTTGAGTCTTGTCCACATTAATTTGAGCCTTCTCAGATTCAGTGCTTCATTTTTAAGTGTACTTTCATCATCTTTGTGTTTGGTTGGGTTTTTTTGAGAAATTTCCATTAAAATATGTACTAAGAAATGATCTTGAGATCATTCCACATCTCTCAAGCCTGTGAAACTCAAAGCAGGGACTGGGAAAATGAGGTCCTTCCCATCATAAGTGAAAATCAAGATTCACAGTGACCTAAGGAAATTGAATGTTGGAGGCGGGCTTCCGGGATACAAGAGACGACTCAATATGAATTAGCAACTTGCTCCGTTTATTGTTCGTTACATAGCTCAATATATACCATTTTGCCTTGATTACGCATATAATATCGATAGATAATTGGTACACGTTGTTATCACCATGTCTTTGTCAAATTGTGATTGGTTTACATTGCTAAATCATGGGTTTGTTATTTTAGTCTTTGCTAGTCTGCTTCGCGGCTTCATTAGTCTACCATGTGATTTGCTAGTCTGCCATGCAGTTTCCTGAGTACTATTTCTATATTTTGTTTTCTGCTGGTTAAATGCTTTTTCAGCAGTTTGAAAGGTTAAGTATCTTATCAGCAAATATAAGGGCTAAAGGTCTCTGAAGGACTGAGTGCAGCCTTATGCTAAGGCTTCTCTGTTAACTCCAAGCCAGTGTCGTGCAGACCCTCCAACAACCCATGTCCTCTTGATGCAAGCCATTCTCCAACAGTTGAACATACGTAAGTCCAGGGGACCTGATAAGATGCATCTTATCTCGTCAGGTCTATCTATGGCAGGTAGAGTTGCAAAGTTACTCTCCATCATATTTCAAAAGTCATGGCAGTCACGCAAAGTCCCCAGTGACTGGAAAAAAGGGAAACATCATGCCCATTTTAAAAAAGAGTGAAAAGGAGGACCCTAAGAACTACCAACCAGTCAGCCTCACCTCCCTGTACATTAAGTTCATGAAAATATCCTCCTGAAAGATATGTTGAAACATACGGAAGACAGGGAGATGGTTATACACAACCAATGTGGCTTCAGCAAGGGTAAATTGCGCTTGACTAATCTGGTGGCCTTATACAATGGAGTGGATAAAGGAAGAGCTACTGATGTTATCTATCTGATGGAGGCAGGGCCTGTAGTAAAAGGGCAAGAGGCAACAGTTTTAAACTGAAAGAGGGTAGATTTAGGTTAAATGTAAGTAAGGAAGTTTTTTACATTGATGGTGATAAGACTCTGGAACAGGTTTCCCAGAGAAGTTGTGGATCCCCTGTCAGTGGAAGTGGTCATGGTCAGGTTGGACAGAGTTTTGAGCAACCTGACCTTCTGAAAAATACCCATGCCCCATGGCAGGAGAGTGGACTATATGATTTTTAAAGGTCCCTTCCAACCAAAACCATTCTGTGGTTTTAAATCAGTTGAACGAAAAGGTTAGATTTTCTTGAGCATATGTAATTAATACTGGTCAAATGTTAAATACTAACCCAGGAGAAATTTGCTGCAGAAGTTAAGGTGTATATTATATGTATGTATATTTTATCTTAATATAAAAAACCCCAAATATGCATAGTATAGTATAGTAGTTTATTAGTCTGTAATTCAAGTGAAATTTTGAGATTTATGCTCTTCTACTCTTACAGCACAGAATCACAGAATATCCTGAGTTGGAAGGGACCCACAAGGATCATCAAGTCCAATTCCTATTTAGGCACAGGACAACCCCAAAGTCACACTATATGTCGAAGAGCATTGTCCAAGTGCTTCTTAAACTCCATGAGGGTTGGTGCCATGACAGACTCCCTGGGGAGCCTGTTCCAATGCTCCACTGCTCTCTGGGTTAAGAACACCTTCTAAACATTCAACCTGAATTTCCCCTGGTACAGTTTCATGCTCTTTCCCTGGGTCCTGTTGCTGGTCACCAGAGAGAAGAGGTCAGCACCCACCCCTCCCCCTCTGGTGAGGAAGTTATAAAATGCAATGAGGTCTCCCCTCAGTCTCCTCTAGGCTGAACAGACCAAGTGATTTCAGTCTTTCCTCATATGACTATGATGCATTAAACACAGTGATCTTCGTAACAAATACAATCATTCCAAATGTACCTCAAGTAAAATTGGAAGCTAATTCTATAACATTAAAAGTTCAACGATTTTGTTTTCTAAGCAATCCACTGATTAACAGACAACCTGTATACATGACACTAACTTTTCTGCTCCACCTTATTCCATCTCCCTTGCAACACAGATGCCATTATTGAAAGGAGCATGAAAGATTTACCAGAGACGTGAAGCCTGGCTGCAAGTATCATTAATATCTAGTGTGAAGTCAATTGCTGAAGTATGAATTAGGTCAATTTTTTTATGTACTAAAGACCTGAAAAATGCATTTATATATTTAATTTACATTTGTACCACATCTGAAGCACCAGTAAATTCTTTGTGTATCAGCAGGTTGGTTCATCAGGAGCATGTCTTGGTGTAGTCCCAAAAAGGGGTTCTTTACCTGGTGTGCAAAGACTAATTGACACACATATTTGTGTGTCAAAAATATGAGATACTTGCTTTGTTCCTGGTCTGCACAGAAAAGCATGCTAGGTAGGCGATAATTTGCAAAGCTAGCACACAGTGTTAACTCAAACAGCAGTAGTTTGTATGTAGTAGAAATAACAAAGAAACTATGTATGATTGGTTACATGATTTTGTATCATGTAAGTCTTTGTACTCATGCTCCATCAGTTACCTAATTCTTTACATTAAGGTGGTCCTACATTTACATTTAAATTCTCCTAAAGGTGTGGTTATTAGTCTTAAAATCACCACAGGTTTTGTAGGGGGCACCTTAACATGGTTTGTTCTTTTTCCAAATCTGTCTTTGGTTTATGTCAAGAAGCTATTACGAGGCATTATCTGCCAAAGTTGACAGAATTTTACTGTCTTTAGATACTGCTCTTAATTACCATGTCTTGTTTCTGACTGTTTTAACTTTTGAGTCCTTTAATCTTAAGGGCCTTCTGGTCTTGTTATCCTGCTTTCAGACCAGTTCATTATAAGTTTATACAATCTAGAAGTTTTTAACACTATCCTTCCAACATAACTGGTGTCTTAATATTACCTTTTAAACATCAGTAAAATTTTGACTCCATATTTGTTTTTCAGTTTTAAGACCATAATCTCTTACATTGATGAGCAATTTGAGCGATATCTGCATGATGAGAGTGGTTTGAACAGAAGGCATATAATAGATAACAGGGTTCATTGCTGCTTCTATTTCATTTCACCGTTTGGTCATGGGTAGGTGTTTCTCTTGTCATTTTATTTTTTAAATTATTTCACTTTCAGAGTTGGTTTGTGCCTGTTCAATTTTCAGAATCAGATTGGCTTTACTTAAGGAAGTACTAGAACAGCAGAAATTAATTGTGTCCTTTCTGTGTAAGGAGAGAGATCTCTATTGGTGTGATAATAAATTGGTAATTTAGATTAGCCTTAAGACTTTGGGTAGTTTAGATTAAAAATTTTCCATATTTTAATTTTAGCCTAAAGCTTCTGGATGTTGAGTTTATGAAGGCCATACACAACAAAGTAAATATTGTACCGGTGATTGCAAAAGCTGATACTCTTTCTCTGAAAGAGCGAGAAAGACTAAAGAAAAGGGTAAGTGTTTTTCTAGCTTGACAAAAAATGTTGTACTTTGGTTATAGCAGCATGGTCACTGAAAAAAGGGTTGTTCTCATTTAACGTAAGTCTCAGCTAGCTAAGAAAAAAATAATCTCATGCGCAGTGTAACATTATTTAAGTAGTAGTTTGATATTTTGTAAATTCTTTATTATATGTTTAACAAATAAATCATCCTTAAAATGTTGCCTGCAAAATGGCAAATTTCCTGTCTTTATGTTTATATTATAAATTAATTTTTAAACACTGGAAAAATATTTAAATGCATTTGATAACATCTTTCTGGTGTTTTCTATGTCACCCTCTTCCAAAACATTCCATTTTTTTCTTCTATAGACAAGACCCCTTTCACATTTAGTCTTGCAGGATTTGATGCTGTATTTACTGGGTGGGGGGGATACAACAAGCTGTCATGACTTAATAACAAACTATCACAGAATCACAGAATCATTACGGTTGGAAACAACCCTCAAGATCATCTAGTCCAACCGATAACCCTACACTACTCTTATCCCTAAATCATCCCCTGAAGAAACACATCTATCCTCTTCTTAAAAACCNGAAATTTAGAAATAGGTTTTGGAGTTAAGTTGCCAGAAGGCATGCTTGATCCAGCCTTAGCTATTATATTTAAACTTTTATCTATCATTTTTGCAGTTGTTCTGAAAATCCTTATAGGTATCTTACCCAATTTGCAACAGAAAGAGATGTTTCCTTTAGTTTAATATAAGAGTTGTGCAGAAATAAGTATCTTTTTTTTTTAAGAGCAAAATTTGATTTTGCGGCAAATGGATTCCAGCTGCATATGCCATTCTTAACAGAAAAAAGTATTTGTTGTGTCTGTATTTCAGTTAGGTTTTTAAACATTCTTAACCCAGTGCCCCAAATAGTAATCCAGGGCAAAAGCAAGGAGTTTTAGGCTATTCAAAACAATTTTGACTTCTGAGTTAATGTTTTATTATTAGAAAAACAAACAAACAAAACCTCAAATCCACAATGGACAGTGTTTATTTGAACAGTTTGTCTGAAAGTCTGTGCAAGTTGTTGAATACCATGAAGAAATAGTGTGTTCTTTCAGTAGGATGGCTGAAATTTCTCAACAGACTGTGTGTAACTGATTAAGTAGTTTTATCTTCAAAATGCTGACTTACATATATCTCAATTTCTTACGTTATAAATTTCAGATTCTAGATGAAATAGAAGATCATGGCATTAAGATTTATCACCTGCCTGATGCTGAATCAGATGAGGATGAAGATTTTAAAGAGCAAACCAGACTCCTGAAGGTACGACTCACTTCATAGGATACCCGTGTGGATAGTATATTGTATTCTTTCAGACTGCTCAGATAACTTGAGAAGAAGATACATAATGTGACCTGTGATGAGACCTTGAGTGAGTCACTGTCTCTCTGTGCCTAGGCTTCCCTATCTGGAAGATGATGGTAACAATTACTTTTATTACACTTTCAAATTAAAAGCATTATGAACTATATTATTATACTATATTATTACAATATGCAGTGCTGAACAGAGCAAGAATCATTCTTGGAGTTGTTTCTTCTGGTTTGTTACTAGTAATTTTTGCATTTTGGGCTTTCAGGCCAGCATTCCATTTTGTGTTGTGGGATCCAATCAACTCATTGAAGCCAAAGGTAAAAAAGTTAGAGGTCGACTGTACCCCTGGGGCGTAGTTGAAGTGGAGAATCCGGAACATAATGACTTCCTGAAGCTGAGGACCATGTTAATGTGAGTTAGAAAATTCCATATAAATGGTAGTTTAAAAAACAAATCACCAGGAAGATACTCAAACACTGTATTGGGGGTTTGGAGTGGTTGTGGAATCTTAGGAGACATTCAGAATTTCTGTGAAGAAGATCATGAGTAGCCTTGACTTACACCTAGGCAGGGATTGGACCACACAGTCTCCATTAAGTTCTTTCTAATCTGGATAACTCAGTGATTCTGTGAAAATAATCTTTTGTCTAAGTCTTTTTTCAAAACCAGTGTTGTATTGCTATTCAGATCCCCAGGAATATAGAATGGGATGCTTTATACTTTATGCTTATTTAAATATATCTATACCTATCTACAAAGGAGTAGATATCAAAAGTCCACTGGTCTTTCTTATTGTCTTTTTTTCAGGCTTTGCTACTCTGCTTCTTCATCAAATCACCTCACCCAGGAGGACAGCTTATGTCAGGGCTGCTTTAGGGTCTGAGGTGGTCTCTCGGTGTTCTTTATTCCATTAATTTAACTTAAATTAGCTTCTAAATTAGCATGTTAAGTGGATGTACATGCTGAGCACATTGACCCGATACAGTGCTGAATGTGGGAATGGTTAAGCAAGCTGATGCAACATAGGTATGTTTTACCTTTTAATTATTTTTCTTCCTCCAGCACCCATATGCAAGATCTTCAGGAAGTGACCCAGGATCTTCACTACGAGAACTTCCGCTCTGAGAGGCTCAAACGAGGTGGCAGGTTGTCATCTGATGATTACATGCTCTTTCTTCCTTTTCTGAGTTTACTTTTTCGTGTGCTTATCTTGTCTGTCTCTCCTGCCATTTCACTGCTAGGATTCATTAGGTCACGGACAGCCTTTTAGTTCCAGTCAGCACCAAGTTCAGTCAACCAGCTTAAACTGAATGTGAAAAAAGGTATTACATAACTCTGAAGGGACAGTTGTGACATTAAATGTGTACAATTAGATCACTGCTTTGTTTTAAGGCTTGAATGCTGCTGGATTAGAATGTTTAAATAAGTGCAGCAGAAGTCTATGATAAATGCTGTCTTAAAACAGTATGTTGTTAGGTCAGTGCTAATAAGAAAAAAAGGATTTATTTTCAGAATAAACTAGTGGAATATTTGGACTACATCTTTAAAAGGAAAACTCAATACCTTCTACAGTGCTTTATTAAACATGATAGACATAAATAATTCCATTTGTATAGCAGTTACAGGATAATGTCTTTCAGCCCTGTTTTGGGCTGTAGTGGGGAAGGCACAGCTTTCCTGGTTAGACAGACAGGAAAAACACCCCATTTTAAACTAGAATAACAGGGTTTGTGAAGTCGAGTTTGTGAGTTCTTATTGAAAACTGAATGTTTCCTGGTTTAAATTTTTCAGTTGTTTCTTTTCTTTCAGCCACTAGACAGTTTCATAATTGCACATTTCATTGGGTTTGATATATTTTGCAAAGCTTTTTCCATCATGCTGTTGATGTAGGTTTTGTCACAAGCCTAGTTAGTTATCAGGAAAAGGAGTTTGTCTCTGCCTGTAGCATTGGCCTACAAGTCCAGTTTTCCCTTCAGGCAAAACCACATGCTGTCTTCTGCCCTGTCTTCTGAAGTTCAAACTGAAAAAGAAAAAAAAATCCAAAACTTTGCGCTGTTCTGGTGCCTGTTGTCCAACAGTTATTTACTAACAGTATGTCTGAATTTGCTGTATCTGTGCAGTACTCAAATTGCAGTAAGGTAAAATAATGTTATGCTCGGCTAAAGAGTTACAATCAGATACTGTTCAGAACTAGTTTTTATTGATACTTACAAGCAAAGACTTGTCATGTTTTAAAGTCATGGCTGGAACGATTTTTGAAGTTTATACTTGTTCTGAGCATAACTTTATGAAGGAGTAAGGGGTAAATTGAAGTCTTAAAAATAATTTTGAAAAATTAATTTCAGCCCTGTGAGGAAAGTGTTACAATAAATTTTCTATGTGTTATGAAACTGATGTATTCAAAGAGCCTTGATTTTGTCAATAAAGCATTCTATGGAAGTTCAAAATCTGGAATGAATGCATGTTACTGAACAATATCCATCTTATTTTAGGAAAATAGAAGAAGAAGTAGTAAATAAAGACCAGATTCTGCTTGAAAAAGAAGCTGAAGTAAGATGAAAGAACTCTGTACTCTTGTGATGGGGGAATTTTTATTCTTGTATCACTACTTTAGGTCAAATGATTTATAAGATCTTGGTAATTTGTAAAGGGAAATATAGAATTTGCTAATATGAAGTTATTCAAGGTGCAGTAACAAAACAGAATGCAAAGAGGTGTAGAGGAGTCTCAGGATACTGATTTATTGGAATAAGGGGAATCTGGTAAAATGCCTGATTCTGTTGTACTGATCAGTGATGGAGATAATGCATGTTGTCTGGGCAAGAAGAGCCATCCTCACAGGAGTAAAAGTTCTAAAGTTAGCAATTGCAGAGTGGGAAAAAGTCAGTTCAGCTCCGCAGCGAAGGAGGAAATAATGGTTGGAATTCTCAGGGATAAAGAACAAAATAGAAATACCCATTCTGCCACTGTCATAAATCCATAATACATAGCTCTGAAAGTATTTTCATTGTTCCCCTAACCCAAAAAGAATGTAGCCAGTGAATAGCAAAAATTGGCAGAAAGACTGGAGTGGAGACCTGAAGCAGGTACTGTACAAAGGGAGATGAAGTTAATTGTCTTGTTGGAAAGTAGATGACAGAAGGGAAAGATTTAGTAAGAGGCTTATGTAATCATAGATGGCAGGATGAACAGGATCTACTAGTTCAGAATTGACAGATTTCTAGAGCTTGAGAGCATATGTCAGGTAATACTGGGTGTGTGCACCTGGCTGTTAGGCTCTTCCATGCATTCGCTAATCATGTTAGAGAGAAGACTGAATTAGGTGAACTTTTTGGTCTGCCCTAGCGCAAGCAGACAGTCTTCTACTGGCAGTCTTAGTGGCTACCAAAAGATAATGACTAGAAGTGAAAATAGTTGTTGTTTCAAGGAGTATGAAAAATAATAGTTTCACAAGTTTAATTTTTCATTGTTAAGTTTAACATTTTAAAGTGTGAGCAAAGACACCGCAAAATATTTCAGTTGTGAGGTTGACTTCCCACTTGTCAGAAGTATCGTATATACAGTGTCATAGAATCATAGAATACTAGGTTTGAAGGGACTTAAAAGGATCATCTAATCCAACCCTTCTTGGCAAAAGCACAGCCTGAACAAGATGGCCCAGCACCATGTCCAGCTGAATCTTAAAAAAAAACGTCCAGTGGTGGGGAATCCACCACCTCCCTGGGGAGATTATTCCAATGGCTGGTTGTTCTTATTGTGATAAATTTTCTGTTGTGAAACATGGCTGAAATAATCTTAGTAGCCGAGTTATGTGATTACCTGTGTTTAAATGTTGCGGTACTCTAAAACTGAGCTTCAGTTATTTTCATAATGCTTATGGCTTTTCGATGGTTTGCCTGTAACACTTGCTTCCACTTAGTTATCACTAGCAAAGGAGTTGGGAAGTAATCCTGAGAATTTGTTTTAGTGACAGATACAGATGTAGTTTGGAGGGACATAAACAAAATGCTTTTCTTCCGATTATAAGCCTTAGTAACTGTGTTTGTTCAGCACTTCAGCAACATCATTTTTGAGCATTTAACTTCAGAAGAAACAGAGACTTCCACTAAGGGATGCTTAAGAATCTTATCCCAAATTACAATATTAAGGCCTGCTTATTTCAGTGAATTTATTTCTGGACTTTTAAAGGGGTGTGAGATGTCTTAACCTGAAATTGTAACCTATCAGATGAAGATAATACAGATATGTGTTCCCTCGTTAATATAAATAAATAATAGTGTGATGGCATATCAGAATCATATTCTGAGGTGAGATTAGGCTACAGGATTCTTCTGTGCTACATTTCCAGCTTCGTCGCATGCAGGAGATGATTGCGAGAATGCAAGCACAGATGCAGATGCAGATGCAAAGTGGAGAAGGAGATAGTAGTGCAGTTCATGGACAGCATGTATGAAGTCTTTGGTAAGATGTTCAAATAACTGCTTATGGGATTTTTCTCTTGACTACTCCTTGTTGTTAGTATTAAGAAGTTTGGGAAAAAATGTTTGCAAGATGAGTTTGTATAGGTTTCAATTTGTTCTGTGAAGTGAAATGGCTTGGACCCAAACTAAACATTGGAGTGATTGTCTCTGTGTGTGTGTGTGTATGTGTGGATATCTCAAAGTTTTCCAGAAAGTCAATGCAGGAAAGAGTCACAGAAGGAGTCTTTGAAATACTGTAAATAGGTGATTCTCAAACTCATCGTGATGTCACAGTTTCATAGTCACTTAAAATATGTGCTGTTCTTTCAGGTCCTTCACTGTAAGAATATAGCTGATCTTACATTGTATTTTTTCTGTCTTGTTTTTAGATTCTTTTGTGCTCTGGTGGAGTTAAACCAGAAAGGATGCCTTTTGCTCAACGTGTGTCTTGGAGTTTGCTTTTGAGTTTAATGTGGAAATGCATTGTGGTCGCTCTTGTAATAACTTTCATAACATGTAGTCAAACAGTATTTTATATACTGTACACATTTTACTTCGGTTTTGTTTAGTAATTCTTAATATTGAGTTTAGTTATTTTCCATTTCCTATTGGATTAGGACACAAAATTAACATTGAAATTTTTCTGGCCTGATATGCTGTTAGGTTTTTTTTTTATGACTCCCTGCTTTTAACTTCATGTTACATTTAGAAATGAACAGCTGTCAGTGATAATCTTGTTCGGTGGCATGTAATAATCACCTCACTAAGGATCCATGCAAGGTTAACTTTTTCAGTGTTTACAGGCATGTATCTGTGAGATTATCAGCCCTTTTTCCATCTCTGCTCAGTGCAGATGGTTTCCTTGGCCTCTGCAAGTATTAAACAAAAATTCAACAATGCCTTGTGTCTTAAAAAGACAAAGACGACAAAATGCCTCTCTAAGGCACACACTGTATTTTATATGATAGGTATTTCATTCAGATTTAACCTTGAGATACATATGTTGTTTGTTTGCCTAAAATCTTACTCTATTGTAGTAACTTGTAGAGTTTCTTGTAGGTCAGCCCAAACCAGTCCTGCTATTTTCTGGCATTATTGTAGCTAAATAGACTTGAATAATGCTGGTATTGTTAAATGAGGTAAAGCCCAAAGTAGTTTTGTATGCATGAGTGTTTCCAATATCCAAATGCATAAGAAATTCTGTAATTACTAATTACTATTTTCATACTACTTTTAAGGCATTGCAAACTGTTAGTTGTAGTATGAAATATATACCAGCACATTTCTCTTTTTTAAAAGTGATCTGTGCCTGACAGGATCAATGCAAAATGTATATTAATGTCTTGCTCCAGAATGGAGTTAGCAGTATTACTTAAGGAAGTGACTCTGGTAAGTTACACTTTTTTAGGCCAGGGTCACTTTCCTTAACACTGATGTTAAAGGAGACTGGTTTTTAGTTTGGCTGGATTTCTACTACATATTATGTCTGGTGTTGTGTTTGCAGTATGTAAAGAGCTACACATAGGTGGTAGCTGACCTGGTAAGCAGCAGTGTACCATGTTTGTTGTTTCTACTACTTCTGATAAAGCCAGCAATCAGATTTCCTGATCTGATCTCGTACAAAACATTGTTATCTGAACAGCTAATAAGTAGAATGGCACCTTCTTTCTCTTCTTGGAGCTCTGGTGCAGCTGTGACTTTTATCATTTTTTCCAATGTTTCTTTGAAAGAAGTTATAGGATTTCTGTAGCTAATGTATAATTCCAGTGGTACTTAAGTGGCTAGATTAAATATAAACCTGCTAAGCAACTGAAATTTTTACCTACCCGAAACCACTATTTATGAAGCATTTTATGTTTGAATCTTTCTAAAAATGTGAAGTGTAACCCTGCATTGTAGCCTTTGCTAGGGAGCTCCAGTTTTCTTCTCAAAAACAATTTCTGTCAAAGTGTTTTACAAGTCATTTGATATTCCCTGAAAGTGAGAAAATTAGAACCTTTTTGTATGTTAAGATGCACAGAAGTGTTAAGTCCCATTTTGTCAAGTATTTACATATAAAACTTAGATGGAAAAACATACACTTCTAAGTTTGCTTTGAAAGAACATGTGGAAACAAAGTAACATGGCAGTATTGTCAGAAAACACTCCACAAGACCTTATTTATTTTTAAAGCTTTTGATATATTTTTGTGAATCTGTTGTCATAAATTTACCAGAAGAATTTACTATAAACTTAAGTCATCTAATACTTTGTTAAGTCCCATGCTGTTCTTCAGTTGTCCCAAGTCTGGGGTTTTTTTCTCATAATGCAGCATTTGTCCATTTCTAAGCTAGTTGTCTGGTATTTCTATGTTAAATGTTTTGAACACAGCATGCTTCACATGCTGTCTGCTTTGCCGAGGAGAGCAACTCTGGGACATGCATGTTTTCACTTGCTAAGCTGCAGTAGTACTATGTACCCATACTTGAAGAAAAACTGTGAAATCTAAAATGCATGTAAAGAAGGGGAACTACTTGCACATGTATATTGGTTTAATAGTTTTTTTCCTATATTTTCTAACATAGAAACAAAAGCAGATTGTCCATGCATTTAGTACTGTTTTTAGTACTCTACCTGTGGAATTCTTTTAAAAAGCATCTTGCTCGTTGAAATATCATGCATCTATTAAAATATTTGATCAGGATGAAGTATTCTGTTTCATTCTTCAGCAAATATTTTTTTATTTACAAATTCTAGCAAGATAAATATTTTCATATGTTTTGGGGTTTTGTTTTTTAGTAGGAAAAATCTGGCTATGGCAGTTGCCATTTTAACGGAAATAAGACAACTAATTGCTGCTTCTTCCCAAGTCTTTGGGGCAACCATTCGTTTGCTTGGTGCCTCTGAAGGCTTATTTTCCACTGACTTTTCATGTAATGGTCTTGTAATTAATGGTTTCATGGTAAGACATGAAAAGTGAGACTACCTTTCTCAGATTCTGTTTCAGACTCAACTACTGGTAGAAGAAAGACTTGGAGATGTTTTTTATTGGCTTGCTGAAGTGGCCACGGTTCCTTTTCTGTTACAGCATTGTAATTTTTTTATTTTAGAGGTCAAGATAGTTTTGAACATGTAGAGCTTTATAGCTGGTAGCAAAAATTACTTGCTGTTAGTGCAAAAATCTGTTGTATTCTGTTTTATGTACTGCCATTAGCTAAAACTATAATAAAAAAATACTAAAATACACTTTTTTTTGTTACAGTTCTTCATTATAATCAACCCTGGCAATATTAATTTGTATAAAGGAGACATGCAGATATGGTTGAAAGAGAACACACTGATGAGCCCCTGTAAAGTATGGTCATTAAGTATAGTATGCTCCAAGTGTGTTAGTACAGTACATTTCCCTATGAGTATTTGCAGAGTACTCTGCCCAAGTCCTGCATATGCGATATTGCTTTTTTGGTACCTCTCACCAAATTTGTATGTCCCTTACTTATAATGTTAGCACAGAATGAAGCTAATTCTTATTAGGTGTTGCTTTAAGTGTTAAGGATCATTGTTTTCTCCAGTGAATTGTGCTTCATTTCTGGAGAGAGTGAAAGGGTTTGATCTTTGTTTAGATATTCCAAAATATTTTAAGATTCATCTTCCTGTGAAATGACTTCCAGTTACTTCTGTGGCGGATACAGATCAAGAGCACGAGGCTGGGTCCTTGGTTTGGGATTCTTGAGCTAACTGTTAATACCAGAGGATTTTGCAGCAGTATTTCAAATTTGGAGTATGTCTCTTGCATGTGCCCTTGTCTGGACAGCATGCTTTGGGTTGCTGTATTGGATTGCTTTGCCTTGCTGGGAGGCACATATTATGTGGTCAGTACACTCCATTGGGATGAAACTTGTGCAGGTTGTGACCCTTCATATATATCTTAAGTATTTGATGTGGAAGTGGTACGTTAAAGGAAGATTCATCTTTAGTCTATAGTGAGAGAAGAGGCAAGGAAGCATCCTAAATATGTCAGGTCTGGTTTTTGAAAGAAGTTTGTGTACTGCTAGGTTTTGGCTTTTTTGGGTTTTGTGGGGTTTGTTGTTTTGGGGGTTTTTTTTTTTCAGAACAGTATCCTTTCTGTCAGGTGCAGAAGACTACTTTTGTGGAATTCAAGTCCAGCTCTGGAAGGGAGTGCTGGAGAAGAACTGCACTAAAAGTTTCACAATTAAATAATTAATGGAGAAATTATTATTAAAAAAAATCTTCCAGATTTGTTAGTTTTCTGCACTTAAAGAAAAAGAATGGTAATTGTGAATGGAGACTTGAAATAGCTTGTCAAAACTGACATGTAAAACATCTCACAAAACTGGGTAAACATTGTAAGCTGTCTGTTTAGAAATGTGTGGTTATTGATGGTGTTCTCAAACCTTTTTATTATACACTGTTATGTAGGAAGAAAAGGGAAGATTAAGCTTGGGAAAAAATATTATGGTAGTTCAGTGTAAATACTATTATTAAAATAATGATAAACCTAATTATCCACATTGAAAATGTTCTTTGTGCTTTGTTTTGCCATTGAGAGTGCTAGGAGGAATGTTACACTAATGCATTTCTTTAGGCAGCATGTTGATTTACATGCTCACGTACTGAAACAATTTCATTTTACTTTAAATTTGCTTAATAAACACAAGCTATCACTATTTTGGTGGAATTGCAATTCGCTGTTAGTATATAGCTATGCAGATAAGCTTATGTTTTTTTATGTGCAGTAGTATAATACAGATGAATATGTTTGGATGCAGATTTTCTGTGTTGCTGTGTATGTGTATGTTTTTTAAACCATTTTCTTTGAATTCATTTCTCAGCCAATTTATGCCTGCACTTCTAGGAGTATTTCTTTTCCAGTCCTTTTTGCCCATTCATACTGTTCTTCAACATACTTGGGATTTATTTTCTTCTGATCGTCTCAGTGCTGTTCAGTAGATTTTTCTCTTCTGTCTTTAGATTCCTGCCCTTTCTTTGCTTCTTCCATTTGGTATCCTGAAAGTTCCCAGTATTTTTTTTTGTATTTCATCCATACATTCCACTTGTTCTAGTTAGAGTGACAGTGGGCTGTCTACAGAAGTGTTCCCTTTTCTGAAGAGAGTAGTTAGAGCTTAGTCCCTGGCCACTTAGGGTCTTCATCAAGGAATGAGGAAGGAGATCACTTAGAGCCTCTTGTGTACCTGTGTCAGGTCATTCTGAATATTTGGATAGCTGGGCTGGAGATCAAATTTACACCACTTGTTCCTAGGCTTTCCGTTAGTTGGCGCATGTGAATTAGTCATACCTCTCTCTCTTCATGAATACTCTGACCACCTCAGTGTAAGTGACTGAGAAGAAAGCTGTCTTGTGTTGCTAGAAGAAAGAACCCTGAATGTTTGGCATTTCAGTAACAAATTCTACCAAAAAGGACTGGATTCAGCCTTTCTCTTAACAATGCACTGTTAATTTACTGTCCTGGGCAGCAGGATCAAAAGGTCTCGTGCAAAAAGGGATGGAGTTTTTTATTGCTTTATCTTCTACAAAAGCTGGAAATTAGTAGGAAATCTTCACAGGATAGCAAGAAATGAAGTTCAACTTGTGAGTTGTAACTTTGATGTCAGTTGAGTCTTCTGATTATATCTGAGTAGAGAGCATGAGTGCAGGTAAGTGTCTTGTTTTCAGATAACTATCCTGCACCACACAGAATGCTGTTTCATCATGTTGTCAACCAGAAAAATAGTGCGTGGATCTGAGTGTCTAGTGTAGATGTGGCTAGGCACACCTCATATGTCTGTTTTATTGACTACTAGGGCATTCTTGCTTCTGTGCCATGAAGGTTTTCCATCTGGATTTTGCTAGTTTGTTTCACAGATTTTGTGTTTAAAACAAGTGAATAAACATCTGCTAACTCCTGGTTTTTTGACCTCTGTGTAAAGAAAAATGGAAAAAAAAAAAACCCACACTTTTTCTGCATTTTTCTGGACACAGTAGTAGATCCTAAAATGCTGCATGCTTTATGAAAGTATCTGAAATAGAGGGCAAACAATGTTGTTGATTACTGACAGTCTAGGAAATGTGCAAGAAAATAATCCATAAATGTTTTGGGAAGAATTGAAGCTGTCACTTGGGAAGACATTGTACTGGAGTTCAGGACAAAGAACTCCATTAAATTATATGATGTTGCATATATATTGTTTTCCCAGCATTGTGTGTGGAATAGTGCACAAGTAGCTCAACACTGGGCTCCTGCTGAGAAATAGTGAGAGAAAGCCAGAAAGAAACTCTTAAAGGATTCCTGCAGTGGGAGGAAAGGTTTCACTTGGTTAATTAAACCACTTTATAATTCTGCGTGCTGAAGAGCTTTTCCTGCAGGTAACAATTACAGATTGCGTTTCTTGTAAGAGTTACAATGAACAGATCTCCTAGCAACTTTTTTGTAAACTTCTTTTCTTTTGTTCTCACCATACCCGTCATCTGTTTCCTGAGATGCTTGATTGTGGCTGGGTTGCAGTACACCCTGTGCAATTTGACAGCCCAGAAGGCAAAAGGCTGGGAATGTAGTCCAATTTACCAGCAAGGCAGGTATTTTCCCTGTGCTAGATCAGTGTTGGTATAGTAGGTGTGTCCTACTGGACTATCTTTCTTCTATGTGGCGCCCTGCTGCCAGAACATACAAGCAGACTGTTACAGAGTATTATGCTCTATTAGAGTATCATCATTGTCATCCCAAATACGAGAGGTGCTGTTAGCTGCTTATATGTCCTTTTACATGAAGATTTGAATTATGCAAAAATCAGCCTTCTGGCAGTAACGAGGTGAGGGCATGTGCAGTGAAGTCAGATTTGGTGTAACTCCGGGTCAAGTCTAGAAACAACTTGGGATGGAGGGAGTATGAGGAGACATAAAAAGTTTTGTTGAAAGCTTGGTTTGGTGACCAGATTGTAGACAGTGCTGCCCAGACATAATGGGGTTGCCTGGGTCTGGCTCATAGACATGTAAGGGTACATGAAAGTTTCAGGTGCAGTGGGGAATTTCTACAGTGTTTAGTTACATCTGATGTAGCTGCATGTTGGCAAGTTCAGTTTCAGTGCTTGAAATGCAGTAGACAAATGAAGCTCACTTCCACACACAGGAATGAGAGCCTGTAAATCTAGCAAGGCAAAGGAGGCGTTCAGCTATCTCAGAGAACAACATGCTTTTTGGAAACTACGTCTGATTAAAGCAGAGGTGACTGTGCATACAGCCTATTCAGTTGTAAGAAACAGGTCACGCAAAGCAAGAAGTGCAGTGTTTTGGTTGCTGTGGGAAAGACTGAGCTCCTTGGTAGGAAAAGAATGTGGAGAGCTACTAACTCTGGCAAGCCTGGGGCTTACTGCTGCTCACTTTGAAACCCAGAAGACATGGTTTTGTAGAGCTAAGGCAGCTAATTGTTTATGCTCTAGTCTTAGTCCTTGGATCCTCAGCTTTGTACATACCTTCTGTGGTGATGTAACTAGTGCTTGACACACCTGATTTAAGGTATGACTGCCTCCCGAGAAGGGTCCATGTTGCCAGATACAAATTTTTGCTCAATCACATAAGTAACATAAAGGAAGGTGTGGCAAAGGGTCAGACATTTGAGTTAGAAGACATGCTAGACACTAGCAACTTTGCTGTGCTGGGGTGTAATGTTTAAAATGACTCAAGCTAGCTGTCCTGTTTTTTGTCGAGAAACAAACTGAGACAGGTGGGGCGAAGAGTCACCTAATTTTTTTATGAACAGAAACCAAAAATTCATGGGAACACTCCCATGGAGGAAACAGAGGTGCTCCCAAGTTACATGAAGATAACTCAGCTTATTCTGTAGAATGAATATTTAAACACACCCTGAGAGCTAATGCAAAGTACTTCATAAAACAGCTAATGCTCTGCTTCAACAGCATATTTATTAAAAAACAGGGAGAGACACTGACCCTAAAATGCTTTGTTCAGAATGTGCCCACTCCTATTCATTGTAATTTGCAAGTCCCCTGTTGTTTTAATGGTTTTGAATCATTTTTACTTTTAAGAAGCTTTTCCATAAAGGGGAACTTAAAACCTAGGTCAAACTGTTTCTGTAGTGGTACTTGCTCATAGTTCAGAGCTTTTCTCTTCTGAAGAGGATATGTGTTTTGGCTCTCCAGTGGTATTTCAGAGAAGCAGTTAGCTTGCTAACTAGCTCTTTCTTTGAGAAGTTTGTACCCAGAAAAAGAAAACTCTTTTTCATCTTTGTTTCACGAACAGCAAATAGTTCCAGGGTGCTTACTTTTGTCTGATTTTAAATGCAGAAAAACAACATTGCAGGAATGGCAGTATCTGTGTCCGCTGTATGCAGCTCAGGGTGGTGCTCAGTTTTCGCCTTTCAGCATTAGTGGGGAGTTTTGTACTCTTTCATGGCACAAACAGCTGGAAAAATTTTTTTTGGTTTTAGGGGTGGAATGTGGAATCCAACAGTTGGCTGTTTTGCTAGTAGTCTACCATTTGGTTGCCTCATTTCTGAAAATGTGGTATTTTTTTTTTAACTTATGCTAGCACAAATTAGTCAGCATTACTCAAGCCAGGTTTAATTGGCAGTAAAATAATTGCCACACTTAACTATGATTAAGTAAAAACAGAGAAATAAATTGCGTAGTTGTAAAAAAGAGTGTTTCATATCTGCTTAATGTTTAGGCTATTACAGTCAAAGAACTAACAATTTAAGATTCAGTTTAAAGCAACTTTAGGGGAATTCTGGGGCTATTTATGCTCTTCTGCAGTAGAGTGCATTTACCACGTGGGGGCAATATGGAATTGGACTGTGTCTGTTATTTTACCTATAGTTTAAGAAAACAGGTGGCACAGTTGGCAGTCTTTGCCTGGTCTTTTTGTTTCAGTGTTGTGTCTCAGCAGCTGTATTTCTTTTGCAGCGCGAATCTTGTGTATGCTCTTGATTTTTCTGTTGATTCAGAACTACTGCTGGTTAAAGACTGAACCTTCTGGGTAGGAAGAACATGTTTAGACAAGTGCACTAAAACTGAAAGAAGTTGCAGAGCAAGTGTCTGCCTGTGTGTGTATGCACAGGTATGAAAATCTACTGTGCTTAATTTGTTTGTTGTAATTACCACTTTCACCGTAAGAACTAATTGAAAATACAGATACAATTATGAATGTCACAGTAGGTCATTGCAGAAGAGAATTGCATCCACTGATTTTTTTCTATTACCAGACTAGCAGAAACTTTCCTATACATAAATGCATATGCCTCTATGAAAGAACTGGTTGATATTGAAGGTTTAATTCTAGGTCATAGTCTGAGGCTAGTGGACTTTGCACTTTATAAACGGCAGTGTAATTGCTAGGTAGAGTGTGTGTACAAAGGCTCCTGAAAATTGCCTCAAAGGGAAACAACCTGAAAAGCTCAAAATATTACCCCCTGTGAGAAATGCTATAGCATGATTGGGGTGAGGAAGGCAGTAGTAGTTAAGATTGGAAGTGGAAACCCCTCTACAAGGAGTTACAGGTTTATGTAGCATGCAAATTAATTTCTGTAGTTGATTTACCAAGACACTGCTAATGATGAATACCTTTGACATTGTATCTCTGCCAGTAGAACAAGGTGCATTCTGATAGTTTTTTAAGTATCTTCATTCATTACTGTTGAAGAACAGTATTCTTCCTCTGCACCAGGTCCATATTAACAGTAAATGAACCTGATGTAAGAGAGTAATACCAGAAAGTGAAATGTATAGGTATGTCCGTGTCATTCATTATTTGTGCTGATCCAACCCCATATATCATTATAGGTTGGAGACTGACCTGTTGGAGAACAGTGAAGAAGAAAGGGACATGGGGGTCCTGGTAGGTGGAAGGATGACCATGAGCCAGTAGTGTGCTCTTGTGGCCAAGAAGGCCAGTGGTATTCTGGGGTGGATTAGAAGGGGTGTGGTTAGTAGGTTTGAGAGAGGTTCTTCTCCCTTTCTACTCTGCCCTGGTGAGGCCGCATCTGGAATACTGTGTCCAATTCTGGGCCCCTCAGTTTAAGAAGGATGGGGAACTGCTGGAGGGAGTCCAGCACAGAGCCACAAAGATGATGAAGGGGGTGGAACATGTTCCTTATGAGGAAAGGCTGAGGGAGCTGGGTCTGTTTAGTTTGGAGAAGAGGAGACTAAGGGGTGACCTCATTAATGAATAAATAAATATAAATATGTGAAGGGTGAGTGTCAGGGGATGGGGTCAGGCTCTTCCCAGTGATGCCCAGTGACAGGACAAGGGGCAGTGGCTGCAAGTTGAAGCATAGGGAGTTCTGTGTACACAGAAGCAGAAAAATTTTCCCAGTTCAGGTGCCAGAGCACTGGCACAGACTGCCCAGAGAGGTTGTGGAGTCTCCTTCTCCGGAGGTACTCAAAATCTGTCTGACATGTTTCTGTGTGACCTGGTCTAGGGAATCCTGCTGTGGCAGGGGGGTTGGACTAGATGATCTTTCGAGGTCCCTTCCAACCACTGGCATTCTGTGATCATGCAGATTAAATCTTGTTATCCAGCAATTCCTGTTCACCTTGGCTTGAGGTTTTTGCCCTTTTGCTTATCACAGTGAGCATATTGATCAAATTCTGTGATTTCACTCTCTTCTTTGTCATGTTTTCCTACTATGTAGGGCATGAGTGGATTGTGAATACAAAACAATGCCTGACTATAATCACTTAAATCTGCTTGGTTTTCCTGCTAGAGAAGCTTTCCGATGCAATTCTGAACTTTTAGGTAGAGAACTTGTTTATCACTTGTTTTGTCGGAGCGGATGAGGAATGATTCTGCAATCCATGTACTCCAGTCTCTACTGAGATGTCTGAGTCAGTATGGAAGGCAATCCAGAGAACAGGCTGGTGAGACAAAGCAGCTAGTCTCCTGTCTGGTTCTGCTGTGTAGACCATTACAATCTGCAAAGTGCTTAACTGAGCTTTTCCAGGATGAAACACTTTCAGATCAGGAATTTGGCCAGGCTACTCACTAATTGCCATGACAGTCAACCCAGGATGTGAACACATTTGTGGAAATGAGAATTTTTCCCTGGATGGACAGGTACAGTTTTTCAGTCTGCAGGATTTATTTGCCATGATGAAGAATTTGAATAGGAATAAGCTTTTCCAGCTGCTGTTTTTCTTGGTTGGATAAGAGGTCTGCTTTGAAGGACTTCATCCACTCTCATCCAGAGGATGATTAAAGAAAGAGATGGCATCATACTGTAGTAAAAGGGTAATTCTAATTGTCCTTCTCAGGCCAAAAGGACAATATGGTGTATATTTTCTGTAATATTAGTTGAGTGAATGAGTTACACCTCATTATTTGTTTTTGTCACACAAGGATAAAATTGTCCTTTGTCCTGACACAGCGTTCTTCCAAGAGCAACAGCTGACTTTCATGTGTAATGGTATTCTTCTTCTGGCTTTGTTCTCTAAACTTGGTCCTCCTGTAAATGATTCAAACATACTGCCTGGGTGGTCAGAAAGTTTGCCTTCATGGGAGTTAAGGAAACTCAGGGGTCTTTGTGGATAGCTGTGCAGAACATATTGCTGAGTCTGTGCATATAGGTTAGATCACCATCTATTCCTTCTTTTAGGTTTCAAATCCATTCACCAAACATCATGTCTCAAGTATGTTTTGTGTGTTCCAGTTGTTGAGCATTTTTGTAAATGACTGTGTGTATAGAACAGAGGCTCGACCTGATAAGACACTTCCTATTTGTACCCATTTTGGTTGGGAGTAGAAATTGCATCATCTGTTCATGGGATATTCCTTGCCAGATTATTCAGTGAGCATCAGAGACAGAGCTGTCATGGTCTTCTAGCTTGTAAAAGTGGGGTCTTGCCCCTTTTCATCCCTTTCCCTGCTTTTGGTGGAAGGAACTGAAGATGGCAGGTGGTGCTATGTTCCTTTGTAGCCTGGTCCTCAGCACACAGGTAGGTGTGTGAAAATGGGTAGTGATTTATCTAACAGGGAAAGGTCACCAATTATAGCGACTTACACATGTTATTGTTGTAGTTTAGGCCCAGCCAACAGCCAAGCCCCACGAAAGCTCCTCACACACTGTTGCCCAACTCCCTCCTCCCCAGTTGCATGGGAAGGAGAATTCAGACCAAAATTCCAAACCCTGTGGGGTTAGATGAGGAAAGTTTAATAGAACAATACAAAGAACGAATAAACAACAGGATTAACAAGAAAGCTAATGAAGTAATATATAAACAAATTATATAAACTGCAAGCAGTTCACCAATGCCTGCTATGTGTGCAGTAAGATGTATCACTAGGAAACTCCCTGGTCTGGTCTGATATGGCCCTCTGATTATCCACCATTGGTTGTTCAGATTGGCAGCCATGAGGTTGCAGAGAAAAGTACAAGGGTGATCACAAGGGACTTCAGAGCACTAGGGTGACTGATTGAAGGAACAAGAGCACAGGTAGTGTTTTTCTCAATCCTTTCAGTATCAGGAATACTGACGTGAACAGGAAAATTCACCTGATTAACATGTAGGTTGGAGGATGGTGCTATCAGTCCAGTATTTCGTTTTTTGATCATGGAAAGGTTTACACAGCACCAGGCGTGCTGCTTGACCTATCTCAAAGAGGGAAGAGGATTCTAGCCCATGAGTTGGCGGGGCTGATTGATAGGGCTTTAAACTAAGTTTGAAGGGGGAAGGGGATAAAACCAGGCTCACTAGAGATGACCCTAGGGGTGGCAGGCTAGCCTTGGAGGTGAGATCAGTAGTGCAAATGAAGTACATCTGCAGAAATACACACAGCATAGGCTGCAGACAGGAGGAGGTGGAATCCATTGCTCAGCAGGAAAACTATGACATAGTCACCACCATGGAAA
>VWZX01002127.1:582-29892 GCA_013399015.1 Galbula dea
TGGAGATAAATATATATACACACACTTTTTTTTTTTTTTTTTTTTCTTACCACCACGCACTGCCTGCGAAAGGCTAGCTTTCTCGCCTCAGTGAAATGGAGCCGCTTCCGGAATCGCTGCGTTTAAATCTTCCGTGGGTCCCTGGGAATGCCCTAGTCGCGTCTCGGGAGAAATGCCGACCCCGCCGGCCCCTTCTGAGCCAAGCTCTCTCACGCTGGAGAAACCCCCACCCGCCTAAAATGGAAAAGTTAAGGGAGAGAAAAACTCCCCAGAGTTAGCGCCGGAGCTGGTACTGCTTTCTTGCCTCAGCGAAAAGAAGAAGGAACATAATGAGACATGAATATTTGCAGGAGCATAGGATCCATAAGACAGGATCCATAGGATCCATATCCACATCCATAGTAAAAGTTACAGAGGTGGACTATCATCAGAGGGTATTTTCAGCTGTTTGAAGAACAGTTCATGTATTTTCTTCTATATCTGGAAAGCAAGCATCATCTAAATTTAATGTGAATTCAAAAAGGAATATTTTGCTGCTTATGGTTCCAGTTTACTTATAGATCAGATGTCCTATTATTATACTACTTAAGACCTTTTGTTAGGGTGTAGAGCATATTGACATACTTCATCAAGAAAGAACTTCCAGCCTCAAAGTAGTTTGCAGGGCCATAAAATGTGGATGGAATCAGTAGTCAGATGCAAAAAATACCTTAATTGGCACTGATTGGGATTATACATGATGAGTATATTGTTCTTTAGGAAAAAAAAAATTGGTATGAGGGAGAAAACCCAAACTATCATGGAACTCTGTTGTATGTTCAGAGCTCTTTAACCCCAGCTGTCAACAAAGCCCCACACAGCCACTCCTTTGCTTCCCCTGCAGTAGGGTAAAACTGAGAAAACTCATGAGTTCTTATAAACAGACAACATCAGAGAAAACAAAGGCAAAACACTTATGCTCCTAGGGACAATTTAAAATGTAACTTCTTCTTGAATACCTTAATTTTACTGGAAATCAGACGGAGTAGCCATAGCAGAAAGCTTTCACTAAGGAGCCTAATGAATTAAAGCAGGACACCTGATGTGCTAGATCAGAGAAAAGCAATTATTTCTTGTCTGTTCTTTCAGCCTGCTGATGGAAAACTGCTGGGAGCCATATGAGAGCTAACACTACATGAGGAAGTGGCAGGCAGGTGTTTTGGGAAGGGGGGAAATGAGGAAGTGTGGGTGGGTTTTTAGTTGGTGGAGACAGGTGTTCCTGGAGCTCTTTGTAGGATGTTGAATGCTTTTGTTGTGTGTGGTGGGTTTAAGGGCTCCTCCCAGCCCCCCACACACAGCAGGTAAAGGAGAGACTGGATTGGAAGTTAAAAACTAAAAACTGCTTTAATAATAATAACAGATATAAATGAAACAAAATATAAACAGGTACAGGACCCAAGATACTGAACCGTCCCGATGCCAGCTCCCAGTGGAATCAGCACAAGCAGTCCAAAGCAGTGAGATAGCACCCGCAGGTTTCAGCACAGGCAGACAGCACGCAGCTCGGCCGAAAGTCCCAGCAGGAAGGGAGCTTCCCCGTGGTTCCAAACAACAAAAGTCCCCCGGAGAAACCCAGCATTCCTCCCCCGCCCCCCGGAGGGGGGTTTGCAGTGTCCTCAACTCAGGAATTTCAGGTTTCTTAAAGGGACAGCTCAGGCAAGGTGTGTGTGTGTGTGGGGGAATAACTAATAACAGTGCTATGTATGTGGTGGTGGAATATATTTTAGAAAATACAGTTACTGAACAGAATTAATTCTGTTCTAATCCAAACCATCACAATGTGAGTGGGGGTAAGTTCTATGTAATTGGTTTTTTTGAAGTTCTTTATTTGTCTTGGGTAGTGGGAGCATATGGGCTGCTAGGAGAAGTTGGGTTTCTTGGTTTCTGTGAGACTGAGGTTTTGGTGTAAGAGTTTCTTGATGAAGAACTATTCTAGAGCAAGCCAAAAGGATATTACTGAGCTGCTTGAATGTATTTGGATTTGTTTGGCACGCCTATAGGAGAGCTCAGGAAGGATTTCTTTGACAATGTGATTCTTTAGGTTTCTGTTTGAAGGCTACGAACAAAGATTAAAATAACTTGTGTGTAGTTTGTATGAGGTGGTTGTTAGTTGTGTTTATGACATTAATTCCATTAAGATGTTTTCCTTTTAGCAACAGCTACTTCTACTGCTTTTATTAAATTCTTGTAGATATAAAAATGAAAAAAAAGAAGTGTGGGCCTCAGATAACTGCTATACTTTTCGTGGCTACCTTATTTCAGTAGCTTCCTTTATTTAGTTATTAAATGTTAGTAGGATTTAATGTAGTTCCATAGACTTTATATCTGTTTATCCTTATTACTTTCATGGAGACTCTATACCACACAGCATCAGTCCTGAAGGCTACTATTGTGAAGGATGTAAGCAGTTGTTTGATGTCAGGTTATTTTTTTTAAAAAACATGATATTTAAAAAAATAATGCAGCCTTTTATTTTAACCAAATACTGATCAAAATCCTAAGAACTCTGTACTCTGTCTTCTCTGTTCATAAAGAGCATGTATGGAAGTCTTACTGTGAAGGAATGATAGTTCAACTAAACATTTAAATCCTGCTGAGTTCATGAGTAAACATATCTGAAGTAGCTTGATTACTAAAGCTTTTCTTAAAAAGAAAATATGTATAATGTCAGTAGTTTGACAACTTTAACTGGATGGTGCTTTGAAAATCAAACATGAATCTGTGTGGCTGTCTGTATCCCTAAGAACAGCTTTTTACATGCCTGAAGTATTCACTCACTTTCTTGGGCTTTTTTGCATTAATTCTGGGAAGCATTTTCATGTTAGCCTAATGAATATTCTAGGAAGTTATTAGTCTCTTCTGAAAACTCAGGCTTATATTTTGTTTAGACTTTACTGTTTGATTCCAAAAGACCAGTCCACAAATTAAAACTCGTGTTCTAAAACCTTGGTATGCTGAGTTAGAAATGCATTAGGTATTGTTTTAAGTAATTTCAGTTCTTTTCTTCTGGTGTGCCTTCAGTACCTCCAAGAAAATATCAAAAACAGTAATATTTTGAAATGTTTTTCTATTTTGTCTTAAATATTGAACTTCATAATGCTGGCTATAATACAGATATGCTATGTTCTCAGGTTCTGTATTTAATATGAAATGATAAACAAAAATGCAGCTGGGTCACTCTTCTTATTTTGTATTGCTTCTCTCATGTTCAAGTATCACAGAATTCATAAATATATATCAAACTTATATTAAAACTAGCACATCTTTAAGAATCCACATGCTGCCCCTTCTGAAACTCAGAATTTCATCTTGGGTCAGAAGACTACTATTTTTACATCAAAACTTCTTAAAAAATTGGTTCCTAATTGAAGAAACTAAAATGACTTTATTTTGTGATGGTGTCATGTGTAACTCTTGTTTTACTGTTAATTTTGTTTCATGTTATACATTTATAAACAAAACACAGTCCAGTTTGTGTTGTTAAATATAATTTGATTACGCAACTATCTTGAATGCTCTGGAAGGGAACAGGACCTCTCAAGCATGTTAGATATTGTAATTAATGACAGCTTAATCCTGCAGGGTATTAAGCTCTGCTCACACAAGAGAGTCATTGAATTAGCTGGATTCCTTTACCAGCTGAAAACTTGAGCCGTAGATGAGAATTTGTAGGAAAAACAAAATCTAAAAGGTTAACTATCGCAAGTACTTCCCAAAATCAAAATTAAATGACCATATATGAAATGTCTAAGACTCTAAAGCTGCATAAATTTTTAGGAGTGAGATGACAATTATCATTGCTGCTCTCTTTCTGGTCTTTGACAAGGAAAGAAGGGACAGTTAGTGAAAAGTACACATACACTTTGGAAAAAAAATATTTTAACAACTAGAAGGACTACGCAATCTTGTATTTGTTTCCAAGCAGTTGTTGAGGTAGATATTGTCAAATATGACTGGGTTTATTCTGATCATTGTGGGGTTTTCTCCCTTCTGTCACCTCCTTTTTTTTTTTTTTTCTTTGTAATCTTTCAAAAGCAACATATTTTTTGGCTAATTATGGATAATTAGCAGTACGATTTTTTTTGTTTGTGACAAATATGTTTTTAAGCCTTTATGGTAGGATTTAGTTTTGTAGCTTAATTCATATTATCCTTAGAGTGTCTGATCCAATTATATAGTCAGATGGGCTTTGATACAGACAGTTAAATTAGTATGCGATAAGAACTAAGCTTTAAAATTGTCTACAAATAGAAATAGATTAATGTTTTTTTAAATCTTTATTTCATCCCTGCTGAGTAATATCTGTAAAAGAATAATCATAAAGGGGTAATTAGGAAGGGTAAGAGACATAATTTCATTAGGTATCCTAATTTTTCATCTTTTTAACAAGCTCACATCCTGTTTATATATAAAAGAAAAAACTCCAGAGGATAGATAGAAGGGGGGAATTTGTGTTTTGTGGAGCCTGGAAAAGTAGTTTTATATAGGTACAAAGTCACACTTTTGTGAATGCAGAGGGAAACAGACACGCAAGTCATTAAGTATTAAGTAATCCAGCCACCTAGCTGGCTAACCTACATTTAAGAAAGCATCTACTTTCATTATCCATAAGCTTTATGACATTTCCTGCTGATTAACTTTTACATTCAAGACCTAGCTCTTTTAGAAGCAGAACCACTAGGAGCTTCACCTGAGCACCAATTCCAATGCATGCTCCAACATTAATCTGGTGCACTTAAACAATACAGGAAGCTATAAGTTTAGACCATTCATAATTTCTCACAGGCTTGTCTGAACTAATATACAGAGTTCTTGGCTTATATTTCTAGGCAATTCAGTTGTTTAGAGCTTTTGTTTTCTCTCAACTTTAATATCAGAGCCTTAAAAGGTAGTATGTGTTATTACATCTGTGCTTCTAAGGCTTCCAAACTGCTTACTTTTTTTGAAATGTGAAGGGTGTGGGGAATAACTATTTTCCATGTTTCATCTGCAATCAAATTTCTTGGGGTGGTTTTGACACATAGCGTGCTGTGACAGAATTGCAACACTTTCAAGATAAGAGAAATCCTGCTGCTGCTTATGTTTTCAGTGAGCCAGTATGTAGTCAGATCAGCTGCACCCTTAACTACTGTTGTACTATGTGATGTTGCATAATCAAAATGTGGTGCTGCTACAGCTATAAGCCTTTCATAATGGTTGCTGCTGAATGACTGTATTCAATATTCTGTATTCCACTCCAGGGAGTACTGCAGACATGCTATCTGCAGATTCTGCAGTCCCATTAAAAACATGAATTTCCTTCTATTCAATGTGGGCTTTAACTAGTCATATGTAAAAAGTCATAAGCACTTCACCAAACAAAGAAAATTTATAGAGCTTCTGTTCTATTAACATGAATATAAACAATTTTGAAGAGGATCTAGTATGTATCAGAATTGCCAAAGTAATATTTTTTATAACATGCTTTTTTAGCCTTCTCAGGATCAGAGGAGGCTAACTAGGGGAATGAGAGATGTAAGAAAGCAGTTCCCTTGCCACTTCTGTTCAATCAGCAGATTGGATGATGCTGCCAACCTTGTAGAAACCTTCAGGATCAATCTAGCAATGACTGTTATTTTAATGACAGGTATTCTGTCTTTTATCAAACTGGGATTCTCAGCCTAAGGAAGGAACGTTTCTCTGACCTCATTCATTTGGCTTCTGTCAGACTGATGTTTGATATGATAGTTCTGGTTTGGAGGACTTTTTTCCAGAATTACCTAATGATTTACAAAGTGGAGAAACTTTGTAATTCGGAAGACGACAAGGAAGAGACAGTTTTATTCAACTGTTTAGGTTGTGGGGGATCTGAAGGCATCATTTTTTGATGCCTTCTGAAGTGCTGGAGGTCCTTAGGTCTGCTCTTTTTAGTTATGCTACCTGGTTACCTCATTCATTGTCTTTCATAAACTTTAGATGAATGCTTCTTTCACCCTTTGTCTTTTTCCTCCCAGTTTGTCTTCTGCAGTAAATATTTTTTGTGTTTCTGTATTCTCAGAGGGAATGAAGACATCCCTCCTCAGTCACTTAATCTTGCATTAGAAATGGAATAGAGTAACAGGCCTTTGGAAATGCAGAATTGGCTATTCTTACAATAAATAAATAACTCAATAATAAGTAAAACTTGCTGATGGTTGGAAGTATATTATAGTCTGATACTCCAGATAGTTTTGAATCATTAAATTGAATTAACTGGTTTATGCAGAAAATGTAGCTGTTACTAAGTACTGCACATTATTTACTAGACAAATCAGCATTGATGCGATCCTTAAAGAGAACTCGCAGAATCACAGAATGTTAGGAGTTTGAAGGAACCTTGAAAGATCATCTAGTCCAACCCCCCCTGCCACAGCAGGATTCCCTAGACCAGGTCACACAGACTCTCTAAGACAGTTTTCAGGACAGTTTTTTCAGGAAGAATTTGCTTACTGGAACATGTCTGTACTACAAAATAATGTGCTGTTAACTCACATTGGCTAATTTGAGCTAGCAGTTTGGTTGAGAATGTCAGCTTGTGTTTAACTGGAGTTTAAACCTACTTTTATTCCTCCTGCAAGCAAAAGAAAGAAGAAGTTGATGTTTGCCACTGAAGTTCATAATGTTAGGTATTGATCACAACAGGAAGGATAATTAGAGATTTTTCAGTGACTTCAGTAAGAGGAAAGATTATGTAACTAAATCTTTAATTTGGGGAGTAGACATATGCCAATGGCTTATAAAAATGACAAATGAAAGTTAATAATTTTATATTCCTTATTTGTATCTCATGATACAAGAATGAAAGATGTTTATATATATAATCAAAGAACATGTATAGAATAAACAGAATGAAGCATCTGTCATGCAAAGTACAGTTAAACTGTAGGATCTTCTTGTTAGCAGTCATAATGGAAAAGCAAAGTATAACTGAATGGAATGATTGGACAAATTCATAAAATAAGTTCTTCAAGAGCTATCAGACCTGAAGATGAAGACACGTTCTAGTTTAAAAAGTCCAGAAACTGTAGGTTAAAATATCTCAGAAAGCAATGTTTCCAATGTTTTCTTGAGCACATAATACTCTGGTATGTCTGCTGGGTTCCTCAGTCAGACAGGGTGGACCCTACTAGGTAAAGTAAAGGAAAATTTCCTGTGAGATATTGTGGGAGAACGCCGAGATTACAAGAAGTGGAAGGAAAACATCTAGAACCAGGATTTTACAGTGGCTTCTTCCCAGGATCACCACACCGGGAGCTGCACGAGTTCTTCCATGGGTTGCGAACTTCTGAACGGTTTTTCTTATAAGCCTCTGTTATCCCTTCCCTAGTGCACGTGGACCCCCTGGGCGGCGATATGTTGCCTTCCTCCCTGAACCAGTTCCCTGCCCCTGTCAAACCTCATTGGTTACACTCCCTTTTTCCTGAGTTACCACCCAATCGCATTCCCTTTTGTTAAACCCTCCCCGGGGAAGTATAAAAGCCCAGGGAAGTTTGAATAAATCACTTTTTGCCCCTGGACTTCAGAGACTATACTCATGATTCTTTCCTCCCCCCAAGGAGGGAAAGTGCTCACAGGAGAACATCGTCTCAGAGACACAGCTGGCGGGGAGTCATCAGGAATCAACCCTGTCAAGATTACAGAAACACAGGAAACTAATATTGCAGAAGACAAACTGTGAATAAAAAGGGGTGTGAGGGGAAGAGAGAGAGAGGAAAGGAAGGAAGAGAGAATTCAAAGCTTAAAAAACCCCCACAAAACTCTGAATGAGGTGACAAGGTCAGTGACTAAAAAAACCCAAAAAACAAAGGGGGAGGGACTGAACAGGACACACTTCACACAAGAGAAAAAAAAATGCATAAAAACCTCCAGAACTTGCTGAAGGTATCCAAGAGGCCACTATGTTCTGCCCAGTGGCACAAACATGCAGGAAAAAGATCTGTGAATATTTGAGAACATCCTGGTAACCTTCAGGCAATTTGAAATGAAGACCCAATTCCCTAATTATTCTATTTTGGTATTGATTTTTAAAGTATTTTCCTGGTACTAATTGTTGAAACAGCTTGTTTAATCTTAATTCAGTTCCAAGCTTGTTTGAGCATAGAGCTTTGCATCTTTTCCAGTATGGGCTGTTTAGCTTTCCAGGGACATTCCTTATCCTTTTTCTTTTTTTTTTTTTTTTTTTAACTCTCCATTTAATTGTGATTCTGAGGTGCCTTGTAGAGCAAGCTCTCCTTTGGAGCTAGGTATGCCAGCTCCTTTCTCTTATTTTATTTCCAGCATTTCCATTTGCCCTGTGCTTGCTTGTCCCTTTGTATCTGTGGCTAGTGGTTTTGTGTCTTTCCAGGTGGTTTGAGCCTCTGTCCCCCTGAATAAGAGACCTTCCTTTTAAATAAATTTTAAAAAGGGAGGGGGGAACATGGAAGGGGCTGTGTGGGGGAGGGAAGGACAGGAACAGACAAAGAAGAATGGAGATGATTCTTAAAACACCAGAAACCTGGAGTAAATAAATTGGAAGCCCAATAAGGAGAGCTTTCCCAGCAGTACCTTGTGATCTCGGAGGTATTCAGAGAGGATCTAGGGTTCCAACAACAGAAGCAGATTCCACCCTACCTTCCTCTTGCTTAAGCTTCCTCTGACTGTCTGGGCCAGAGCTAGGGTGGAGTTTGAAGAGGAGCTCCTATGACTTTTAATAGATCTATGGGAATGGCACCTTATGAATTGTGAAAGGAGGTCAGCATCCCAGTGAGTGCTGTGCAAATGTGCATGTGGATGGAAGCATTCCAATAGCACTTTGAAGGTGCTTGCACCCACTGCTCAAATGCAGCAGGGTACTAAAGCCAAGCAAGCCTGAGCCTCTGAGTTGCTGACTGCTTAGTGTTGCCAAACAGTTTTCAAGGTGTCTCATATTTAGCAAGAGACACTGGAAATCCTTACTTGATGAAGATGTTTGTGGTTCCCCCATGTTCTTCTGAGTGTAAGGATACACTGCCTAACCTTATCTGATGTTTCTCCAAATTTTGTTAGTTTTGTGGGTTTTTGAAGAGTCATCAATTCCTGATTCCCCACTACTGCCCCCCCCCTCCCCCCCAAAAAATAAAAGGTCTCTGCTGCTTTTCTGATTTCTTTGGTGGATGTAGAGAAGAAGAATTGCTCTGATAACCAAACTACTTGTTTGACAGTGGCAACATCTCCAGATTATTTGGAGCCTTTATCTAGTATTTTCTCATCTTTGTTTTAGAACATCAATTTCTGCAGTAGTTTTGGAAGAATATCTTGTTCCTGCTTCTCAGTGCAAGCTTTAGGCTTAAAATGTGGCCATATGTGCTGTTAAAATATTTCTGAGAAAGAACCTTTTTTTTAAGACCACAAATTGGCTTTCTCCATCCTCCTATGTTCATAATAATGTAATTTATACATATCTGAACCAGAATAAAGTTTGGCCAACTGCCAGATATGCAATAGTAAATGCTAGCAATAGTAAAACATTATGTGCTCCAACATGCTACATTTCTCACCATGTTCAAAAATTACTTAGACAATGTAGGAAGGAGGAGAGTTGAGATAGCTGTAGCCATTATGTAGAACAGATGAAGTATATAGGTGGAGACTGCTAAGCTTTCAATTCTTTAGATGCTTAGTTTTTGCAGTTTCTGTATGTTCAGCAAGAATGTTTATCTTAAACTTCATTTATGATTTTGAAAATATCAGACAGTTTTTCTGACATGCTTTTGCTTTGTCTGCCTGTTTCTTTGAGGTTGACTCTGTAGAACTAACCTTTGCAATGTACCCAAGCATTCTGTTCACATTGACATCCAACAACTAACCTCACGAATTTGTCTTAGGTGAACTCCAAGTCTCGTATTCCAAAAACCCCCAAACAAACAGAAAAGAAAAAACAACAAACAACAAATAAAACAAACACACAAAACCACCCAACAACCAAAACCACCCCACCATAATAAAAAACAAACACTCTTTTGTGAAGACTTCAAGAATGGATCTGAGTTTTCAATCTAAGTTTCTAATCCTCTCTTCATTGGGAATATCTTCACACTTTAATAGACAAGTTATATTTTTTTACCTGCCATCATTTTGCTTGTTTTATAACAGAAGCAGTGTGGTGTCATTGAGAAATGTCATCCATTTGCTAGTTGTTTCCTTTTTCAAATCATTAACTGCACAGACCCATGAGATTTTTCTACTTTATAAATATCTGTGGTTGTTTTGAGGAATAACTTTTAAGCTTTATTTCTGATTGCTTAATTAGCTTCTAAATAAAGATATTTGCCTCTTAGAAAACTACCTAGTACACAGTAAAGTAATTAATATCTTATATATAATTAAAAAATTAATACCGCTTTAAGAAAGATCTAATTATATTATTTTTGAAAACTTAACTTAATTAAGCCTAGCTTCATCTACTCTCCCTCTGTTTGTGTATGTTTGCAAACAGTGCCTCTGTTGGGTTAAAGGAGTGAGACTTCTTTCTTTCATCCTCCTCCTCCCCTTACTGGAACCATGCTGACTTGAGTCTATCAAGTTATATTTATCCAACTGCTCTGACATCCTATCTTTTATTAGATTCTCTATCAGTTCACTCAGTAATGGGACAAATCCCAGCAGGCTGTAAGTTCTGGGTTCTTTTTTAGCAACATTATTTAAAAATAGTCACTGCATTATTATTTCCCCTACTATTCACCAGTAGTTTAAGTGTATCCGTAAGGACATTCTGCAGATTTCTTTTCAGTGTTTATTTTCTTTCATGTTTGATATTGCAATTTGTATTCAACCTTTTCCTGAGTATTGCTCAATACTTAGTTAACCTTCTTCTCCTGTGGCTTCAACCTTTGTCTGATAGCAAGTCATTGGTTTTAAACTAGTGCTTTGAAGACTATGACGCATGTCCATAAGGGGTACTTCAGCAAAGTAGACTTCCTGGCCAGCATCTGTAGTTCACAATGGAAGACCTAGTGTTTTGTTGTAGAAATGTGGTGACCCTGCACACTGTCGAGAAGAACTGTTTTCAGTAATTTTTTTTCCTGTTTTTTTTTTTTTTATTTCATAGGTAGTTGTGCACTTACAGTATGCATCTAATTGGAAAACTAAATGCAATGTGAAAACAGTCAGAAAAAGTTTAAATGGAGACTAATTAAGTTCAAGGTCAAAATTTGAACATATTCATCTGCATTGCCCCTTTATTATCTGATTTATTTAGCTTTGGTTGTATATAACCTCATTGATATGCATAGTAGAAAAAAATCACATTGACTCATGCATTTCTACACTAGCTACTTATTAAAATACTATTTTCAAAGCAATTTTTGCAATTAAATCTTGAAACAATGTTTAAAAAAAAAACCCCAAACCTGAGGATGTGTCTTGGTAGAATTAGTTTCAGCTTGATTTCAATTGAAGTGTTTCACTTTACTCTACTGCAAGTATCTGTTCACTAGAACTTGCAGATAAACACACCTATAACAGTCTTCAGCTAGAAATAAATGCCTTTTAACTTAATGGTTTTCTTTAGATCTTGCATTTTGTCTCAACCATTTAATCTGATTTGCCTATATATAAAGCATAAATATACTAACATATTACTATTCTGTACCTGGGTACTGTGAAAAGGGAAATTAACTACAACCAAAGAAATTTATGCGGGGAATGACTTAGTTTACCTGTATATGGACCAGAATTCTTGAATTTTAGAATTTCTAGCTATACCCAAGTCCTCATGCTGAATCAGAATATCTTTATTCTGTCCTACAGTTCTAGATGAGAAAAAATGGTTTGGATTTTAACAGTGATCTGCATTTAACTGTCCTGTTGTGGTGGCTAGATACTGGCTGGCTGACAGATGTCCTCCCAGCTGTTCCCTCGTCCCCTCTCTGGGAGGAGACAGTAAGGTGGAAAAGCTTATGGGTTGGTTAGAAAGGAGAATCCCTTAGGAATTGCCATCATGGGCAAAGAAGAGTTGGAGAAAAATAATGTATTGACAACTAAAATAGATTTGAGTAGTAAGAAACAAAGACAAACTTTAAACTGACACTTTGCTTCTCCTGCCCTTTTCTGGGCTCATTTCCACTACAGGCTCCTCAACCACTCCCTGGGTAACACTGGCGGAGACTGGGGTGGTCTGCAGTCAGTCCATAACAGCTGTTTTCTGCTGCTACTTCACAGAATCACAGAATAGCCAGAGTTGGAAGGGACCCAGTAGGATCATCTAGTCCAACTCATGTTTAGGCACAGGAAAACTCCATAGTCACACCATGTGCCTAAGTGCCTTGTCCAAATGCTTCTTAAATTCTGTGAGAATACGGGCCATGACAGCCTCCTTAGGGAGCCTGTTCCAATGCTCCACCACTCTCTGGTAAAGAAGCTCCTATGAACATTCAATCTAAATCTCCCCCGGCACAGCTTCATGCCGTTCCCTCACTTCCTGTTGCTATCCACCTGGGAGAAGAGGTCAGCACCCACCCCTCCCTCCTTGGTGAGAAAGTTATAGACAGCTATAAGGTTTCCCCTCAGTCTCCTCTTCTCCAGGCTGAACAGACCAAGTGCTTTCAGTCTTTCCACATAACACTTCCCCTCCATAACCCTCACCATCCTTGTGGCCCTCCTCTGGATGCTCTCCAAACACCTCATGTCCTTCTTGTACTGTGGCGCCCAAAAATGCACACAGTACTCCAGGTGAGGCTGCACCAGATCTGAGTAGAGTGGGATCAGCACTTCCCTCAACCTGCTAGCAATGGAGTGCTTGATGCACCCCAGAATCCTATTGGCCCTCGTAGCCACCGATGTTTGCTGATTCGTATTCAACCTATCATCTACCAAAACTCCCAGATCCCTCCCTACAGTGCTGCTTTCCAGCCTCATATTTCCCAACTGGTATGCTGGTTTGGGGTTTGCCCTACCCAAGTGCAGAGCCCGGCACTTGTCCTTATTAAATTTCATATGGTTTATGGTAGCCCAGTCCTCTAATCTGTTCAGATACTTCCTCCTCACTGGCTGCCCCAGTGCAGCCCCAGCCACCCCTCACAGAGGCCACCATTGCAGTCCCTCTCAGCCAGCACCAATACACCAGTTGATATTGTTCCTTGTCTAATGTACTTTGTGTGAACTGGGTCATGTATCTTCATAATTCTTTTTTTTGGACAGAAAAATAAGATTTCCTTCATTCAGAGATCTGGTTACCTTTATACAACTTTGGAGATATTTTACTTTAGCAAGGGAGAAAGCAGTTGAACCCTTCATGTGCATTACTTTCTGACACTATTACTGGCTGCAAGCAACCAAAGAAGAGAATTTGGGTTGCTGTGATAAACCTCTGCACCTTATGAGGTTGTTTGGTTTTAATCCTGGTTGGTTTGTTTTGGTCAAGCTTCTTTATGGAATGTTGGTCTGTTTTAAAAACAAATCACACTGCAATAGTGCAGCTTTAAAATAAAGGTCTCTTCAATGAAAGGATTTTTACTCAGTGAGTGATAAAGACCTTTTCCTTTCTTATTAAAAAAAAAAAGTTTAGGACTAAAAAGTTTGTATCAAATTGCAATTAGAAAAGTAAAAACCTAGATGTAGCTTAATGAGTAAATGAAGAGTTGTTTAATGGTGATCTCTTGTAAGAGGCTTTAATGAGGAAAATGTTCTTTAATCATCTGATGATTATTGCAGAAGAGCACTAATCTATGCCACTTTGATGTCCTGACAAGGTAATTTACTGTATTTTATTTTCTTGCTGTGAAACTGTATAGCTTACTCTGTACCCACTCAGCAATCTGAAACATCTGGCGTCTGCTGTATTCAGAAGTCCTTTTTTAAGTGTTCATCCCAAATTGAGTGAATAGAGAGTGCATGCTTTCTGCTGCTGATGCACAGAAACACATAAGGGTCTGCAGGCGTAGTTAAATGTGGGATTACTGCAAGGTGCATTTTGTAAGCACTTTCCTTTTCAGAGAATCTGTTTTCTCTAGTGAGTGATCTAAAAGATGTGACTGTCTGCCTCAAAAAAATAAAAAGCAACAACCCACACCAAGGTTATCAGCTTATCAGCTACCTCAGTGAGTGAAGATGCCTTTAAAACTACAGGTTCTGAAGTATTGTGGTTCTACTTTTAAAAAGTAGAAATGCTTTCAAGCTTATAATGCTTGTGTCTTTATGAATGGGAGGAGTGTCATCCCTTTCCCAAAAGGAAAGGTGCTATATATGAACAAAGCAAAATATAGCATCTTATGCTATCCCAGACATGAACGACGGATGTCCTCTGTTCTGACCACATTTTTTCTGTTTTGATTCAGTACTGATCTCAGCAACCATGCTGGTAGAATTGTGATTGACTACTGACACTGTTCATTAAAAGCTCCAAATCAGTCAATAGATAACCAACTTCTTTCCTACCTGGGGATTTAGCTGTTCATGTCACTTTCTTCACACAGTAAAATGCATAAGGTGTGAAGCCTATCTACTCTCCTTGCACAGCTAAGTCACAAACTAACCTACAAACAACGTTGTTGAAACTTTACTGATAATTTAGATTCAACTTTTTTCAGCTCTGTTACAATTACAGCATAAAGTATCTTATGGGTTCGGTTTTTACAGTTGCTTTTAGAGGCTCCCATTTGTATGTTGCTTAAATGCTTGGTTCCATCTTCCACTTCCAGGACTGTTTCTGAGAGGAGACTGCTGCTAAAATTAATCAATTCCAAAACTTATTTGGAAAAAATTCTGTGCTTCAAACCCTGTCTTGGTGTGATGTTTACATCTCCAAGAACATGTATTCAGATGCGTGGAATATCATGGTTGTGATGGCAATGAGTTAGAAACATAAAAATAATAAAATCCATGTTAATCTCTGAAATATTTTGATTCAGCTCGGTTATTTTTAAGTTCTCTTGTTGTAAAGCACTTTTTTGACTTTTCTGTGACTGGTAGAAGCAGAATCCTGAACATGCATGAGCATCTGTAGGTCTACTGCTATATAAATGGTTATTTTTCATGTCTGACCAACCTGATAGACTTCTGTGACGGAGTGACTGCAACAGTTGATGAAGGAAGACCAACTGATGTCATCTACACGGACTTCAGTAAAGCCTTTGATACAGTTCCGCATGACATCCTTATCTCAAAATTGAAGAGAGATGGATTTGATGGGTGGACCATCTAATGGATAAGAAATTGGATGGACAGACACAGTCAGAGGGTTGTGGTCAATGGCTCCTTGTCTAGGTAGAGACCGGTGATGAGTGGTGTCCCTCAGGTTTCCGTCTTGGGACCGGAGCCTTTCAATGTCGTTATTAATGACCTGGACAGAGATATTGAGTGCACCCTCAGCAAGTTTGCAGATGACACGAAGCTGAGGGGTGTGGTTGACATGCCGGAAGGGAGGGATGCCATCCAGAGGGACCTGGACAAACTTGAAAAGTGGACCTGTGAGAATCAAATGAAGTTCAACAAGTCCAAGTGTAGGGTCCTGCATCTAGGTAGGAGCAATCCAAGATATGAGTATATACTGGGAGAAGAACTTGTTGAGAGCAGTCTTTCAGAGAAGGACTTGGGGGTCATAATAGACGAAAAGCTGGACATGAGCCAACAATGTGCACTTGCAGCTCAGCAGGCTAACAGTGTCCTGGGCTGCATCATGAGAGGCATGACCAGGAGGTCTAAGGAGGTGATTCTGCCTCTCTATTCTGCCCTCGTGAGACCCCACCTGGAGTACTGTGTCCAGTTCCGGGTTCCTCAGCATAGAAAGGATGTGGACCTGTTGGAGCGAGTCCAGAGGAGGGCCACAAAAATGATCAAAGGGCTGGAGCACCTCCCCTAAGAGGACAGGCTGAAGGAATTGGGGTTGTTCAGCCTGGAGAAGAGAAGGCTTAGAAGTGACCTTATAGCAGCCTTTCAGTACCAGAAAAGGGATTATAAGGTAGAAGGGAAGAGACTTTTCTCCTGGTCTGATTGCAACAGGACACGGAGGACTGGATACAAGCTGAAGGAGGGGAAATTTAGGCTGGAGATTAGGAGGAGGTTCTTTACCCAAAGGGTGGTGAGGCACTGGAATGGGTTGCCCAGAGGGGTTGTGGAGGCCCCATCCCTGGCAGTGTTTAAGGCCAGGCTGGATGTGGCCCTGGATGACCTGGTCTAGTGCATGTGGCGTCCCTGGCCATGGCAGGGGGGTTGGAACTAGATGATCTTTAAGGTCCCTTCCAACCTGAGCCATTCTATGATTCTATGATTTTGTGTATGTAGTGCTACAAGCTGCTAATTAATATTGCTGAATTCCTTCATTCTAGCAAAATCTAGTTTAAGAAAAACAAAGAAAGAAAATAAACAAAAAAACCCCCACCAAACCAACCAACAAAAAAACCCACAAACCACCACCACCAAAAAACCCCATCTGTCTCCACCTTTAAGAATATCTAATATCAGGCTACCTGAAAACCTGTGAAGGACACCTTTAGTTTGTAATGATGAGATGAGGTCAAATAAGGCTTAAATTTTCAGAGACTGTGCTTTTCATTAAGGAAAACCTAAACAGATTGTAAATATGAACAGTTATCATGTATGTTGAGTCAAAACAAGTGCTCTGATGCATTGACTGTGGTTAGAGAGAGCATGGAAGTTGGAAAGGGAAAAGTACCTAATAATCTAGCCTTATTAAAGATTTCATTATGGCTGCTTCTAAGGTAGTATTTAGATGGTGAATTTGCTGAAGCATTGTGTTTAAAAATTTGAAAAAGGGGAAGAAAAATAAAAAAGCAGAGGCTACATAAAGCTATGTGTATTTCCAAAAACCTGGGATTTTGTTTGTGGTGTGTGGCATTTTTTGTGTGGTTTTTGGGGTTTGTTTAGGGGTTTTTTTGTGGTTTTTTTGTTGTTGTTATGGGTGGGTTTTTTTTCCTTTTACCCTATATGTGTTGAGAAAAGGAAAACTGTGGCTGTGCAGTTTGGGTTGAAAAAGCAAAAGCTGTGTAATGTGATTAGTACATCTACCACAGTGTGATTCCATAGTACTGCTGTGTATGTGTCCCACTTTTCTAATAAATCATAATAACCAGCTGACAATGCAAATATCACAGCATGGTGTCAGGAAATTATTCTGATTAGTTTGGAACTTGCATAGGATCCACTCACTCTCAAACATCTAGTCTTCATCACATAGCTGGGATTTTTTTACTCTGTCATAAGAGATACTGAGATTGCAGTGGCCATAATTTTAGTTCAAAGGCTCTTGTTAGAGCTTGTTCACATTTCAGGGCTTTTAGAACTATGCCATTAATACAAAAGTATATCTTCACAATTTTCTCTTGCAGAATATCTACGGAATTTTAAATCCTCATATAAATCTTTAGCTTTAAACCTTGCACAAAGATAAAAATGTATATTAAGCTAGCATAGAAGCACACAGTTTACATATTTTGTCAGTAACAAATATGGGATATGATACCTGTAGAGGCAAAGAACATGCTTAAATTGTAGTAATTAAATATGGGTTATTTCTCACAGAAATAGCAAACTTCATGTTTTGGAAGCAACAGATTTTTTTTTAACCTTTGATATAGTTTTATCTCTTCCTGCTGTAATGAGTTCTGTATAAGAAATCATGGTGTCCTTTTCAAACTACTTATTCTTCTACTGTGTGCTGAAATTCTGAATTCTTCTGGTGTGGTAGAAGTATGAGACTGGCTCAAATGTAGAGCTTGAAATAATTTGCTAGACCTGTGGAAAATGTCAGAGAAACATTAAAGCATGCAAAAGATTACACTAACAGTTTTTCTTGATGTCTAATGTAAATATTAACAATAATCAGTATGTTTGAAGTCGCCACAACATTGTGTATATTGTGACATCTTGGGTGTCAAGGTTTAACCCCAGCTGTCAACTACACACTGCACAGCTGCTTGCTCACTCCTTTACCTGCTCCCAGATGGGGAGGAGAATCAAAACCAAGTAACACTTGTGGGTTGATCTGAGAACAGTTTAATCACTAAAATAAAATTAAAATATAGTAGTAAGGGGGGGAGATATCAATGAGAGAAATAAACCCTAAGGAAGACAAGTGATACACAATTCAATAGCTCACCACCCACTAAACAAGCCTCTGGCAGCCCCTGAGCAGCAATCCACCCCTCCCCACTAAATCCCTCAGTTTAAATACTGAGCTTGATGTTATGGAATATTCCTTTGGTCGATTTGGGTCAGGTGTCCTGGCTGTGTCCCCTCCCAACTTCTTGTGTCCCCTCAGCTTGCTCACTGGAGGAGCATGGGACGCTGAAAAACCCTTGACTTATTGTAAATCATTTAGCCTTCCTGTAACTCCAATGTATTGAATACAGAGAATATTATTCCTCCTGTTATGAGGGAATAGTTGCTGTCACTGTGCAAGTAAACCTGTGACGCACGAGGCTCGGACCTCGGTTGCTGATGGCAATTGGAATCACTTTCTTGTTCCAGAAGCTGGAATTTCTACTCTTACAGGAAGGATAATGACCAATCACCTTCATACAGAAAGGGCACTGACCAATTAGTAAGTGACATCTTCATACACAAAGTATATATAAAGTATACACAAAGTATACTGACAAATTAGCAAGTGACACTTAACAGATAAAAAAACTACCATAAATGTGAAAAAAACAGTACACTACTGTCGCAGCATGACAATATGCTGTGCACGACAAGATTCAGAAGAGGGATTTTCAGACGGATCTGACTCGCACACAGACAAAAGACGGGCAGTGGTGGTTGCGTTTAATCTACAAAGTATGAAGTATAGGCCAAGCAGAAATACAAGAGTCACAGGTAGAAAAGGTATATACAAGAGAAATTGGCTAGCACCACGCGATTGTTAGCGAGCATCTTTTATACCTTTACAGAAAGAATAATGACCAATTAGCAAGTGACACACATACAAATTAAACTGACCAATTAAGAAGCAACACTTACTAGTAAAAACAACTACCATAAATGAGGATAAAACAGTGTACTTCAAATAAATGTGAATGTGATAAGACTGGTGCTGTATGGTGTGGGAAGGATAAGATGTTAAGGCTATGTGGGGCCCCAAGGTCTCTGTGTGCAGCTGCAAAGGCTCCTGCTAGGTGACTCCCACCTTCTCTCCCAGGCTATCTAACTGCTTTCTTGTGAGAAACTGACTTTGGCCTTGTCCAGCTTCCCCTCCGCTAGGCCCCAGATCCTGCAGCCCACAACAGCATGCCACAACACACTACAAAGACATGTGAATATGATAAGATTGGTGCTGCGAGCTGTATGGAGGATAGCATCCTAAGACTGTGTAGGGTGTCAAGGTCTTTGTGTGCAGCTGCAAAGCTGCTGCTAGCTGACTCCCACTTTCTCTCTCAGGCTATCCAACTTCTTTCTTGTAAGAAACCTCTGCTTTGTCTAGTTCCTCTCCTGTAGGAGCCTAGCCTTTGCGGCCTATAACAACATACCACATAATCTTATGGATTCTGAAATGCTTCTCTGCATGCCAGAGATGGATGGGGAGTGTGGCAAATGGAGACAACCTAACCGGAGCATGTTTGAGGTCTACATTAGCTTTTTATTAATTGCAGAACCCTTGTAACATTAATAAGTAATCTCTGAGTTTCAGTTAAAAGCAAACTGGACCTATTTCAGTGGATTGTAACATTGCTTTCTCCTCTGCATAAATGATGATTTTTCGCAGTAAGAATATACTTCCTTACAAGGAAAGGCAAACAAAATTTTCTTAAAACTGTGGAATTGAAATAACGGGAAAATCAAGTCACTGTATAGTTTGGGGTGGAAGGGACTTTTAAAGGTCCTCTAGTCCAGCCCCACTGAAATTAGCATAGACTTCCTCCACTAGAGCAGGCTGCTCAGAGCAGACTTTGAATGTTTCCAGTGATGAGATTTCTACAACCTCTCTGGGCAACTTCTTCCAGTGCTTCACCATCTTCATTGTAAAAAAATTCTTCCTTTTATCCAGTCTAAATCTATCCTCTTTCAATTTAAAATCATTATGCCTTGTCATACTGCTGCACAACCTATTAAAATGTCCAACCACAATGATTCTTTTTATATTGGAAGTATAGTTGGCCTGTTAACGTAGAAAAGGGATGATTATTGCTTAATTTACTAAAGCATACATTAAAAAAAAATTACGAGGAAATGTGGGGTTTTTTTCTCCTTTACTTTTCTCAACACATTCCTGTCAACATACAGATAAAATTATTTAAAAAATCTACAAAGAGCACGTGCTTCTCTATCAAAATATACAAAGAAGCTCAGTAGAATAAGCAGTTTAACTGAGACTTAGTGGGAATGGAACTGCTAAGAGGGCCATGTGCTTCGAGATATGTCTGAAGGACTGTATATAAAAATAAGCCCCATTTTTCAAAATTGTTATGGGCATATCTGAAACCTTTCAGATAAATGTTTTATTGGATGAATACCATTCTAGTGGTGCATGCTGGCAGCAGGGGTTATGACTGAACTACAGAAAATGCCAAAATTCAGTTAACTATGTTTCAGAATCACTGGGCTGGATTGTAATTACCTACTGTAAAAATAAAAAATTGTCATGCCTGGTAACACTGGAAGCAGCATCAGCAGGAATTTGTACTTTGAACACAGCAGAAAATCCAAGGGGCTCAGGTATAGACAGCCTCTGCTGCTTCTCACTGATAACATAGTATACAACTTCTTTTAAGGGCAGAAGTTCACTCTGAAATAGGCCAGTAAGAGGAGGTATGTACATTGCTGCTTAGTATGTAGCTAGTTATCACTGACTATTAGAAGGTCTGTGTGTGTACAGGCATTATCACAGAATGTTAGGAGCTGGAAGGGACTATGAAAGATCATCTAGTCCAACACCCCTGCCAGAGCATTAAATTTCTCCCTGCCCAACTCTCCAGCCTAAGGCATGCTGAATGGCAGCAGAACCCTCTGGTATGTCAACCACTGCACCCAGTTTAGTGTCATTATCTTATGCATCTGTAAATTTTGGAGTTATTTTTTTTTCTTCTGCTTTATTGCTAGACTTGTTAAGAACTAATGTTATATTCAGTACCTGTATTGTATTTTATCTCTGCTTAGAGCACTGTCATCCATCCACATATGTACCTGTTCATATTTAAGTGTCAAGAACCCTTCTGGAAGTATGAGGGATGGAGAGAATACTCACCATCTCCCAAAGTGTTGAATTCTCACCAGCTGGGATATGGGAGTCCCCTGAGCTGTGCAGGATTTTATTTATGTTGGGGTTTTTTTCTCCTCCTGTAGCTTCCTTATCTTGAAGATATCTATGTGTTTCTTATCTTAAAAGTCATCACAAAGAAATACTTGCTATTTCTGCAACTTAGAAAGCAATTGGAGAGTCTTAAACATTCCCTGTTAGTTGATGTTTAGCTTAACTTAAAGGTGATGTCTTCACAGGGGTGGGGGAGGGAGTAACCACACAAAAAATCTCACTGAACTGTCCACTGGGCTTTAAGCCTGTTCTCATTGATGTTCCTCCAAACATTTCTTGTTCACAGCTCAACAACAAGATTCTTTCAGGGACCATTTTAAGATATCAGATAAGCAGTCTTCCAACGCTAACCTTTTGTGAATCCTAAAAAAAACTATTGGAAAGGACACATAACACTTATTCAAAGTGGTTTGAGTGTCTGAGAATATTCCTAGGTTTACTTAGATTTATTATTATAGAAGTAACATAGGAGTCTTTATTCCCCATGGTATTGAATAGAGATGGAAGGAAAGATGCCCTAGGTACTGCCTTAAAGCTTAAATCTTTAATCTCTTGTAGCTAGTACTAGGAATTGCTGGTGATACTTTGCTCCTTCCCACTAACTCTGTTTCTGACATTTCTGCTGCCATGAAACTCTAGATCACTAAGCATAAGGAATTCTTACATCTGGAGTGTGTTGTTCAATAACTAATACAGGATCTGTTTGCAACTCTGTCTACATTATGATGCATGGCAAAGAACATTTTCAGAGTAACTTAGTCCTTGATTCATGGGTAGAAATCTTTACAACTTATTTACAAAATATTATTTAATTTGAAAGGTGCAGAATGAGCCCCAGTAAGATCTAAATGTTTTCAGTTAGGATGAAGTAATTTTGAAAATCAAATTAGAACAACATGTAGCTGAAACTTCAGATCTTCAACAACAGTAGTAGTTAGAAATAAAGTCTTCAAGCCACAACAAGCGTCTTACTTTCTATATGTCAGATGCTGTTGTACATGTGCACTGTAAAAGGTTGCTTCTATTATACAGAACTTCTGGATTTAATTGGCAAACAAAAAGCAAACTAATGTTAGAAGACCTGTCTTCTCTGCCCTTGTCTATTGATGTACCCACGGTTATGCTTTTCCAAATGAGAATATATGCACAAAACTTAGGGAATTGAGTTAACATTCAATATTATCTTGGTAAGGATGTTATGTACTCTTATGAAGCACTGCATATGGATGTATTAATTGGCTTTTCAGAGCAGAAGTGTTTTCTTGTTTCATTTTGGACAAAATCTTACAGTAAGACCCTGATTTTGAGGCAGTATGGTTTCCTTTTCTTGTTACTAGTCATTCACATTAGGATGGATGTTCTCTTGTAAATAGTGCTGTAATGTGGGATGCTAGATAATACAAAAATTTACCCAAGCTTCCTGTGTTTTCAGGTTTTTTGACCTGATCTAAACTTGTTTTCGTTACTTAATACAAAGACAAATCTTACTTTACAAGAAATTCTTACTTTTAAACAGAGATTTAAGTGATCTTCGGACTAGCTAAAAACAGGTATGCACGTGCAGAGCACTCGTTACATATCCATGGTCACACTCACAGGTTAGACACACAGAGCACCAGTGGTCTCATTCTGCTTCCCTCTCTTGCTGGACATGATGGAAATCTGTTGATGAGAATATGTGTGTATGTATGTATAAGGTGGATCCCTCCAGCAGCTGAGCTTGCTCAGTTTTTCAAGTATCTGTCTCTGGCTCCCAGTCTTCTAGGCTACTGGCATCTGGACATGCAAGTCCCCTTAGGCTGCAGACCTAATCCACTTGTTGAGGCATACTGCCGCCTATCCCAAGCTGACCAGGACTCCCCTGGTTTCACAGCTCTTTGATCTTGGCCCTAGAGACACAGAGGTGCTCTCACCCAGAGACACCTCGTCTCCCTGCTCCCAGGTCACTTCACTACTCACCAGCTCATCCAGTTGCTTACTTGCATACTCACTCTTGTTCCAGACACTGGCACCAAAGATATTTGGGGTCTCCAATTCCAATTGCTGCACTCATGCTCTTACAGACACATGCACACAATAGTCTCCTCACACGAAAACAGGTAGGAAGCAGTTTAAGAAGATAGGATGGGCTATACTTTTCAGGCATAGGTCATGGCTGGATGACTGTCCTGACCAGCCAACAGCTTCCATATAATCAGCTGTACATTCCCTTGACACTGTGTTTTCCCACTTCTGTTTCTACCTCAACTATTTGTAAGCTTCTTAGTCTGCAAGGTGATCTCCAGAGCTGCTCCTGATGACTTCTTTTGATGGGTTTCATGCCTGGACAATGGGATTAAGGCTCTGCTGAGACAGTCCTGGGAGGGCCTTTTTTTCCTTGGAAGTCCTTGGTTTGGGTTCCCACCTGTGTGAGTGCATCCTTGTGATTCTCTTGGCTTGTGGACGTGGGCCTTTGATGGGCTGATGGCTCCTAGGAATGGGCCTAGGAGCAGCAGAGAAGAGTTATTTGGGCTCCCACTCTTGCCATTATGTTTCTGAGATCCTTTGTGAGACTGCAAATTAGCTTTATTATGTAACCTAAAATGAACCGATAATGAATGCAGTATAATGTCTTCTGAATAATAGGCTATGTTTACTAGTTCTTAGTTATAATAGAGAATTAGTTACACAGTTGTGATGTGTGAAAATCTTCTGAGAGGAAAATATTCTCATTTGAAATAATTTTAAGTTACTCTTAGATTGTTTTGCTGAGAATATAGTATTCATAGAATCATAGAATCATCAGAGTTAGAAGGAACCTTAAAGATCGTCTTGTTCCAACCCCCCCTGCCTGATAGGGACACCATCCATTAGATCAGGTTGCCCAGGGCCCCATCCAGCCTTGTCTTAAAAGCTTCCAGGGATGGGGTTTCCAGAGCTTGTCTGGGCAACCTGTTCCAGTGTCTCACCACCCTCATAGTGAAGAACTTCCTCCTAATGTCTAATCTAAATCTACATTCCTTTAGTTTGAATCCATTCCCCCTAGTACTATCACTCTCTGACATCCTAAAAAGCCCCTCACCAGCTTTCTTGTAGGCCCCCTTCAGATACTGGAAGGCCACAAGAAGGTCTCCTCGGAGCCTTCTCTTCTCCAGACTGAACAATCCCAACTCTCTCCATCTGTCCTCATAGGAGAGGTGCTCCAGTCTTCTGATTGTTCTCATGGCCCTTCTCTGGACTCGTTCCAGCACTTCACACACACACACACACAGAGATACCCCTGTTGTAATAGGGGCTCCAGAACTCGATGCAATATTCCAGGTTGGGTCTTACGAGAGCAGAGTAGAGGGGGAGAATCACTTCCCTCAACCTGCTGGTCATGCACCTCTTGATGCAGCCCAGGATATGGTTGGCCCTCTTGGCTGCAAGTGCACACTGGTGGCTCATGTTCAGCTTCTCATCCACCAGCACCCCCAAGGTGTGGTGNGAATGTCGCTGACGGAGATGTTGAACAAGACCGGTCCCAGTACTGATGCTTGAGGGACTCACTTGTCACTGGCCTCCACTTGGACATGGATCCATTGACAGCCACTCTTTGGGTGCGGCTGTCAAGCCAACTCCTTATCCAGTGAGTGGTCCATCCATCAAACCCATATTCCTCTAGCTTGGAGACCAGGATGTCGTGTGGGACAGCCTTTGCTTTTTCCTTAAAATACTCTCTATAGGTGATCTTTTTGACTTCTGTTTTTCACGATCATTCTTCAGAAAACTCAAACAGTAGAAGTTCTGTATGAAACAGCTGACAAGTTCTTGTCTTTCACAGATGACTATGGAAAAGAGGAATTAAATTTACTTTGTTCTTTGTTCTTCCCTAGCTATCTGTCATGTTGGTTATTTACAGTCATGCTGTGTTTCTCTAATTGTTGAGTTATTCTGGCATGACGGTATTATTTTATGGAGAGGTTTAGTCTGGGATAATGTCAGCAGGAAAATGAGTTTAGACAGCCCTGTGATTCAGAGCTTACAAGGGATCAGTCTCTAGTGCACAAAAATGTCTGTCACTGTCTGAGCAAGATGAAGCTGAATGGGCTGTGAGAGAGGTATAGATGTTCTTTATCAGGGAGTTTAGACCTTTTTGAAAGGTGTCAAATGACTGGGGAAATGTAGCATAAGGATATATGCCCTGCAGATGGAATTTGTCTTGCTGTGTTGTGTTGGTCTCTAAGGTCTGTGACAGGGTGATAGTCAATTGGAAAAGTAGCTCATTAGTTAAATGCCCTTTTGGCTATTTCGATACTTTGCAATGTTTCTAGATTCAGAAAGCCTAAAATAGTCAGCTGGTGTGCTATAACATTATTTTAACTGTAGTTGAACTTTCTTCTCATTTTTCTCTTGTTTGTTTGGGATGGGCATAAGAATTTATCTATGAGGTAGTGAGTGGTTGATTCATTTCAGGTTACCCAATAAGAAGTACAATTTATCAGAAGGTAGGTATAAGCCAAAAGGAAGTACCCAAAAGTGTCAGAAGCCCTTTATGTGCTGAGCTTGAGTAATTTGATTTAGCTGGTTGGGGAGAAGTAGAGAGGCATGAAGCTTTCACTGGTGGGTGTCAGGTCTCTGGGATTTGCTTCAGTAGCTTTGAGGGTGCAAATAACTGCCTCTGTTCAAATTGTGTTTATGTCTCACTACTAGTGTGAGAAGCCATGGAGAAAGTCCTGAGGAAAACCAGCCTGTATCTGAATTAAATCTATTTATAGTTGTGTTTTCCAGGTCTTCTCTTCTAGGAGATGTTCTGGAATTTTTACAGAGTGAAGAGAAAGAGTTGTTAGAATAGGTACTTGTTATCCTATTTAAATCTGCACAGATGATATAATTTAGTACCTTTTATATGTTTTACAGTCTTATGTAAACAAAAAGTTGTAGTCTTGGTGTAATCTTAATACTCACATTCTAGTAGTTGCTTCTTAATGGGTTTCCTTTTAACTGTCTTATAACAATTTTTCAACAAGCAGGGATGAGAGGTAGTGATGGCTTTTACAAAATGAGAATATGAGCAAAGAGCTCAATGTTCAGATTAAAGAATCTTTATGGCTTTTTTTTCTTCTACAACTTTATGGAAGCAAAATGTGTCTCTTTCAACCCTGACTGACTGCAAATTAGCCATTGTTCCAGCACCTTTAAAGGTTGTCTTGTTAGCATTTTACCTTATAAATAGGCAATCTGTGACTACCCATACACTATACAGGCAGTTATTTTTCCTCAATTTGATGGTTATATTGATGTTGTCTTCCTTATAAAAAGTTGTCAAATTGCCTTTAGAAGTTAGATTTAATTAACTGAGTTTAGCTTCACTGGAGTGTCTTTCAGTGTTGGATTGAAAAGTTGTTTCTATATGACTAGAGAACTAGCTATATAGAAAACATTTTCTATATTAGAGTAAGTTGCTGTACTAAGAACAGGTCTGACAAACTTTTGCTACCTATTAGATATAATATGTATAACAGATGCATCTATTACTATGGATGTGATTGTTAGCAGTTTCATGTGTTAGATGCCTCATTTTCAGGAACTGAACTTACTAGAAGGCAGTGCTGTCATCTTCCAAGTATTAAATGAGTAAAAATATATTCCATACTAGATAGCATCAGTTAGGCTGAACTGGTCCCTCTGAACATATTGGAGCCACAGGTGGTTTTGTAAAATTGGAAATTGTAAATGCTTACAGCACTTAATATTGCAGAGAATATTATTATAATATTTAGATGGTTTGTTAGAATTTTCTGGAAATTATGTTTAAATCAAAACACACTTTCTGCAATTTAGTATTATACCTGTCTAAAATGCCTTTTTTTCCTTTCTCATTAAATACTTTATTTTCAGAAACTTAAGATGATATCATACCTATAATGAAAAGGAAGTGACAGCACTAGAATCGTAGAAGTGCCAGAGTTGGAAGAGAACTTAAAGATCCTCTAGTTCCAGCCCCCTACCTGGCAGGGACACCATTCACTAAATCAGGTTGCCCAGAGCCCTGTCCAGCCTTGTCTTAAAAACTTCCAGGGATGGGGCTTCCACAACCTCTCTGGGCAACCTGTTTCTGTGTCTCACCACACCTTGGGGGTGCTGGTGGATGAGAAGCTGAACATGAGCCACCAGTGTGCACTTGCAGCCAAGAGGGCCAACCATATCCTGGGCTGCATCAAGAGGTGCATGACCAGCAGGTTGAGGGAAGTGATTCTCCCCCTCTACTCTGCTCTCGTAAGACCCGACCTGGAATATTGCATCGAGTTCTGGAGCCCCTTTTACAAGAGGGATGTGGGGGTGCTGGAGCGTGTCCAGAGAAGGGCCACAAGAATGATCAGAGGACTGGAGCACCTCTGCTACGAGGACAGACAGAGAATTGAGGTTATTCAGTCTGGAGAAGAGAAGGCTCCGAGGAGACNGATTCTTTGTTTCAGTGCTAGAGAATGTACCAGCTCTTATGACTTGTCCAGTTTTTCATATATGCAGTTATATTGATAAACTTCCCTCTGCCATCACTATATATGCATTTTATTTTAAAGATTTTTTTTCCATAACATGAGTTAGAATTTTTTTTCTGTTGCCTTATGCAATTATTTAAGTCTTCTTGTACCCGAGACAAGATGAATACCACTTGCAGGTTTGTTTTCAGTTTTGTTTTGTTTTGTTTTGTTTTGTTTTTACATACATAGAGTTATTACACATGGCTGGTTTAGTAATTTTTTGCCAAAAGAATAATTCTAAGTAGATAAGATATAGCTGCTCATGTTATCAAATATGTTGATGAGTGGCAAATAATATTCAGATCAAGGACAAGATTGTTCTTCTCTCAAAAGCATGTCATCAGTCACATATGATAATGGGTTAGCTCACTTACGATATGCCTAATGCATTTTATATTTTGGTCTGTGTGAAGCCAGAAACTTATTTTGCAAGACTTTTTTTAAACTGAAACTGGGTTATGGTCTTATTCTCTAGCTGTAGAATGCAAACGCCATCACTTTTAACTGAAGAAGCTCCGGAAATACTTCAGGGTCATGCTGTAGAATACTTTACAGAAATATTGACAAGAGCTGAATAATCAAAAAGGAGTTAAACTAAAATGATAAAATGATTTGAGTTAGAAAGTACTTTTAAAGATTATGTAGTCCAATGCCCTTATTATGGACAAGGACATCTTTCACTGGATCAGGTTGCTCATAGCTCTAACCAACCCAACCTTGAATACTTTCGGTGATGGATCATCCACAACCTCTCTGATCAACCTGTTCCAGTGTCTCACCATCCTTACTGTGCAGAACAAAAATAAAAGCAAGCAAAAAACCCACAATCACCAAAATAAAAAAAAACCCCAATAAACAAAGGTATTCCTTATCTCCGATCCGAATCTACCCTCTTTCCCTCACTGTGAAAGAGAACAGCCTTTTTTTGCCTGTTTCTTTGATGTCTTTCCCAGCAGCACAAAATCTTGAAGAATTAAATCATGGTGGGTATTTTTGTTGGGGTGTGTGTGGGGGGTTTGATGCTTTAGTAAATAGATGATCTAATCATGCTATAAGCTCAACTGGAAAGCAGTAGAAACTCATCTGCTGAGAAGGTTGGTGTTTAAGTGACACAAAGTACAATACATACAAGTTCTTGTAGTATGGGGTTGGATTTAGAAGCCAGGCAAACATATTAAAATCACACAAGTAGTTAAAATGTGCCATTTTTGTGTACAGTTCCTTCAGTACCATTAATCTATTTCAAGGTTGTGGAGTATGTCTGTAGGAAGACCGCTCCGAATATTCACGGAGTCCTCATAGAGGTAAGAGTGAACTTCGTTTATTGTTTACATTACAGCACTTTTTATAGGGTCTTACAGGGTTCACACGGATAAAGCAAAGCTACTATAGGCTAAACTAACTTGTTCACACACTTTGTTACTAATTGTTTCTAACATAATTGGTTACACTCACATCCATACACATGCACTGTTACAACAAAGCCCCCCTACGTTCTACAGTTAGCATACCTTGCCTATCTCCATCTTG
>VWZX01002130.1:0-27819 GCA_013399015.1 Galbula dea
TCAGGATCAAAGGCAGAACAGAGTCCTCCTTGCATGCCAGCCATTGAAGGAGAGAGCAAGAGAGCCTGAGCCTCGTGATCCCTCAGTTTTATACTGACCATGACATATATGGGATGGAATCCCTGGCTGGTCAGTTTAGGGTCACCTCTCCTGTCCCCTCCTCACTGCAGGTGCAGCCTTTACTCTGCACTCCCCAATGTGGGACATAAGATGTAGCAGTGACCTTGGTCTGCATCCCAACCCTTGGTACTAACTCTAAACATGAGGTCTTATCACTGCTAGAAGCAGACACTTGTCTGTGAGAACATGCTGTTAACTGCAGAAAGGGAGTTACTGAGAAGAGACTGAGCTGAAAAGTAAAATCATTGACCAGAATTAGTTCTGCTCTGGTTCAAACAAGGACAAGGAGTAACTCAAAGCCCAGCCAGATATTGGTGGTCTTTTGGAGCCTGTCCACCACTGGCTACAAGACCAACTTAACCACTCATAAAGTGGAGACAGAAAGGAAGACTTTGATCCTGGGCATTATCCATGTGGTGCAGGAAGTGGGAAAGTCTAACTATTGTAGGGATGTTAGTCTGCCTTCAAAAGACTCAAGCTTCTCCTAAGAGTTAATCCAAATCCCACAGATCACAAATGAATCCCACTAAACTTGAATCATTCAGAGATAAAATCCAGTTTCTTGAGTCTTCTTCATGTCCCAGAGATACTGTAGGATTGGGAATTGTCAAAACTGTCTTGGACAAGACCTTGAACAACATTTTGAAGTTAATCTTGTTTGGAGCAGCAGTTCAGACTAGATGACCTCTAGAAGTCTCCTTCAAGGTAAATTTCCTAGTTAATCCATTTTTCTCCACTGGGGATTCTGCTCAGAGAGTTTCCATCTTTTGTGAAACACAACATACATACTCAGATATTGAACTACAGCTGGGCTTTGAACAGGTTATTTGGATGCTTTAAAATCCTGTTCAAACACCTCAGTATCATCTTCACATAACAGTTTTGCTTCACATTCAGCCTATGATGAGTGCATCACCACTTCTACATCTTTCCCTCCACAACTCCTACTTGGTTCTTCCCCACAAGCAGGTCTCTACCAGATTACTGTGGTATACCTGAAGTAATTCACATTTATCTTGCTGACTTTTGTGCTATTTTTTTCAGCCTCCATCTCCTATTTGTTGAGATAATTTTGAATTCTCACTCTGCCTTTTGATGTACTTTCACATCAAAGTCCCCTCAAAGCTTGGTATTTACAGATTAAATAACCAGGAGGTTGTTAAACACTTCCTGATCTCTCTCTCTGTTGCACCTACTTCTTACAAATAACCCACAGAGGAGACATGAAAGACCAAAGGAAGATATTCTTTTGCTGTTGGATACTACTTCTAAGCTACATTTTCACTGAGAAAAGCAAAATCTTCAAAATCCCAAACAAAGGCAGTGTCATGTTCCACATCACCAGGCAGCTGAAATCCTGTCAGGGTGAAGGGTCACATCCTGACTCAGGCCAGCTGGCACACTTGAGATGCATATTCCCCTGTTGAAAGGCATGGTGCAGGAGGAGAGGTATGCCCATGGGGAGATAAGCCTGGCATTTGCAGCACAGTGCTGAGAAATGGGCAGGAACATCTTCTGTTGAGCTGCTGCCTTCCTTGAAAGAACCATGCTGCCCACCTCCTCATGATGCATCTGTGCTGAGTCCCATTTTGACTGCTCTTCTGATGCTTCTAAGAGTAAGTTCCATTCTGACTGCTCTTCTAAGAGTAGCCTTATTCTCCCTGTTCTTCAAATATTATAGAGTCCCTGTGACTATACAGCACATTTATTAAGTGAACAGAATTTGTTCCACACTGATAGCACTCTCTGGAAGTGTAGTTCTGCAGCTAAATCCTTCAGCCATGTGCAGATGTCAAGCCCCATAAGGCTACCATGAGCCAGATGTGCAAATGTTCAATGGAGGGTGGGTGGAAGCTTACATGATTACCTCCAATTAGCTGAAAATATGAAAAGTATTTCTTCATAAAAAACTTTCAGACTTTTAGTTGTTGTCTCCAGCTCTTCCCATCTGAACAGCTAGGCATAATGAGACACAAAATCCTGGAAGCAGACCTGTAACCCTAGCTTTGCAAGGACAAAAGGGCTGGCCCACCTCTGCACAAAGCACTCCTTTGGAGAACACAAGTCAGTCTGCTATAGACTTGCACCACATCAGTGACTGTAGGCAGCTTTCTGCTTATGCAGTTGACTCCTCACCATGTGGAGTAATAGGTCAGGAAGCAGCAGTTTAATTCCAGGGTGGTAGTACTGGCCCTGAGCTAATTCCACCAGTGCTGGTTGGGAGTTTTTGCCCCAAACTCCCAGTTTCAAGGAGCTTCTTCATTGTTGCAGTCCCATGTAAGTTCATGAAGGTAGCTTTGCACTGGTGCAGCAGAAAGATGGGTATGTGTTGCTGGACACAGGATGGACTGTTGAGGAGAGAAGAATGGGTATTTCTGCCCCTGAGTGTTGGGTCTCTGTAAGCCAGAGAAGCTACCTGTGGAGAAGGGAAACCTAACTGTACAAACAATGTTTTGCAATTAAACAATTCAATTGCAAATTGTTCGTTGAGTGCTTTGGTCCCACTGGCTAGGTGCCTATTCTCTTGCCATTTCTTCCTTCCTCCAGAGCTGGAGGAAAGGCTAGGAAAGCACTTTCTCTCAACACATCCTACTTGTAGAGGTCTGAAGGGGTAGCTCACATCAGAGGAGGTCCTGGTGTGGACTCAGAGGCAATTTTTAATCTGGAGCAGTGGACCTACTGCTTGCCCTCATGTCCTGTCTTCCTTCTGATCCTCTGCCAGGCTGCAACTCTCCCAGCTATGATCTTTCACTGAGGTCATTCCACTAGAGATCATTGCCATTCTCACAGACTCTGCCATCTTTGTAGCAATAGGCCAAATTTCCAAAATCTGTGTCACAGAAAGACACGTAACTCCTACTTCTGCATTAGCTCAGTTCACTGCAGAAATTCAGCTTGTGCCTCCAAGTACAGACTTAGATGTTCAAATTACAGACCCCACAAAACCTCCATGTGGAAGCTATGATCCATAAACTTACATGACTAATGCCAGGTGCATTTTTTACTCAGGAATCACGTTTTCTCCCTGAGATAAGAGCTCTTTGAATAACTGATAGAGTGGATTTAAGACTCAGTGTTTAAATGAAGGCATGATATGGACCAGTACAAATTCTGCTTTTCATGGCTGGTCCAGCTGCAAGACTTTTGCTGGTTGGCTTTCAGGGTAAAGCTTCCAAAGGTTATCTCTGCACTGCTGAACTGAGGTGCACCAAAGCCTGTGTCCATACCTACACCCTTACTGAGAACTGGTTTGGGGCTATTCAGCTCTCCTAACATATTCATAATTGTAGGTGTCTTTATCTGAACTAATCTTTCTGGGCTCCCTTTTATAATCAATGGAGTGAAATAGGCAATTTTAGGTTGTGACTCATTTGACATATCTTAACATCTACTTTAGGATGAAGTGAATCATGCTCTAGAGCTGTTCTTTTTAATTTGACTTTTATTTTCTTTTTCATTTTTTTTTCTCTCAAGGAAGCTAGAAAGACTAAATTGAGCAGAGATATCTACATGCTCCTTCCCCTTTTGCCCTTGAATACATAAAGATCACAAGAGCCCCTCTTACCCTATCAATACATAAGCTTTGCTTCAGCTTTTTCATACACCTAATTGGTGACCTGGTCACTGTTTTGCTATGACCTGCAATATGTTCACTGGTGAAGTCCTTCAAGAGTGATCCCACCATCCTTTTTAATTCTTAATTCTGCAGACATTTCCTCCCTGTACTGTCAGGGACTAGTCCTGTGTGCCCTGGGAGGAGGACCAGGACACACTTGATGTTTTATCTCATCTCCAGTCATTCATAACTGGTGGGTTTCCCACAGAGATGCTTCCTGGCATGGTTTCTTGGCCACCTGCTCTCTGAGGAAGACATGGTTCAGAACCTTCATGGTTCAGGACTCTTCCATCTAATTTATTTGACAAAGGTAGTATCCTTTCCAAAATGAAAGCCAGGAGGCATTGCATGATGTGGATCTGAGCAGATGCTGATTTCATGGTTTCTCTGGGGCAGCCACACTGGAGAAAAATGGACAGGATTAAAATGGACTTTTGTTTCTTGCTACACATCTGCCTGTCAGGCAATGAGTCATCAACTGGTCAAAAGCTGAGGGAATGTGGTGGCCAGAGCTGCTTTTGAGACAGCCTTTTCCCATGCTCAGGATCAACAAAAGCAGCTAATGATAGTCTATGTGCTGAGCTATGAGCATGAACATGGGTGTCCTGGACCCCTTTTTCCTCAGGAGCCAGGGCAATAGCTCCTGAACCAGCTCCTTGACTGGCACTGCATATGCTGGAGGACACATTAGCTGCCAAAGCATTGTTGTCCTCCTCAGGTCTTTGAGGAAGTGCAGGGAGCACATGGAAACATCCTATGGTCTGAATAGAGACTGACATTGCCCCATGAGCACAGACAGCAGGAGGTCATTCTCCACTCTGTGGAAAACAGCAGAAGGATAATTCCCTTGTTTCCTAATGAGGAGATTTTACAGGGAATTCTAGTTTAGCCAATTTTTCTCACACATTGCTATTTAATTGTCTTCCTTCTTAATTAAGTTCATCTGCCAGGATTTGCCCAGAGAACTGTATCTAAGAGCTCTTCTGCTTACTGCAAACACTTGTCTTTGAGAACATTTGTTCCTAACTGTTTGGTTTTGCTCTGTTTGGCTTTGTCACTCAGAGCTGTCAAAGGTTAAAGACTTCTAGCTCGTTTAAGGAAGGCTTTGAAATATGCAACTGGCAAAGCTGAAGTTTGGATGATGATATTAGAAATTCCCACACCCCCCTCCTCCTCCAAAACCCAAAAAGCACAGCAACAGATCAGAGGTGGATATAGATTTGCTGAACTTCATTATAGCTACCTTAATGAACCTGAACCCAAATTCCATAGCTTGAGATGATTCATCGTCTCGCAACAGACTCATCCAAAACTTGGCTTTGGGTGGTTGCAAGGGAAAATTCCACAGCTTTGACATCTCTTTGATTTTGTTGTGCTTACACAGTTAATTTTTAAAAGGCAAACAGATGCTACTTTGAGAAAATCTTTGTAAAGATATTAAAGGAAAATAAAAGGATGATTGCTGACTGAACTAGAACAAAAGGAACAGTGTACAGAAACAATTTTTCATGCTTTCTGTACACTGCAAATATCTAACAGCTAACACTGCATGCATCAGAAGAAATATAAGAATAAAGGAATAAGAATGATCCCTTCCACCTATAAATCTGTTTTTTCTTTTCAGAACAGTTTTGCAAATCCACATTGATATCTAATTTCAAGTGGTTACTCACTTCTATGAGAGTCTTCTATGTGAAAACAAACCCAAATCAAACTTGCCCCCAAATTATATTTAGTGTTTAAATACATACTCTTGTGAGATATAGGACATGTGCTCCTGCCCTTGTATTTTAGTATTCAGACTCATCACCTCTCATTTTCTTTTTCCTGGATCATGAAGAAGTATTTGCATCTGACTAGTTTCAGGAGAACTGCTATCATTATTTGTAACATGTCTGCATCTTTCTTATATTTACCTCTACAAACTATAGGTAATGGAAACCCAACAAGGCAATGGCTCCAATGCAGTTTCTCAGTTCATGTCATTCTATACTGTTAATGGGTGACAACCAAATATCATTTAGCTCTGCAGCAGCTTTACAGCATGTCATCTTTTTCTACTAGCTTGTCATACCCTTATTGAGGATGAGCAGTCTTCACTAGAAATCTCAGTGACTTCACTTAGATCACTGCTAGAGCAGCTCTTCTCACAGCTCAGCTCCTTGCTCCTGGTGAGGCAGTTTTTAGAATAAATGAGGGCTTTTGCATCTCCAGCATCTCCCCCTTGGTAAAACAACAGTGCCACCAGAGCTAGTAGGATGAGATGTTGAGCTTTTGTTGGACTGTGAGGCAAGGCCATTGTTTCACATTTCCTACTTTATTCCTTTAAAAATTCCATTTGGTTTAACTCTACTGCTAGTAGTCCAGAAATAAAGCAATTCCTTGGGGCATGAAAGCTATTCAGACAAAATAATACCAATATTTGTCTGCTTTCCCTCCCTGCTATACAACATCTTTGCCAACTCATTTTTCTTCAAAGAGGAAAGAACCCATTTCTGGAATTCAGATTTTTCCTGACTTCTTGAAAACAGGGAGTATCAAGTGCTCTGAGTAATGTTTCCCCTTTGAAACCTTCTTAAAATAGTCATTAAAAGGTCTGCCACTTTGAAAAGGATTAAGTTCCCTGGGGGTGTAATCCTGCTGGCACTGCTAACATCTGCCAGCAGAAACTCTGGATCTGCAATGCCTTCTGTGAGCCCTTTCTTTGATAAGGAAAACTGCATGAAGTAGGTCCAAATTCCAGCCATGAGTGTCTTCTGCTGGGTTTTTCTCAGGCTGTGCCCAGCATTCAGGCAGATCTGATGCTGCTCTGACAGGGGAGGGGTTGAACTACTCTGGTCAATGGGCTCATCACTCACAGGTGAGGGAGAGGTCAGTCCTCCAAAATATTGGGTATGGAAAAAGCCAGGTATCTGACAGTTTTCCTATGGAACCAATCCTCCCAAGAAAATGACTATACATCAGAAAGCAAAACTCTCTCACATTAGCAGAAGAGAGGTAAAAGGCTCATCATAATTTTTCCTGAACAAATCACATGCAAGTGAGTCATTTATAATTGCTTTATAAAACCAGTGAATAAATGCTGGCTTCCTCTGTACTTGGTTAAACACATGTATAACTTTAGTCAAAAGAACCTGTCTGGTGAACACAGACTTGAGGGAATAAGGCTCAGTAAGAACCACACACCTCATGGTAAGTATGAATCCCGCAGCCAAAAATTCTTTGGGAGATGCAGTTCTCTTTTGAAGTGGATCTGCTGCAGAAGGATTTGCTTCTGTGCAGAGAAAGACCTGGTGCTGTCAATGAAACTAGCTCTTAAGTAAGCATGGTAGAGGCTGGGATTGCATCTATCAGAAAACTCCATGCATTTATTTTGTGGCTGCCTGAGAACCAGGTGAGGAAGTTCTGTTTCCTCTTTTGCTAGTTACATCTTTACTCATAATACATTTTTCTCCCTGCAGAAGAGGTATTGGCTAAACTCTGACTACAAAATGAAGCCAAGCCAAACACTTGGATGTAACACATGAGAAAGGGAATGCCTGTGCCATGCTGAAGTTTCACTCTCTCATTTTTTTTAAGCTCAGTGCTATCAGTTTTCTGCCAGGGCACTTCACCATCTCTGAAGCCAAATTCAGTCCAAGGAATAATTTTCTTTTACACACACACACAGGTAAAATCAATGTGAATATATGATTTTGGCTTGCAAGCCAGTCTGACAGGTATTCAAGATTTTTTTTCCTAATATCCAATCTAAACCTCCCCTGGTGCAACTTGAGGCCATTTCCTCTTGTCCTCTCACTGGTGAGAAAAGAGACCAACCCTCACCTTACTACAACCTCCATTCAGGTAGTTGTAGAGAGAGCTAAGGTCTCCCCTGAGCCTCCTCTTCCTCAGACTAACCAACCTCAGTTCCCTCAGCTGCTCCTCATAAGACTTATTCTCCAGACCCTTCCCCAGAGTTGTTGCCCTTCTCTGGCTGTGCTCCAATGCCATCTCCAGAAATGCTGCTCACTACTTTCTCCAGGTGGCTATGTCCTTAATTACTATTAGACTGACTAGTAAAGCCACCATACTGCTTCAGCAGGGGTTCCTGGGGCAGTGCTGCACAGCTCTGAGAAGCTGCACAGAAGGGGGTGAAGGGGGTGAAGAGGCTGAAAGGAGAGGAGTCACCACATGTCCACCCCTTCCAGTGCCCAAAGCAGCTAAGGTCCAACTCTGCCTTTGGTTGTAGATGTTCTTAAATGGGGATGACATGAAATGATTGGGAAACTGGGATACACATTTAAATGTTAAGTAGCTTCTTTATAAACAGTCCAAGACTGGCTCCTGACTTTGACTGCTGTGGTAGGAAGATGATGACCACCACAGACTGGTGGCATGACTGTGCTGGCCCAGGACTTGTCCAAACCTGCACTGCTGGTGCATGATAAATATGGCACACAAGTGTCTTGGGCAACAACCAAATGTGCTAACAAGAGATCAGATCCAAGTGTCAACAACAAGCAGGGTCTGCATACATGTTGCATTCCTACAAGAGCAGGTCTTGGTCCAGGACTAAGAGAAAGAGATGTTCTTACAGTCACCCAAACATACCTTTTGGGGTTAAAGGTATAATATGGTTTTAGTATAAACTGTGGCCTTAAAGTAATAAACTGATTTTTTTCACCACTGGATGGCAGAAGCTTCCTCTGGTCTAACAATATAAGAACATAATACAACAATTTGCTCAAATTAAAGCAAAATTGGAGCTGTCATAATCAATCCAGTGTCCAATCAGAGTGGAAGGATCTACTGGAAATGTAATTGCAGAGGGAAAAATTACATTTTTTAGTAACTCCTTTCTGACTCTAACATCTGACCTTTTAATATCTGTCCTGTCCACGTGAATTACAGGGCACTTGTTCTTCTGCAGATTTGTCAGTGTCCTCCAGCACTGCTCACCTTGTCAGTCTGATGCTCATGACTACACTGGGTATTTTGTCTCTTGAAACCTGTTTTGTGTCACAACTCAATGACTGAATTGCAGAAATCATCACATACTTGGCAGATGTGATTAGAAAGATGGAGCTGTTTGCAGTATTATAACCTCTTAAAAACACAAGCATGATAGTGCCTATAGGTGCTAAACCTCAAGTAACAGAATGATTGGACCAGCAATGGCAATATTTTAGAAGAAAAAGTATATATATTGAATTTCTCTTGAGAGAATGTTGTAGGTTCAAATAACTGTTGGGACTTCTCAGGAGTTACCTTTAAATGTGGAAAAATAAATGTTTATATCCAGCTTTTCTTATTTTACTTGGACTAAAAGTATGCAGCAGCAAAACAGCATTTAGACCAATAGGCCTGAAATGTGGTTTTGAGTCACTTTCTCAGACTATTCCAGACAAAGTAAGAGACTTGATGGGTAGGGGTTAGGAGGATGGGGCCAGGCTTTTGTCAGTGGTGCCCAGTGACAGGACAAGAAGTAACAGGCACAGACTAGAAGATAGGAAGTTCCATCTAAACATAAGGAAGAACTTCTTTCCTTTGAGAGTGGTGGAGCACTGGCCCAGGCTGCCCAGAGAGATGGTGGAGTCTTCATCTCTGGAGACATTCCAAACCCACCTTGACACCATCCTGTGCAACCTGCTCTAGGAGAACCTGCTGTGGCAGGGTGGCTGGACTAGATGATCTCCAGAGGTCCCTTCCAACCCCTATAATTCTGTGATTCTGTGAGAGTAAGCAGGGCAGTAAGAGCGCAAACAAAAGGAAAGCCATGTCAACATCCTGGCAGGGGTTGCTGATGCCACTTGTGTTGCAATGAACCAGAGATCTTCCCATATCTGGACACGTGCCATGCTGGAGCAGCTTTGCAGCAGGAAGCAGCAGCTCATGTTGGCAAACCCCAACAGGGTGTTTGGAGAAGCTGCTGCCCATTCTCTTCTCTCTGGCTATTACATCTCGGCTTAGGATTACAGCTTGCCTCGATTGCAACAAGCCCTGTGGGCCACCTAGGATCTGATCCCACCAACCCTCTGTGCAGAGCAGGTCTCCTGGTGCATTCTCCAAAGAGCATCTTAACCCTGAGATCTGCAGAGCTGCATTTCCTCTGCACAGTGCTTCTCAAGGCATGCTGGAGGGTAAGAGGGTCTTGAGAACATCTGGATGATAATTAAACAGGAATTTACAGTAAGTGGACCTAAGTGGCTTGAACAACAAATTTACTGCTGATAAAGCCAGATGTGTTTACCAAGATAATCCTCTCTGTTTTCTTCAGTCCTGAATAAAATGTAGCTTTGTAATTTCTGTTGAGGGAGGCACCAAGAAAGCTTCTTTTTCACTTGGTAAGTGATCACAGGTCCAGTAAAAGACTTTAATGCACACCACAATGTTCTTACCAGCATTACCTTTTGCCTGCATGCTGGCATCCTCTGAGAGAGGTAGTTGTAGAGAGATAAGGTCTTCCCTGAGCCTCCTCTTCCTCAGACTAACCAACCCTAATTCCCTCAGCTGCAGCTGCTCCTCACAACACTTGTGCTCTAGAGCCTTCACCAGCCCTGTTGCCCTTCTCTGGACACACTCCAGTGCCTCAATGTCTTTCTTGTAGTGAGGAGCCCCAAACTGATCACAGTATTTGAGGTGTGACCTCACCAGTGCCAAGTATAGGAGGACAACCACTCCCCTAGTCCTGCTGGCCACACTATTTCTGATCCAAGCTAGGATGATGTTGGCCTTCTTGGCCACCTGGGCACACTGGTGGCTCATCTTCATCCAGCTATCATCCAGCACCCAGCCAGAGCTCTCCACTTGAGCTATTGTGCCAAGGTGGTGAGAACACAATGCCATTAAAAAACACAGTGGAAAACACAGCTTCCTAAAATCCTTGGGAAGACTTTGTCTGATATTTCTGACCAGTGTGCTGAAGGGGTTTGGTAAGAAGACCAGAGCCCACAGCAGTTTTTTTTTTTCTTTGCCCTGGTGTGAACTAATATCTTTCTAAGTCTCTGTCAGTGAATTGTATTAGCTGCAGTTCAGAGTCATCAGTCTCTCTCGGGGAGTTACCGCTTGACTTTCGCACTTGCCCTTACTAAGGAATGTTATAAATCTTGGAGTCATCTGGCTGCCTTTAATCTAGCTGTGAGTCTGTCGAACACTTGGTGACTGGAGTGGAGGAAGGAGGGAGAAAAGAGCCTCTTTGCTGTGCTAAAGTCATTCAGAGTGCTGGAAAATAAAAAAAAAAAAGAAGAGGGATGGATATGGTTCCTCTTCCTGAGGAAACAAGTCCAGTTTGCATCGTTACAATTTGGTTTATCAGACTTCAGAGCTAGGGGACAATGGCTATTTTTGTAAGTGTCTGTTGTGAAAAGATATATTTAGTTGCATCCTAACTAGATTAAGATCCTGTCAATGGCAGAACTCACAGGTTGGTTGTAAATGGCTTCTAGTGTGTGTGAGATACAGTGCCTGCAGGTGGAGTACCCAGGGCAGAACTAGGGAAGAGGAGCTACCCTGGCAGCACAAAACCCCCTAGTCATAAGCTTAAGTGATGGCAATCCAGAAAAAGCTTTGGACTTCCCAAGGGTGAGATTTATCTCATTAAGTGGAGATCTTGCACAGTCATCTAAAGTCCCTTTAGAGGCTAACAGACAGACCCAGCTCATTGCATGTTCACCAAAATGTGAAGCTGACCTTGCTTTTCATTCCTAGTTATCCGAGTGCTGCTGTTCGTGTTGCCCCTTTGCACAGCCCAGAGGACACTTTCCCATCCCCTTCCCATCCTTTGGCTACCTCCTTGTTACATGGGGATGTGGGAGGGGAGACCCAAATCCTATACCAGGCTTAGAGTAGGCTGTAAGTAACATTTCTAAAAGATATCACCTGGTGGGCAGGTCTCCTGTGATGGATCAGGCATTACTAAGTGGTATCAGGTGCAGGACATTAAGATGTGCTGCGGAAGTTGCTTTAGTGAGGGGCAGCTTGATTTGTTAAAGCTGCGTTGGTGTTCTTACACTACAGCAACATCACAGAGACCACTTAGCTCTGAAATCTGCTCAGAAGACTGAGAGCTATGCCAAATAGCACATAAGGGAAAAAATATTATACTCAGTATTTGCAAGGCTATTAGCCATATCCACCAGCAAGCATATCTATTATGTGCCCTTCAGTTTGGAGCTTCCTTCAGGTGAGTATTCATGGTACTCGGGTATCTGCTGAAAAGCTTCTCATGGATGTTTTTGATAGACAGAATTATTGTCAATGCCTTTGAAAAATTCCTTCCTCTGGGATTTTAATGTTGGTATCCTCTTCATTTTTATTCCCTTTCCCTTTTCTTCTCTCTCTTTTCCCTTTCTCTTCTCCTCCTCTTTTTTTTATTTAATATTTAATACTTTGTGCATCTCTGCAACAAAAGCAGAAATGTGAGAAAAAGTGCATGCTGGGTGCCCAAATTCAGCTGCAGCACCAGATTTGAATGAAGCAGCAAAGTAGGACAATCACCTTTTCCTCCTGAATGCTCTCGAGGTCAAAAGGGAGAAAATGCACCATTCAGCTGTAGAGATTTCCACTTTCTGAGGCAATCACTTATTTTTTGCTGTTATCAGCTACTTGTACTACCCAATGTTATAAAAAAGAAAAAAATGACTCCCCCACACTTTATATCCTTGTATTGTGCTTGTTTATGCAGTTCTGCTGAGGCACTCAGGAAACAAGCAGAGGGAGTTGGAAACTAAGCTTCCTATAATATCCCACAGAGCTGATGCATGAGAGTATGTGTTTAGGTGTGAATACATCTAAACTTCCATGGAATTTGGTATAGTCAGGCATCCTGGGATACAGTTATATATGCCCTAAGTTCAATAGTGTGTCTTACTATATAAAAAAAGGAAAGCTTGTGGGGGTTTATCACTCTATCTCTGTAGCATCTATATCTGTATCTATATCATCAATATCTGTATCATCTAAATCTATCTCTATGTCTAATCTATCTCTATATATGTACCTATATCTTATCTCTAATCTCTGTCTGTACCTATATAATCTATCTCTATATCTAGCCTATCTCTATCTAGCCTATCTCTATCTAAAGGGAGAGTTTACCTTTAGCTCTAATCTGTATCTCTATCATCTATAGCTTCACACACAGAGAGAAAACTAACAATATATTGTGTGAAATTTCTGAGGGAAAAGAGCTGAAAGATTTTCCTCTTCTGAATTACAGAGGTGGGGGAGAGACATTGGAGGCAATCTATGAGGGAAGAGAAGAGAGGAGATTTCTGCATGGAACTGATGTGGTAAGGGAGAGGATTTGGAGGGAATCTCTGAGGGAACAGAAGAGGACAGATTTATCCTTTGAATTGCTGAGGTGAGGGAGAAGTTGTTGAACGACTATCTGAGGGCAAAGAGGTGGAAACATTTTCACCTGTGAATTGCTGATGTAAAAGAGATACTGAGGTAAAAATGGTGGAAATGTTTTTCTCTTGTGGATTGCTGAGGTGAGGGAGAGTTTTTGGAGGGAATCTCTGAGGTAAAAATTGTGTAGACCTTTTTCTCCTGTGACCTCCTGAGGTAAAGGAGGTGTTTTGGAGGGAATCTCTGAGAGATTAAAGGAGGAGAAATATTCTGCTTCGAATTTCTGAGGTGAGGCAGAGTTTTTGAGGGAATCTCTGAGGTAAAAGTGGTGGAAACGTTTTTCTCATGTGGATTGATGAGGTTAAGGAGATTTTTGGAGGGAATCTCTGAGGGGAGAGAGAGGAGGACAAATAGTCTCCTTCCGATTTACTGAGGTGAGGCAGAAGTTTTGGAGGGGATCTGTGAGGGAAAACAGAAGGGAGGGTGTGTTTTCTCCTTTCAGTTGCTGAATTGAGGGAGATTTTTGGTGGGAATTTCTGAGGGAAGAGAAGAGGGGGAATTTGTCGTTTGAATTGCTGAGGTGAGGGGTAGGTAGGGTTAGGGTTAGTTCTGCTCTGGGTGCTCCACCTGCAGGCACTATATCTCACACACACTAGAAGCCATTTACAACCAACTCGTGAGTTCTGCCATTTGCAGGATCTTAATCTAGTTAGGATGCAACTAAATATATCTTTTCACAACAGACACTTACCGAAATAGCCATTGTCCCCTAGCTCTGAAGTCTGATAAACTTTGTACCTTCCACCACCTGGGTTCCGTAGAGGCTGGAGGTGTTTCTGCAACGCGCTGTCGTTTTCTCCTCTGGGAAAAGTAACTGTGGTGTGAGTGTGTGGATGTGTAGGCACGCAAGTGAATGAGGTGGAGCCTGGTTGTTGCGGAAGGTGTTGGTTTGGATGCTTAGGCCCTAGCATGCTGCAGCAAACTTTCCTTACTCTCCCCAGAGGCAGAAAGCAAGGAGTGTTGTGTGCCCTGTTGAAGAGATCTGCCGGCCTCCCCCCAGGTGGGATTTGTGTGGGTGCGGAGCACATGCCCTTGCTGCTGAGGAGCAGGTGAGCTCTGTGGGAGACCCTGTGGCAGTTAGTGAGGTGTGAGCTGCCTGTAAGTGTGGAGCAGGTCAGCCTTCTTGGAGTCGAGCTGCTGATTGACACTAGTCTTAGGACGTCAGCCCTGTGTGGAGATTGTCTCCCCATAAGCCTTCCCTGCAAGGGAGGTGCTGGCCACGTGTCCGTCCCTGTAGGCTGAGCTCCTTGGGATTGTGTGCTTCCTAGATGGGGAGGAGCTGTCTTGCAGCTGGGCTTCATGCCCGTGCGTGCTGCAATCTGTNATGCTGTCGTTTTCTCCTCTGGAAAAAGTAACGTGGTGTGAGTGTGTGGGTGTGTAGGCACGCAAGCGAATGAGGTGGAGCCTGGTTGTTGCGGAAGGTGTTGGTTTGGATGCTTAGGCCCTAGCATGCTGCAGCAAGGTTTCCTTACTCTGCCCAGAGGCAGAAAGCAAGGAGCGTTGTGTGCCCTGTTGAAGAGATTTGCCGGCCTCCCCCCAGGTGGGATTTGTGTGGGTGCGGAGCACATGCCCTTGCTGCTGAGGAGCAGGTGAGCTCTGTGGGAGCCCCTGTGGCAGTTAGTGAGGTGTGAGCTGCCTGTAAGTGTGGAGCAGGTCAGCTTTCTTGGAGTCGAGCTGCTGATTGACACTAGTGTTAGGATGCCAGCCCTGTGTGGAGATTGTCTCCCCATAAGCCTTCCCTGCAAGGGAGGTGCTGGCCACGTGTCCATCCCTGTATGCTGAGCTCCTTGGGATTGTATGCTTCCTAGATGGGGAGGAGCTGTCTGCAGCTGGGCTTCATGCCCGTGCGTGCTGCAATCTGTGTTGTGCTCTGAGCAGCCCAGAAGCCAGAGGGCAAGAGCCCTCTGTGCTCCCTGTAGCCAGGGTGCGGGTGTGTACAGCAGGAATAGCAGCCTCTGGGCTGGTGGTGCTTTTGTCAGGCAGTGGCGGCGAGACCCTTGTAAGCTTAGGATGCCGGTTGCGTTCTTGAGGCTCACGGACGACTCTGAGCACCCCAGAACCCTGGCGTCCCAGTGACGGGCTGCGGTCCGTGCCCTTAAGGCGCCGAGCCCTGCCGACAGCCTCGACCGAGAGCGACGCCTCTAAGCAGAGGGAGAGTCGTGACAGCTGCCAGTTGGAGAAGCAGACAGGCCCGTGGTGCCTTGAGCACCAGGGCTCCATGCAGCGCGGGGGCTGAGCTGTTTTCTTTGGCCCCTGGGGGAGAGGCAGCTGTTTGGAGCCAATTGCGGAAGGAGCCTCCCATGTACTTGCGGGCTGTGGCTCTTCTGCCCGTGTAGCTAGGCCCCTTCCCTGAGCATGTGTGTCCAGGGTCCTGGCCCTTCGTCCCTGGCCTCCAACGCTCTTGGGCATCTGCTGCACCATCTCAAGTCTTCTGTGTAGGCTTTCTTGTGATGGAGAGATCCTTAATTTTTGATTTAGAAATTGCATTATTTAGTTGTTTTAAGGCTTTTTTGAATATTGTATATTGTTTTGAATTGTACTCTCATGTAATATGTTCTCAAGCTATTTTTTTTAATAATAAAGCATGCCCCTATATCTTAACTGTTGCCCATTACCTCTTTATTATATTTTCTTTTAAAAGTAGTTCAGTTTTATGTGGTTAATTTCTCAATCTGTAACTCTTATGATCATTTCATAGTCCTTCATCTTAATGTTGTGATTTTTATAATATTGTGTTTTGAAGGATTCTACTCTTCTCCAGTGATCTTCTCCCTCTAGAAGTTTTTTACTGGGTCGAGGTATTTTTAAACAGAGGAGAAGGTCTGAAATTTCTCTTGTGTAGAATCTTGTGTTAGAATCTACAGGTTTACTGCTTTTACTTGTTTTTTATTTCTTGTTGCTGTTGACTAAGCTCTTTTCCAGTCATAGAGAATGACAGATTCAGGCTATCAGTGTATGATCTGCTGAGAGCTTTGAAAGGAAAATGTATCTTCAACAGACCAGACTATGCTAGACAAGTACTGGAGTCAAACGAAGGTTGTGAGACTCGTGTTAGAGCTGAACACACAGTGACAGTCATGTGTCTTTGTCACTCCTTAACACTGTTACACGTGTACACCTTGAATCCTGGGTCTACTTTTGGGCCTCTCGCTCCAAGAATGACATTGAGGTGCTGGGGTATGTTCAGAGAAGGGCAAGGAATCTGTTGAAGGGTCTGGAGCACAAGTGTTGTGAGGAGCAGCAGGGGGAACTGGGGGTGTTTATCCTGGAGAAGAGAGAACTCAGGGGAGACCTTCTCACTCTCTAGCTCCCTGAAAGGAGGTTGGAGAGAGGTGGGGGTTGGTCTCTTCTCCCAAGTCACTTAGGAAAGTTAGTTACTGAGAGGAAACAGCCTCAAGTTGTGCCAGGGGAGGTTCAGGCTGGATATTAGTAAACATTTCTTCCCAGAAAGAACTGTTAGGCATTGGCCCAGGTTGCCCAGGGCAGTGCTGGAGTCACCATCCCTGGAGGGGTTCAAAAACCATCTACATGTGGTACTTAGGGACATGGTTTAGTGGTATGGTGGGGATAGGTTGATGGTTGGACTTTATGATCTTGGAGGTCTCTTCCAGCTTTCAGGATTCTGTAATTCTATGTGAAGCTTAAAAGACATGTCCCTGGAGGTTGTTGCAGCTCATGTCCTGAGGTGTGTAGCCACAGACCATGTACCTGGCCTGTGGGAGCCATCAGCCTCTAAGGGAGCCGCTCCTCACCTGGGATGACTGCTTCCTTAAACCTGCATTGGGGCTGCCTCTGCCTACAGAGTGAATTAAAATCTATCTAACAGAGACTAGTCTGAAAACAGGGCAGGCTGAGGAGGTCTGGCTGGTCCCCAGAGCATCACATGATATTCAAGTCCAGTTTTAGTTGTTTTTAATCTGCAAGAGCAAGTGTCTCTAGTTTAACCATGTAAAAAGCCTCTGAATTATGTTTAGAAACCAAACGGACACCAGAAAGAATTCCTGCTGGGCTTTTACATGAAGGCTTTCTGCTGCTCATTGCTGAAAGCAATCATCTCTCCATCTTTGCAGGACTTATGACCTCAAAGCTCAAAAAAACCCCCAAAACATTAAAAAAATCTTAGTCATGTTTTTGTCCCTGAAAGAACTCATTACTGAAATCCAGCATCCTGCTTTTTCCCCTTTACCAGCCAAAGTCTGTGATTTCAGACCCTGTATTTCTCTGGGCTCAGCACCTTTCTTCTCCTTTCTTTTGTGTCTGTGTTTCTTCCAAGTTACCAGCTCCATGAAATAAATAGCTGGCTGTTAGTATTATGCTCCATGCTGAGTTAAATGGTACTAAGAGCATTAAAGGGTTGCTTTAGAACAATATGCCCCCTGGTTTCAAATACAGTAGTTAAATGTGGAAAACATGGGGCTCTCCACGCAGTCAAAACACAATTTCAAGCAGCCAGGTTTCAAAAATGCTTTAGTTGGGCAAACATCATGCATGCTTTTGTTATCAAAATATAGCTAGATCAATATTGCTCTTTGAAATCACAAGGAGTCTCTGCTAGAGAAGGACTGCAAGGGAAATTACTCTGTCTAGGATTTCACATTGGACTTTGGTTGCTTTCTAACTGAGGGAGAGGTTAGAGAAATGCTGATCCTGAGGGTCCTGGGCTACCTCTGAAAGTCCTTCAGCTTTTCTTTGGTGTTTGCTGGCCCAGGGATAGAAGGTAATGGAAGTCAGGCATAGCTTTTCCTTCAGGTCTTGCTAAGTCTCAAGACTCAATATTACAAGGTCAGGATGCTATATGAGCCCTAAAACCAGGTTGTTTCTGAAAATAACATTTATTAATGATGATTTTCATTTCTCCTTGTGATACTTGCATGTGGATTTGTGGTATCATGATATCAACTTTTCAGAAGGGGAAAAAGGGAATTGTTTAACAGTACTTTAATAATGGAATTTTTAAAGATCTTTTGTATTGGTTTCTTTTTTTTGGTGGGGGGAGCAGTTCTTTTGACAGATGTACATGGTCTGCAAGAATCTAGTAGGAATGTGTGGATGTTGGAAAAAAACAAAAAGCAAGAAGGCATTTCCAACTGTTAATGTTCCATCTGCCTCCCTGGACTCCAGGCCCTCTGGTTTCTTATCTCAGCCTTAATGTGGCTTTTTATATGATTGCCCCTGCAGGGGTGAAAACAAGCTTCACTGATAAGTAAATAAATAACTTTGTGTACCAGAGAAGTGGAGCACCTTGGGCCAGGGTGCTGAGAGGGGACAATTCCCTGGGGGCCTCTGGTGGGTTGGTTTTCTCTACACCTGGGTTGAAGCAGTTGCAGAATTTCCTTGTCTCAGTGATGCAAGTGCACAGGATGTCAAATAATTTGATGGATGGATAATAACTTCCTAACTGTGTTTTTAGGGGAAGTGCATCTGTTTCACGACGCCTGCTAACAAGCTGGAGAGGAGTAACGTGGAAATCAGCATCCTCCTGCCCCCACTGAGCCTAGCAAATGCTATTCAGAGCAGTTTGGTTTAATTTTAGTGGGGAGAATTACTTTGGAAGCTTAGACTCTCCATAATGTTATGAAATGTATGCCCTGAAAGGCAGGGTATTGAATTTGTTTTCTTGTTTGTGTACCATTTAATGTAAAAGGGGGGGGGAAAAAAAAACCAAAAAAGGAAAAGCAGAGGTTTTGCACTGTCCTCTCCTGAGCAGCTTTTTGGAGAGGGTTGAGATGTGAAATTATGGGACATGATATTGCCTTTGAGGTAGAGATGGCAAAGGGAGGATGCACTTTGGACAAGCAGGAATGAAACATGAAGGTGAGGAGTCTAGTTCTGCCCAGTTCCACGTGCAGAAGGGGAATTTGTGCTGCCAGTTAACACAAACAACAAAGGGCTTGTGCTTTTGGACATTTCAGAAGCACTCCAGCCTTTTCAGGGTATGGCAACGTCCCCACATGGAAACTCCTGGGGTGAGTGTCAGGAGCTGCCTGTATCTGCAGATGTTGAGTGTAAACATTCAATTTCAGGGTAGTCTCAATGTGCATGTCTAGTCCAGCCTTTATAATTCCAGTTTGCACCAAATCCCAGGGTGATGGTCTGTGGTGGGTCCAGCAGCAGGGCCAGGGTCATCTTTGATACCAACCTTCACAGAATCATTAGAGGTCTCTTCTGACCTTAAGATCATCAAGTCCAACCATCAACCTACCACCCCCCTGCCACTAAACCGTGTGGCCTTCTCAGAGCAAACACAGATGGAAGAAACAAGGAGGGACTGGTGGTGGGTGCATCCCAGAGGAGAACTTCTGGCTGCAGATATGGTTGGGACTTCTTGGTGCTGGGGTGGGGGGGGCACCAGCAGAGCTGGGGGAGCTGCTCTGTGCTCACTAGCTTTCATCTCAGGATCTGAAGGGGAGTTTTCAGTTGGTTTTCCTCCCAGGCCAGGGAGGAACAAGTAAAAAGCCTCTGTCCTGGCAGTCAGATAGATGAACACTTCAGTCTATAATTCTTTCATGGGCCTTGAGGCAATTTGCTCTGGACAGTGAATCTTAAGATACAGCCACACTTGGTGCCAAAATGAGATGTCAAGTACCTCTGCCCTTTCGAGTGAGATGAGAAATATGCCTTGGACATGATTGCCTTCATCTCAGAGGTGTGCCTGCAAATCCCTCAGGTTTTTCTATGAGGGAATAAACTTGACATGTGTGCCCTGAGCACTCTCTCAAACGCAGGCATGCCCAGCTCCTCTGCACACATGCTGCTCTTTTATCTCTGCACCAGGAAGCTGCATGAGAAAGCCTCCTCATGGGTGACCTCCCATCCTTGACACAGCCTGAGGCAGCATCTGCATCACAAGGGTATCTTGTGTCCTGCCGAGTCACACAGAGTCATTAAGGTTGGAAGAGAGCAGCAGAGAAGATCCCAGACCCTCTCAGGTTAAACTCTACAGTGGACACAATGCACCAAAATCAGCTTTGCCACCAAAATCAGCTTATCTTCAGACACTGAACAGCCTGATACAAGGCCATGGCCAGGCACAGGCTAGCTGCTCCAAGTGAAGGGTTGAATTGCTATTCATGCCAGACTAACAAGTCACTTTGCAGTTCATGGATGGCCATTACTTTATTGTTTTATCATGACACAGAAAATGCTATGGCTGCAATACCAAAATATGGTGTCACTTCTAAAATACCAGTTATTATTAATGTGGTGGTGAGATACTGTTAACACTTACAGAGAGGTGTCTAAACATTCACTGGGTCTTGCCTAGGGGTTTGTTCCAGTGACAAAACACCCTGGCAAATAGGTGATGGAGGGAGTACAGTGCCTACTTTTGATCATGGCTTTTCCTCCTTGATTACTCCTGTGATATCAATAAATGTTGCTGAATCTAACCCTCTGGAATATGGTGGATAGGTCCTTTGCTTTTACAGCATGTGTCAGCATAAGAGAAAAAAAACCTAAAACCAAAGAGACAGCATTTCCTTACAAAATGAGATGAAAAAATAAACCAATATAAATGCAGCTTTCAAGTGTTTCTTTTTATATTTAAAGCTCTTGTTTTCAATATACTGTATTTAAACATTCTTAAATAATCATTCTGTACCTTTGATTTTCATCTTTGGAAACAAATAGAGTAATCTCACTATAAATGTGTGCAAATAGAAAATATATAAATATATTTAAGGCCCATGTCATAAAAAGGTGGTCTCAGAATTGTCACTTTTATAAGGATCAGCTGGGGTCCCTTTCATTTTGCCCTGCAAGTTCTTTGAGCCCTGTTCTTTTAAGCCTTTGAAGTCCACATGCAAAGAAGAGCCAAGCACACACCTACTGTCCTGTGCTTCAGTTTGTAAACTGCTTGAAGACACCTGGAACACAGTCCCAAGGTGACTGAACAGCGGAGTTGATGTGATCCACTTCAGCAAACTGAAGTCTTCTTGGTCGACCCCTGAGCTCCATGACAATGTTGCTCCCACAGGCAATGACTCCATCTCTGAAGTGCCACATCTAACTTCATGAAATCCCATGGACCTTTCCAGACTGCTTGTTGATGAGGGGAGTTTGTTTTCCCCAGGCAACACAGTACCCTGGGGAGAGGCAGTCACAGTCTGATCTGGTTCATGTTCTGCCTTTCTGTGCTCTTGGAAAAGCGACTCACTTGTTCGTGGAGAGGTTGGCAAAGGTGTGCTTTGGTTATAAGCCTTAGAATGATCACTAGCATTTGAGGCAAGGCTTGGTGAGAAGCTGTCTGCAAAGGCTTGTGTCTGACATGTTGTTTCCTTTACATTCAACTTGGTCAGAAGCTGGCTGCGGATCTCTGGGGGTAGTTTACTCAACTGGCGTCCAAGCTGAAGCTGGGTTGGGAACAGTGTTCCCTGAAGGGTTCTGTACAGAAATCTGCAAGAGAAGAACATGCATGTGAAAAGAACTGAAAGAAGGAAGTACCCCAGATATGATTAACAGATATGATTAACATCCAAGAGGAAAGTACAACACAGACAAAAGAGAGTTTTATGTGTCTTTCTTATGTTTGAGACAAGAAAGCTTGCAGGTGAAAAGCTCTGAATGCTGTGCTAATATTTTCACTAATAACAGGCAGTGTAATAAATCTGTGCTTTTAGCCACCTTGTGGTTGCACACAAACTTTCTTCTATCCTGATGAGCAATCAAAGGCAATGGGGATCAGCCTGAAGAGCAGACCTCCTACATCCAGAAGTAGGCAAGTAAGTCCAGAGTATACTATCAGAATTTCTGTACTGTGCATGTCATGGGAGGATGAGTTGAATCTGGAAGCATCACAGGAAACTTCACAAGGTACAAACCTCTGCACAGCCAGGAGGTTTGACCAACAGTCTCTAATTATTCCACTCCTGTGGCCTATGGCCAGGACCTGTGGTCCCTTCCAGTGCTCAGGAGCACAGAAGAGGTTAGACAACTTGATTTTACATTATCAGCCGCTGAAAAAAATTGATTTGGCTGGAAAAGCAAAAAGAAAGAGCAGGAGTGGCAAAAGAAATGTTTCTTCTGCTCCCAACCACATGCATAAAGTGCTTTCATCTATGAGAAAAGATGTGAGAGAAGATACAATACCTGGGCAGAAATGCAGCCACTGGTGGTATAATGCAAGTGAAATAGAACATAGGGTGTCCCATTAGCCTTTCCATGGTCCAGTAGGGATTGGATGGAGGATGGCACACTGGGCAGGAAGCATTGTAAACCAGAGCCACAAAGAAAAATAGGAGGATACTGAAGACACAAGATGACCAGTGGAGAAAAGTCTAGAACAAAAAAAACCCCAACAGAATAATAATGATTCTTTATATTCTGAGAAATTTGTTGTGATTCTCAATTAAAACTTGTTCATTTCTCAAGCCAAATCCATGCACAGCAAAGAGTTCAGAACCTTGCATTTTAAAATGTTCTTCTTATAGACACAACACTACAAAGCTGTTCACAGTTTAAAATCTTTTTCATGTTTGCTTAAAATGCCTGCTAAAAATAGGATGTGCTGAGGGAATGATGGGATCACCTTCTGGTTTTGAAGAATGGCACTAAGAAAAGAATTATGTATATGCCATCAGGTTTCTATGTAGGCTGTGGGTACCTTACCCAAGTTTTGGTTTCAATAGCCAAATGTAGTATGATGGTGAAAAGAGCTACTGTGGTGATGGGAGTTCCCCAGGAGAAGATATCCACCTCTGAATCATAGTAAGTCTGTAAAGAAAGAGACAGAATTTAACCCAAGGTCTGTTGCCAGTTCTCCTCACAAGACTTGACATGGGAGAGATTAAACCAAACACTTACAAAATAGGGGATGAAGAAGCAAACCAGGCTTTGATACATAGCATCAATCATGGTCATCCAAAACATATGTGGTTGGTACTCCTGGGGCATCAAAGAAAAAAGAGAAGAAAATTAGAGCCTAATGAAAATGCTATTTGCTGGGATGGATATTTGGAAGGGGATTTTAATGCCAAAGGGCATTTTAAGGGCTTGTGCAAACAGTTTCACAACATTGCCTATCAGTTAGATACCCTCAGGGGTGAAGTATGAAGAGTCAACCTGCAAGTCACTCTCTTCTGGCAGGAGACATGTTTTTTGTTGTTCATGGCAGAAGGTGTTACTTGAATTGACACCCAGGTCAGCAAACATTTATGAAGATGCTCAAGTTTATTCACTACAGTTAGAGCACTGCCATCAGGAGGAGCTCTCTGAGGTGTAAGCACATGGGTAACTGGGTCTTACAGCATCTACATATGAGCACAGACTATTCACTCACAAGAGAGAAAACAGAAAATGCACATGTACTTAGGAAAGAAGATCTGCAAGAATGATCTCTAGCAGTAATCCAGGCAACAATATCTGCTATGTTAACATCTATATAGACATACACATATATATCTGTATGTGTGTGCACAAAATTGCTTGCTAAAAAGCAATAATAAACTAGTATTTTGGTTTAAAGATACAAACAAAAAGAAATTCAGTTGAAAGAAATCCCTGCCCATGGCAGGGGGTTGGAGCTAGATGATCTTCCAACCTGGGCCATTCTATGAATCTATGAAGGATAGTGCAGAGGTATGGATGGTCATATAAAAGACCTAGATAGAAGCAAAAATAGTTTGTAAGTGGCAACATATTTATTTCATTTGGGGATATTGGCTACATCTCCAATCACTGGGTTCATCAGGGCTCCTTCCATCTATGGAGACTATCACTGCAGCCTAAAGATGCTTAGAAAGAATTATGGAACAAAAAAAATGTAGAAAATGTAAAACAACAGCTGGGTGAAAAAGGGAGAATTTGGACTAAAGCTCTAAAAGTAAGTTACACTAAAACTCTTTCTTTTGTCTTTCCAGAACAGTATCTAGTGATGTCACTAGATGTGTAGGGTGCCCAATGCAAGTGCACAGTTAGAGGCAAAAATCCCTCACTGTCTCCTCTCAGAGGGCACAATGTCAGATACTCTTAAGCAATGTTTTTGCCCTGGAAGCAGTGTCTCCATGTGGATAGTTGTGCCAAAGCAGAAAGATCTTCCCACAGTGCAATGTAGCTGTTATTACCAGGAATGGTTTGGCTCAAATCCCTCCTGCAACTCCTTCTCTTTTCATTGTACAATTCAAGCAGATGGGGACAAGGTGTTTTCAAGAGATACTGCAGCCAAATCTCACTCCCTCAGAGTCTATCAACCTCTGTGCTTACTCCTAAAGCCATCTTTCTCTTCTGACTGCTTGGAAAGGGTTGGGGTGTGAAGTTTTGAGTAAGTGCTGGGAGGTTATTCTGTAAAAGTCTGCACCAGGCTACAAGGCAGAACTTCCTTTACTTTTGTGGTTATTTGTGAGCCTGGACCATGAGGGAGGTGTTCAGCTTAGGCTGACTTAAGGCATCCAGCTTCTCTCCTGTTACATATCTCAAAATACAGCTGGGTTTTGGGGTTGGTTTGTCTTTGTGTTAAATGTACTGTTGGCATTTAGATACTTTGAGATGAGGAGTTTCATGAAATAACAGTAGTGGCTTCTCAGACTTCCACTCTTTGGGAGCAGGACTGGTTTCTAGTTGAAAATAAAGACATTCAGGAAAAACAAAATACAACAAGCAAGGAATTTTTACCTCCATGTTCTGGCCACTTTTATAAAGCTGAGGGACAGCAATTAACACTTCAGCTGGCACATCCTTATCCAGCACACCAGTAATCAGTTGTGGAAGAGAAGAGAAAAGCAAATTAAAGAAGATGAGATACCACTGATCAACCATGGATGAGCCAGAGAACCCACAGTAGAACTGGTACCAGAAGAGCAGGGCCACAAACATCTGAAACAGAAGGAGCAATGCTGTCAATAGGACATCAGAAGCAGGGTCATCATCCCACTGTGCTCTGAAACCATTCTGAGTCCAGTTCTGCAAGGACCTACCTCTGAATATGTGACAATCTAAGGATATCTACTCTCTAACTTGCTGTTCCTGATGTCTGGATCACTTAGCTAAGCTGCACACACTTGGCCCATCTGCCAGTCTTTTCACTGCTGGAACCAGATCTGCTGACTCAGATCTCAGGTGTCAGGGATGATTTCACACAAAATTACCTTTCAGTTCAAGGGAAATTCTGGGTGCAATTTAACTAACTGCAAAAAGCTCTCCCAACCACCGCTGACCTCTAGGTATATGAGTACTGATCTTAAAGCTATTTACTATTGTTAAGACTAAGCAATTCCATAATAATAACCTCTGCTGGCTTGAGGTGTTTTGGGAGGCTCTCTTGGTCCACAAGAGGTAAATGCAGAGCTTTTTTGCAAGACCAGCAAGAGAGCAGCAGCAGCCACTGTAAGGTCTAACAAAATTGTCTTAACTATTGTATTTCTGTGCTTTGAAATTCAGCAAATTAGCAAAGCTCCCTCAGACTCCTTCATTCTTCAGCTATACAAAGAGATCAACTGCATACACAGCTGCAGTGGGGCTGTTTGTGTTGGAACTGTTTGTTGTGGGTTGGAACTGAAAAAGATTTGTCCCCAAAAAAGGTGTTTTGTCCCAGAAAAGGACATACCACACAACTCATTTCTTCTATAATCTCTGTAGCATGGAGAAGCCAGAGAAGTTTAGGGCTCAGGAAAGGTCACTATCCCTGAAGGTGGTTAAAAAACATCTAGAGGTGGTGCTTAGGGACATGGTTTAGTGGTCTGGTGGTGACAGGCTGATGGTTGGACTTGATCTTGCAGGTCTCTTCCAACCTTAATGACTCTGTGATTCTATGTGTTCTCACCTGGTGAGGGGGGATTTGAGACCTAGAAAAAGACACTCAGCTTCCTAGGGAAGGAAATAAATTCCCAAGCTTGGTCCTCCTAAAACTGCAATTTTTAATAACTCTCTGTGAAGTGATTCACACTAAATGGAAGGAAACCAGAAAAACCTTGACATCTGTCTCTTGAAGATCTTCCCTGTTTCAACCAGGAGGGAAGGAAATGACATGACCTCACCTTTCACTTCCTCTTCTTTTTGTATTCTGTTCTCAAAAGCTTTCAGCCAGCTGGAGTATGTTAACCCTTCATCAGTTTTAGATATGCAGAAGAAAATGGAGATGTGCTCTCTCTGTCAGCCAACATGTGGTTGAAATACAAACATTGGAGGGGAAAAAAAAGGGCATGGTCTGCTTAGACACTGAAAACTGCTATAAGGAGTGTAAGCCTACCTTGTGAAGGGGAACTGGTAGGGAATAAGAGGGTCAATCCTGCTGTATGTCAATGTATATATATCTATACATGCATATATATGAGAAGAGAAAGCTCTGAGGAGACCTTACTGTGGCCTTCCAGTATCTGAAGGGGGCTACAAGAAAGCTGGTGAGGGACTTTTTAGGATGTCAGGTAGTGATAGGACTAGGGGGAATGGATGAAAACTAGAGGAGGGTAGATGTAGATTAGGTATTAGGAGGAAGTTCTTCACTGTTAGGATGCTGAGACAGTGGAACAGGGTGCCCAGAGAGGCTGTGGAAGCCCCATCCCTGGAAGCTTTTAAGGCCAGGCTGGATGGTGCTCTGGACAACCTGATCCAGTGGAAGGTGTCCCTGCCAGGCAGGGGGTTTGGAACTAGATGATCTTTAAGGTCCCTTCCAACTCTGGCAGTTCTATGATTCTTTGTGTATACATATATACACCCAACAGCTACACTGTATCTATATGTCCAAGCAATGTTTGCATACTGCATTGAAGTAACACAGTTTGTGATAAACTAACCTACTACAAGTGAAATGACAGTATTTTTTTAAGGATCACCTCTAGAAATGTTTCTATAAATACATTTCAGGAAAAATATCTTCCTCTGGCCAAAACAAGACTGAGTTACCAGAGCTTCTCCTCTTCAGTACAGTTGGCACTTTCAACAGATCTTGAAATCTATTTCTTTTCCACATCCAAAACCTAACAAAACTTCCTGAGCCTTTTCTCAAAATGGAATTGTAGTAACTACATGAATTCAGATACTTTCACACATTGGAAATAAAATCAGCAAATCCTGGACCCAAAAAATTGTCCTCTCTAAGGCTTTGCTAAAATGAACCTGGTTTGGATATGGTTTGGCTCTGACAAAAATGGGTAGTTTGATGAAATTGCAGTCAGCTAAAAATTTTCCTACCACTTCTGCTATGGGACTCAGCAGTGCTGGCAAAGCAAGCTGTACAAATAAATGACATTTCAGCAAGAAAGCTTAAGTCAGATTTTTTTCTTCCCCTGCTGAAATTTTATTTTGGATGAAACAAGTGTTTAATTTCATTTCAAATATCATGTTCCCTCTTGTCCCTGTGCAGTAAAAATAAAAACAAATGTACATAAGAATTGAATGAATTTGAAATTAAAAAAAAACCCAGTTCTTGTTTTGTTTTTACCCTGAGACTGCTTTATGAATGTGGCCTTAGATAGAATTTCTCAGTGAATGAAATACATGTCCAGAATACCCAGTGCTGTCTGACAGAGAGACTGTATAAAGGGGAAGAAGCAGCACATGAACTTTGGTTACATGAAATCCCTTTTCCTCAAGCTCAGATGTTTCCAGTCATGCTATGTTTCAGTTTATATTTTACTTGTATTTTCATTATCTCCACCAAGCCAAATACCTTCTTGGATAAGTCATCTGAGTTTCCAAATGGCTTTTGCAGCATTTTGGAGTTTAAACTTGGAATTAGGGAGGTTCTAGTGGAGAATGAAAAA
>VWZX01002133.1:0-27696 GCA_013399015.1 Galbula dea
AAATTCAACAAGGCCAAGTGTTGAGTTCTGCACCTGGAAAGACCAACCTCATGGGTCAGTAAAGGTTGGGAACTGCCCTGTTGGAGAGCAGTGAAGGGGAAAGGGACCTGGGGGTCATGGTATATGGAAGGATGACCATGAGGCAGCAGTGTGCTCTAGTGGCCAGGAGGGCCAATGGGATTCTGGGGTGTATTAAAAGGGGTGTGGTTAGTAGGTCAAGAGAGGTTCTTTGCCCCCTCTACTCTACCCTGGTGAGGCTGCATCTGGAATATTGTGTCCAGTTCTGGGTCNAGGCCACATCTGGAATATTGCGTCCATTTCTGGGCCCCTCAGTTGAAGAAGGATAGGGAACTGCTGGGAAGAGTCCAGCACAGAGCCACAAAGGTGATAAAGGGAGTGGAACATCTTCCCTATGAGGAAAGGCTGAGGTAGCTAGGTCTCTTTAGCTTGGAGAAGAGGAGGCTAAGGGGTGACCTCATCTATGCCTTGAAATATGTGAAGGGTGTGTGTTGGGAGAATGGGGTCAGGCTCTTCTCAGTGAAGCCCAGTGGTAGGACAAGAGGCAATGGCTGTAAGCTGTAGCATAGGAGATTCCATGTGAATACACATAGAAATTTTTTTCACAGTGAGGGTGACAGAGCCCTGGCACAGACTGGCCAGAGAGGTTGTGGAGTCTCCTTCTCTGGAGATATTCAAAACCCATCTGGATGCGCTTCTGTGTGACCTAGTCTGGGGAATCCTCCTGTGGCAGGGTGGCTAGACTGGATGATCTTTGGAGGTCCCTTCCAACTCCTAACATTCTGTGTTTCTGTAAACTGCCTGATCAGATCCAGAGTTCCACCACTCTTCACTTGAGTGGAACTCCTTCAATAAAATAGTCACAGACTATTTTAATGACTCTTGCTTTTTCTGAAAAAAGAAAGGGAAAAAAAAGAAAAAGCTGTTTGTCTCTGCTATCCTTGCTCTGTTTAAATTAATCTAATAATTATTTCCAGATGTATTATGAATTAATATTGAATTCCATTCTCTCCTTCATCAAATATTAAAATTCTGTTTTTAACATATTGATTTATAAAACTCAGAACACTAAAGAAAAGCAGAGATACCAATGCACTAAGTGATACAAGAAAATTTGTTAAGTACAAGGATTGCAATAGAAGAAATGTAAACCAGCAGACTATGATAATCTTTCCAGCCTTGTCATAGCAATACCTGTGTTTCCTCCTTCACAGATCCCCAAACTCAAGATTTATTATGGCTGCACCTATATTTCAGGCCTACAGCTTTCCTTTTTTCTTTCAAACAGACTACTTTGCTTCCTTTTTCGCATGGCCTCTTACAACAAGTGTTTACAAACACAGCAGAGAAGTTCTCAAAACTTCCAGTTATCTGTAAATGACTCTTAATATACCCAGGGTAGTGCCCGGATACCTTTTACCAATACTTAGCTCTAAGATTTCCACACAATGCATGCTCAGAGGCCTTACTATAAACATGAAAGCATTATGTCACAAAATCACAGAACAGCTGAATGCCCTATAATACACAAATGTGAACTGAAGAAAAGGTACTTACTTCATGTTTCCATGTTTTGTCCAGAAGTGCAAATGTAGTGAAGTCTCTTGGAGTACAAAAGTACTTGCATTCTGGACTGGGGTCACCAGGAGAACTTCTGATCTGTTCAATGTCTTTGTCAATCAGTCCCAGAATCAAAGGATCAATCAAATACACTGGTATATTGTGACTGGATATTAAGCCTAGGAACTTCCTAACCACATGCTGTTTGACAGAGTATAAAATTATAAATTAGAAACACCATCTTTAAGGGCACAAAGGTTAACACACTAAAACTCTTTGATAAAAGGAAAAAAGCCAACCCACTGACAGAATGAAAACTGATCTGCCAATACATCTTCTAAAAGTGCTCTTTACTTCCATGAACAAATGTGGCAATGGAATTTTTCTCTTTCAGAACAGCAGGCTGCTCTGAGGCTTTCCAGGTCTCTAAAACGAGAGTAAAAAACTTTCAGCTTCACTTAGAACTTTCTACTAGTTAAAGAACTCTAACTCTATAGGGCTAGACTTGAGAACAGACTCTAGGCTAAACTCTAGTTTCTTTCCAGCTTGAAACTGAATTGGAAAGCACTTGAAGAAAGCAGAAATTACAGGATGAGATGTGATGCACACGTGGGCACCGAGGGAGCTGTCTGATGTCATTCTGAGGCTGCCCTGCAACATCTTTAACAGCCATGGTGGTCAGGAGCTGCTCCTCAGATCTCAGAAAAGGCAAATACCATCCCATCTTCAACAAAGAAGGATCCAGGGAACACTGATGACCTTAATCTCAGTCCCCAGAGCAAAAGTCCCTTCAAAGTCACACTTGAGCACATGAAGGACACGGCTGTGTTTGAGAAAGACAAAGACAAACTGCACCTAATTGCACGAACAGCCTTTGAAGTAGCCTGTGGAAAAGGCAAGATCAACAGACACTCTTCATACCTGCACTCTAGCAAGGCTTCTGACCGACTCCCAAACAGTATTCTCCAAACCTCTGGCATGATGCCTGCTTTATATGAAGGGTTATTCAGTGAGAAGGTAGGAAGTCAGTCCTATGCAGTCTTCAGATACTAGACTACCTAGGTCACTCAACCATAACAACATTGCATAGGAGGTTGAAATCTATGACAATAAGTTTTCTGTGCCCGATAAGAGGATTTATTAACTTGACTCAGTGGAGAATTTTAATTTAAATGCCCATGGCACAGAAAAGCCATTTACAGCAGTCATAGCCATTAAAAATGCAGCCAAGTATTTAACAGTTAAATTTAATGACTTAAAAGTATTTTTTCTAAACATAACAAAATTGTTTGCTTAAAACAGCACTGTCAGGCTTTATGTCTGTAACATTTCAAAGTTTCTAGAATAGGTCTTGTAGGATAAGGAAAAACAATATCTTACGGTTCAAGCCACCTGCCTAGCAAGCTGAATCTGGCTTTCTAACTGAAGCTGTAACACTCCTTTTAACCAGCTGCTGAGACTGTTCAGGCAAACTTCACAAGCTAGCCTCCAATTCTGGCAAGCAGCTTTGGCTTCAGAGAGAAGTGAAGACGTGAAGACGGAATGTGGATCAACAAAGAGAATTTAGGCAGCAGCCCTACATGTGCTGCACAGGCAGAAGCAAGGTCACTCTCTTAGTGATTTCAGCTATATGGAGCTGAAAGGGACATGATGCGCTCACATTATTTCCATAACTAAAACTGGCAGATCAGAAAGCAAATCTGTGCAAAAATACCTACTTTTTAACCCCTTGTCACTTCTCCAGGGAAACAGATGCTTTTAGTTGAAACTTAAACAGGTGGGAAGAGATGGCAATGATATCAAGCAACTAAGAGAAACACATCCAAATAGAGTATTTTGGACTCATCACACAGGGACTCTGAAGAAAAGTAGAGCGTGCAACAGGTCCCTGGCAAGACTGTGGAGCATTCTGCTTTGTTACTAATGATCTCATAAGATCAAATGAAAGCTTAATGAGAACTCTGTCCACTGACTGGCGGATTGGAAGCCCACTGTAAACACATCACCAACACCCTGTAGGTCGTTCCAAGGGGGGCCACCTCCAAAAATACCGAGACATTCCTAGTGCAAGCAGGCAGGTCACAGAGCAGTTGGTTTGGATTATTCCCAAGAACAACCCTTAATCAGAACACCTTTCCTCTTGCTCAACAGGAACAAGTCAATCAAAGAGCTGTTTTGCTAACAAGCAACATTATCATACTGCATCCAAACTGAAAGACAGCCAGCTCCCACTGCATTGCTCTCTGATCTGTTAACAAAAGACTTCTATAAAAATGTTTCCAAAAAAATGCTAACTACAGATATCATAACTGAGCCTCTGATATTCCAACATGATGTTTTGGTCACACTCAATCTTTGCAAACTTTAAGCAAGACACAACAAAAAATATCCCATGACAAGTAACCAATGGCACTTCTACCACTGCTCCTGAACACAGCAACCAGTGAATGCTGAGACATTTTCCTGCTTTTGAAGAGGTCTATGACCCACCATAAGGAAGTAACACGAAACACTGAGCAGCAGGTTAAACAACTGGAGCAAACAAAGGGGTATTCTGTGGCCTAAGACCTGCAGCCAATTATTTTACCATGCTACTGACTATCAAACAAGCTCCATGTCAAATAAGCCAACCTTTTCAACACACAGTCTGAAAACACACAAAAGCCTGGATCAAAACTTCTGTAGCAGAAAAACTACAAGTTTTGCTTCTTAAAACATTAACATTATTCAAGACTGCACAGGCAAACACTAAGCTGTAACCACTTCTCAATTCCATTTTAAACTGATGTTTTATAACACTTTAGAAATCTACTCAGTGAAGAAAGTATCTTAGTCTGTAATACCAAATAATCCCCACTGAAGAGAAAAGAGAGCTGGTGCCTGAGTTTTAAATTCTGAGTTGTCCGAGCCACGCAGAAGAACTGTATGAACCAATGGTGTGTACATACCCATCTAGTGCTGTGTTGGCCTGATTGGCTTCCTCTGACTTTGGAAAAAACTGCTCCATTCTATTAAAACCAAAGAAGGGAGAAAGGAAAACAACAAAAAAGGGTAAGTTTTAGTTGAATCCCTGACCAGGATTTAACAGGACATTCAGGGGCATTTATCCAGTTAGCACTTCATAATCATGGCTGTGGTTATACCTCCAGATAGTCAACTACAGTACAGAATACAAAATAGGAAACAACTGCTCTGGCTTACTGTATTTAGAAGGACAATTTAAGCCTTGCAGACTTCCAGATATGCAAAGATTGCATGATCAGGCCTCAAGTTTCTAAGTCATATGTCAGTAAATGTAAAATAGAAAGATGACAAACACAAACGCTGTTAGGCAAATATCACTGACGGAAAGACAGCAGAACTATGCCTCAGTCTTTCCAGACGTAATCCTAGAGAGTTACATCTGAGAGTGGCTCAGCTTTCAGCTTTTTTCAAAAGTATTAAGAATTTCTCATTTACAACCTTGTTGTTTACAATCACAAACTGTAAGAATGAAGACAAAGGTTGCAATACCACCTAGCACTAAGACTGCCTCCACTTAAGAACATCCTCACCAAAAGAAAACAAACTCAGGAAACATGATACCTACGCAGTTTTTCCACCTAAATGAACTCACTTGCTGAATCTGCGTTGCAACTGTAAACCACAAAGCTTTATAAAAAAAAAAAAAATCTAAGTATTTCATTCATAGTAACATTTAGCTCTTTTTGCATTACAGAAAATCACACTCAGCTAAACATTACATGGGTGGTATAAAAGCAGGATTTGATCTGTAACATAAAGAAAATTTTGAACATAAAGCTCTTAAGACAACAGCTGAAAAAGCTGGATTTCCTTTCAAAACCACCACTGTTGAAAAACCAATAAACGCTGCCTTCTTTGCTTCTTCAGAAAAGCACTTGGTTTGACTTCACTTGACTGGAACTTGCTCAGGCCACCTACTTGCAATATTACAGGAATTGCTAGGCATACGTGGGAGTTCAGGGATGGCGTGAATACTGCCAAAGGACTCTGAAGAGAGCAGACACTATACTGTGTTATTCCACTAAAGCACGCCTCTGTAGGACATCTCTCTCTTACCTTCTGCGATAAATAGAACTTGTAATAATACAACTGGAAGAGGAGGAAAACCAGGCTGGTCAGAGAAAGGAGCGCCAGGACCACGTTCTTATTGAATTTCTGCATTAGTCTTCGAGAAGCACTCGATCACGGCACAGAAGCAGCGCGGCGTCGCTCATCTTCTCCGGTCTCCGAGCGCCTCCCTGCGCGCCGACAGAAAAGAACGAAACGCTGAGCAGCAGGCTGCGCCACCTGCCCCCGCCAGCTGCTGCTAGCAGGCCGGAGGCAGGCACGGCGGCGGCCCATGGGAGCCCTGCGGATCCGCGGCGGGGGCTCGGCTCCGGGGTCCCCAGGAGCCGTCACCCGCACCACCGCATCTTCCCGCTCCCACCGACCCGGCCACAATTCCGCTGCACCACAAGCTCCCACTCTCCCAGTACCCCTCACCTGCCGTGCACCCCCCTGCACTAAAGCACCGCCCGCCGTCAGGCGCGCATGCGCGGCAGGGTCGAGCCCGCCCCGCTGTGGATGTGTCTCAGGGCCGGCTGCAGGCCTGGCGGCAACAGGAAGTTCGTATTGCCCCGCCAGGACACCTCTGAACGCCGCGGCGGACGAAGATAAAACGAGGAAAACTTAAGCACGTCAGGTTTTAAATTTCTGTATTAAATATACAAAACGCTCGTATCACACACAAGTCAAAGACACCAGAACACGCCACGGGCTTTAAGACACCCCTGCCACCCGGTGCGGGCAGCGAGAGGCCTCTTCCCTCGGGCGCTACCCGCAGGGACCAGGGGTGAAGCGGTAGCAGAGAATTCCTGAGATACGTCCAAGCGATGATCGGTCACCTCCGCGCAGGTCGCTGAACGGGAGGCGCCGCAGGACGACGACGGCGGCGAGTGCAGCAGGTGATGGAGCATCACCCCAGCTCAGGCGAGACGGTGCGAGAAAACCGCATCCAGGCTTCCCCTTCCAACAGGGCGTTCGGACTATTTCAGTTCAGTGAGGCTGGTGGGGTGGAGTAATCAGTAGAACTCATTGCCATTGTCCATCAAACTATGTGTCACGTTCATAACCTGTGATCCTTACCAGACTGCATATTAAGACTGAGTTTCCTCAGTCTTAATATGAAATGCAAGGGGGGTGGAGGGGTGAGGGAACAGGAGTTGTACCTTAGCCTCTTAATTTTCTTGCTTAGAAGAGGGCTAAAGAAATTAACCTGCCACCCTCTGCCATATTTGGTATTTGGAGAAGAACCTATGACCTAGATGCTTTTAAGTCATCCTTTCCAAAATTAAGATCCTGTATTGCAGTTCATACAGAGTTCCATAGAAACAGTAAAAACTACAGTTTTCTGATGTATTAAGAACTCAAGGAAAACCTTTAGTTCTCTCAAGTTATTCTGAAGATACTTTAATTCTGAAAGACTACAAGTTCTCGGTATTGAAAAAAACCTAGTTTTGGTCATACAGAAGGAAAGCCCTGTATAGCCATCAAACAGCTTCATCTCCAGAGCTGAGAGGTTGAGTGTTAAAGTCACGAGGCATATTGGTGTTACATTGGTGTTACCTACAGAGAAAACAACAGACCTTTGAAAGGTCTAATCCATTGCCAAAGAACAACCACTCCAATCCCTGAAGTGGATTCCTCTAGGAAAAAGAATTTCACAGGTTGCATGCATTCCCCTCCAGCTGCAGGTACAAACAGTGCATCAACTGCAACAAAATATCACCAAAATATACTGGTACTAGGCAGACACTAGCTCAGAAAAAAAGAAGAGTAAAAAAAAAATCTAAAGTGCTTAAGGCAATTCTTCATATCCCCATTTACTAAAAACAGTCAGACTAGCTGTTAGCAGCAAAAATTTGACATCTGTGCAAACTATTTCATAACAAATTCATCCTTTAAGGGTAAAAAAGTAGCATTAAATTAATCTAGGACATCAGTTAAACTAAAACTTGCGAGTCACAGGTCACAATATGAAATACTTTAAGCTTTCTTCTAAGTTAAAGAAAAACTGCATTTTTACATTATTCATATAAAATTTACCTTGTAGGTTGCACTACATCTTGCTAAAGTAACTTAGTAATTCAAATGTTCTTATGTAGGCGTGGAGATTACTCACAGTTCCTTCTCACTACACAAACTTTTGTAAACTTTCCCTTTCTTTCAAAAAAAGGAAATCTAAATAGGAACAGTAGCTGAACACCCAAGATCAATCTGATGACTGGGCAGTGTGATGAGCTAATAGACCATTTTGATGTCTCTCTACCACAGTCATTCAATAGAACAAGTTTCAGAATTAGGAGCATCTGTCTCAACTGTCCTCTCTCTAAACACCACCAGGTTCCAAGCTTGCAAGTCTTGTTCCTAACATACCACTAAATTCATAGCAGCTGAGCCCCTTAGAATTCCCAGTCAGGAGTTCATTGCAGTAAAAAGGAAAGAAATGAGGATGAAATATTCACGATTACTACACAGGCTATTTGGATAATGACATCTGCATCTGTGTGAAGCATATTCAGACACTTCCATTTGAGAACCATGTCACCTTTCTAGTATCTTTGTTTCAGGACTCAAGACACTAAACTGGAAGAGGAAGGTACAGTTAAACTGGAAATTGTTTTGCACTTTCCTCTGGAGAAGAGATTACATTTAACTTTGTTCACAACACAAACACTTAAGAGATGCTTAAGTTCTGGATATATAAAAGAACATTAAGGACTCAACTGCCCTGTCAACTTCATGATTTCTCAAGAGAAACAAAACTTTCTAGAGCAGGTATTAAAATGAAGAAGTTTTCGAACAAACATGATAACCAGTTTATTATGAGTTTTTCAAGGAATTTCTCCTCCTCTTGAGAAATCCTGATGACATAAAGGACCCATAAGACTAACAAGATTTAACATGATTAGATGGTCATGTTTTTACAGACTAAAAGATACACAGAAGGAAATTAATTGTAGACCCTATCAGCATGAGTTTGCAACAATTTTCAGGTGATATGTGGAAAAAATGTTAAGTTAGGAAACAGTTGATTCAGCTGTCTATCTGAAAATTAGGCTCCTAGATTTGATTAGAGAGAAGAAAGCATACTTAAACAATCTATACTACATAAATGATTCTCATTGAAAAGCTGAGATTTTCCACAATGAATACAACATGATTTTTTAACTCTCCCACTATTATGAATCATTTGACTATTGTTACTAAGTTTCCAGCTAAGAGTGGAGATGACAGAATGCCCAGGCTCAACATTTCACATCATTTGTGAATACAAACATATAACAGCAGATCCAGAAGCAGATCACATATTAGCTGTCAAAGCATTTGCTTACCTTCCACATTTTCCTTACCCTTAAAAAAGGGAAGGCATTAAGTTGAAGGCTATTAAAGAAATCCTTTAGAATATGATCCTCTGAAAGCCAGTCTCATAGCCACATATAGCATTTGGTACAATCTATCACATTAAGAGTGGGATGCTCCCTATGTAAGTTACGCCTCTGTTGGATAAAGAAATCATGCAGTTCTGGGGCTACACTGGTTGTCCTGAAAGCTCCAGGAATCTCACTCAGCTAATGAAAACAGTTAGCAAAATTGTGTGCTTGTGCTCAGAGGGTACTGAGATTCACAAAGAATTTAGTTCCGCTTCTGCTCAAAGCCAGCTTTGATAATGACACAGCTCTTCTGAGAAGTCTTAGCTAGCCTTGAAGGTGGCTTGAAAAAGTTAAAAGACATTTTAGCAACAGCCCTCGCCATCCCCAACTTCTCTGGGGAGATGCATTAAAACTGAAGCTCTCTGCTGCACTGCAGCTTTGCTATTGGCAGACAAAGACTCAATTTGTCATTCACATCTGATGAACAGTGTGGATTACTGATTATCAGAATCCAATTAGAATAATGCCACAAAACTGGAAAGCCAATAGATGACCCAAAATTAAGAGCTTCTGAGAAAGCAGTACCATATTTTTAAAAAGCTCTGGACTTTAGGTTCTGAACCTCTTACCTGAAACACTTCCTAGCTCAATGGCAGGACACCATAATGCATCTTCAATGAAGACATAATGTTTTTAAATGCCTTTTAAATTTTTACAGTTTCTGTAATTTGTGATAAACAGAAGCTGAACTCTAAATATGTGATATTTAAATGAGTTATAGAAAGTAGGAGTATTTTGTATGAGAAAAAATAAAACAAACTGCTCTTGCTGGTTTTTTTCATAGCAAGCCTGTAACTTCCTTTAATATTCTTTTGAAATTATACTGCTGTGATATTTTGCCAGGCTATGCTAACAAATCAATATTCTTCTGAAATGCATGTTAGATATCACAAATTCAAATGGGAAGCCCAATGATAATAAAATATATAGTCAAGTAATTCACAGTAGGAGAGCTAAGGAAGTGGTGTTTGTTGTATTCTTCATAGAAAAATAATAACAAAACTAATATTCAAGTTCATAACAAAACGCTTAAATACATTATTAGAAAAGTACATAGTTACAGCTCAATTTCTCCACTTATTTTTGAAAGAGGCAACAGTTCAGTTCTGTCTGACACTCCTGTCTCCATTCACAGTATGTTCTTAACACTTTAGCCTCAAACCTTTGCACTACTATTACCCAGGCCTCAAACAGCAGTAGGTAGCAAACCCAGTTTAATCCAGTGCTCACAAGCTTCTGTGAGTAGCAGCTACACAGAAAAAAAAAAAATCAGCAATACAGGAGTTTAATAGGCAATACTAGGCAGTATTGTTTAGGCTGCTTGTTGAACCACTCAATCCATTTTCACTTTTCTGGAGTGTTTTCACAGCACTTGGCACTTGCAATCCAGTACTCACTGTAAGCCCTCCACACCAGATCTAAAGGAGAAAAAATAATATTTTGTACATTATGAAGCATCTACCTTTCTCTTCTCCTGTCCCACATGGAACTAACACAAAACTTATCCTGTAGCTGCATGTGTCTTCTCTTGCTCTTTAGTCACAGAACTCTGTAAAACAGTCTAATCACACAGAAACTTACTTTTAAGACCATCAGTTCCAAGAAGCTTCATATCCTATGCTGCATGAGTCTAAGTCTATAAACAAGTCTACAATGTAATATTAAAGACTTTCTCCTAATAGGAAAACTTCTTTGAAGACCAATGCGCTAGCAGCAAGTGCTTACAATGACAATGAGATGCAATACTTTCACTATGCTCCCATGGCTAAAAGCAGTGCTTAGTTTTAGTGTAACATGACAGAATTAGGTCATTACAAACACAGTACCAAAAAAGTTTTGAGAAGCTTCATGGGCATACGTGCCAGTGACTTACATTCTTGCATGTAACTCATTTGTAAAACAGATCTCCACATTTATGAATAAATTTGAGAGCTGTAATCAAGTAGATTACTATTTTTATTTTGCCTGTTCAGGCTAACCCAAGTAGTGTCTGCAAGATTGCTATCACTAAGTACTAAGGGCTGTATGAGATGCAGACTGACAGGCTGAAGCGTGGTTAAGCAAATGTTTCCTTGGATGCTTTAGGAACTGACTTAAGGAGTCAGGAACACTGGAGGCATGACTAATGCAGGTATACTAACAGTTCTAAAGCTATTCTGTTGCCCATAGATTGAAAACGATCACTAAGACAACATGCTTAGTCACCTCCAAATAAATAGCTATTAAAAACCTAGACTCCTTTTGTCAGTGCAACTAGCCAACAGAAGAAATTGTGAAAGGAATTCTGTACGATGCAAGTGAAAAAACAGATGTTTGGAAGTTAGATATAAGGCAGCTTGGACAAGTTACTACCTTTCTACTCCTCCTCCATGCCCAAAAGAATAACAACTCTTAGTTGGCCTAATCACACTTCAAAATTACAATGCTGTGTTTTCTGTGGGCCGAATTACAAGAAGCTGGAGAACAGTGCTTGGGCATCCAAGTTGTTAGTACAAACTAGCATGCTAGCATCCTCCAGATTCCCAAGTTTTCTTAGACCTATACTCTGTCACGATGCACTTGATGGCACCTTATAATGCAGCTGAGGCCTCCAAGTTTAGTTACTTAATTACTTAAAACTTTCAACAAAAACCAGTATGCAGTAACTAATCCTTTCCCTGTGCAATTTTGGCAAGGCTAGAATCTTTAGAATTGCAGAGAGTTTTCACTGATCAGCTTACAGCTACAAAAAAAGTTACTCAGACCAGTGAAATAACTGGCAAGAAGATCCCACTGAGCTTTTAAAGGTTTGAAAACCAGAGTCTTCCAGCTCAGAGTGAAGCATCTGGTGTTGCTCTGTCTCATGACACCTGCTCTGACAACTTGCAGAAACTTGGGCCATCATCTGCAATCAGCTACCAGAATGTGCTACTAATTTACTCCAGAAAAATGTAATTATTTTTATTTGCATAGCTGAGAGTCCTATTTGAAGTCCTATTTGGAGTCCTATTTGAAGTGCCAGAAAAAAACAAAAAGAAAACAAACTTTTAAAATTACTAGTCAACCAAAAATGGTGCTCACAGTTTCCTCCTTTTGAAAGCAATTAAGTCTTTTAAAAAATTGAATTCAGTGCTAGAACCTGAAAAAACTTACAGATACTGACCATGAAGCCTGGTAATAACGGTTGGGTAAACTTTGTTCTGAAGGTGTGTAACAGCTCCTTTGAATTTGCATTATAAAATGCTAGCTGACCTAGAAGAAATAGATAACAAGTTGAAATACATATTTAAATGCTATTGCTATGTAACTTTTAGTAAAATTTATTCTTTTTGAGGGAAACATTTTCAGGACACATTAAATACAGTCCACAAGACTGAACGATTCTCAGTTAGTAGTTCTGTCACATAGATGAACCTGGGTCACTTGCCATTACAAGCACTATTACACAAACAGCTCTGGTCCTTATCTTCATGACAGACTAAATCAATCTGGAAGTAATGTAATACTTAGGTCTTGTACTGCTTCAACTTGACACAGATAGCTAAGTTTTTAGCCAAGTCTAATAAGACTGTCATTTACCTCCATCAAAGTCGCAGTATACTCCTATTCTGTCAGGAACAGGTATATCTAGAGTCTTGCTTTTATTGTTATGCTTTGCTGAAAATGTGGTTTGCAGCCAGTTGTTGATATGGATGCACCAGCTTGAGTTAGTCTTTCCCAGCTGGTCAAATTTTCCAAGATTTCTATATGTTACTCCCACGCTGTAGCATTTGCAGTCCTTCTGGGCTCTCACCTCCCAGTAATGCTGTCCATTTTCAATAGCAGTGTCTCCTACCAAAAAATACACATTTAGTTGCTATACTTGTGTACCCTTAGAATGCTTGCTTCCTTAGAGGCACCAGTGATGTATTCTCTATTTTGTTTTAAGGTGAAGGCTTAGAAATACAAAAATCTGAACTGTAAGTAACAACAAAACTAACATGCAAGAAAATAGACTAGAAATAGAAATAGAGTTTTTTTACTTACGCTCATTGAGACAAGATACATTTAACATCAATTCACATTTAATTGCAGTGAATGTCACTCACTAAGAGCTTTGTAATGAAGAGCTTCAACAGACTTGAAGGCATTTCCTGTAGCATGAAATTCTGGTGTTAAATAGGCAAAACTACCTCTGTGCAGGACAGCACCAAGAACACAGCCTTGAATAATCAAAAATTTTCCCTCAAATTCTTACTTAATCTGCCCTTCCACACCACTGGACCTCTAACAAAAAGTTCATCTTACCCAACACTGTGTATGATTCACCAGTAAAATGATCTCTGCTGCCCCTCACTGAGGACCTTGTGCTAATTGATGTCCTCTTTGGAGATGGTGCACCACCGCTTCTAAGAAGAAATAAACCATTCAAGATTTGTGTGTGACTACAGAACTGCACACTCGAGTTTTGACAAGTCAATTAGGGTGCAATAAACACACGAGCTATTAAGAAAACACATTAGTTCAGCCACTTAACACCTCTAAAAGTATGCATGAACAAGAACCAAGAGAGAAGAGATGACAAGCCAAAAAAAAAAAAATACAAGACACTAACAAGTTCAAAGGCAGCTGAGAAAAGAAACAGAAGGAAAAACAAAAGCAGATGTGTGCACTTGGTTTGAATGAATGACTGTACTATGCAGAACCCTTGAGAATTAATGTTTCTGGTTTTCCACATAAGATTTCTGTTAAGTTTTGCAGATCAGCTGCGACAACCAGAGAATTATGAATAGACTGCTGATACTCGATGCCAAAATGCCTCCATTTCATTGGAATTTAAATACCAGGGAATGGAAAAAATATTTCTGTTACATGTAGGTTTTTCAGCACATGTATGGCTTGCATAAGCAATGACTGACGTCCCAAGAAAAAGTATAACCCAGTGAAGAATGAAAGGAATAAAACTGTGATTATTTTAAAATACACAGTACAAAACCAAAGAGTGTCACATCTAAACACAATTTGTATTAAAAAAAGATGAAGTGAGACTTCCAGAGCTCAATGCATCACTAACTCTCCTCAAAAAAAGCCCAAACACCAAAAGCGCATTGAATGGGATTATTTTTTGGGATCATATTAACTCTATCAAAGACTACAGAAAAGAAATTTGTGTCACAACACGTTGTGCTGAAAAGCACAGAGCAACTACTCATGAGTCATTATGAAACTTAAGAGTCTAACCACAATAAAGAAAGAGTTTAATCATACTTTTCAAAAGCATTCTCAGGAAGCAGTAACAACATAAATCAAGACACTTTGCTCTGGAGAATATTTAATAAACAGTCAGTTGCATAAAATAATAACCTAATGAGTTTTTAAATGCTTCCTTGCACCTCAGTTATACCCTCAAAAATAATTCCTAGGAATTTAACTATTAAACAAAATGAAAGCTATTTGCAAGTTACAGTGAATATTAAATCTCAGCTATGAGGGGATCACATCTGATTATTATTTTAAAGACAAAGGACTTTAACTTCTAAGAAATAGTTAAGTCGTTCACAGTTTTCATTGACAAAAGGTACAAATAAAAGTCTCTGAAATACACGTGAGGAGTCATTCTCAAATCCTCATCCTCTGTAGTCTAGCATACACTAGCTTTAGAAGAATTACCACACACAAAATGAAGCTTTCTTTCCAACTTTTCATTCAGCTACAATTTGGTAAAGTTAATTGCTACTTTAAATGTCTGCTAATACAGTGAATTTTAGCTTGTTTCCTCTCCTCTCTGGTTCATTCAACACCAATTCAAGTTTTTCAAGTTTCCTGGAATTGTTCTCATACTATTTCATAAAAGGTTAGAAAATGTTCCATTTGTCTAATACTTCATTAAAATCAAGTCACATGGGAATCAAAATCTGAGTGGTATTAAGCTGTCACATGTATGCTAGAATCTCTGGTTCATCTTCATGACTAATTCTGTTTCATTCCTGTTACAGAAGTCTACAAGAAATCACTGATGAAAAGGTTGTCTATTTTAGTATCAGCTTTCAGCATATAAATTTGCTGGTACTGATCAGAAGACAGCAAGCATCTAAATTGCTTACAAGTGTTACATGAGAAGGGTAGGTGTATATTGTGCAGGTGCACCACATCAAATGCTTTCAAATTTATTAACAGGGAGGAAGCTGGAGTTTACTTACCAAAAGATAAAAATTGACAGCATGAAAAAAAAACAGCAAAGCCAAAAATTAAAGCATAATTTCAGGCAGAACAATCACACTTTGCAGATTCCATCCTGCTTCAAGTCTATCAGGTATTCGCTCACACTTCCAACAAATGCTGCTGAAATTTTTCTATTAGATGCAGTATAAAAGAGTTATGCAGAAAGCAATGTGGCCATTTAGAGAATCACCATAAGAAAAATGTAGGGGCTTTGCTAGTACTTTCTCTAAGTTAGGAGAACATTAAAAGGTCCTCAATGTAATTTATTTTGTTCAAGTCTTCTGTAAATGGCCACTCCATGTGCTTTATCCATTCAAAATCTAACAGCCTTTACCAGTTCAGACAATGATACTAAATATTTAGCATAAAAGTTTGAAAAAACAATTGGTTTGTTGTGGTTTTTTTTTTCCTCGCAGCTTTTGACTATCCCTTCCAACAGGGAAAGGCAGGAAAATTTATTGCAGAAAGTAAGATTGGTGCCCATTTTCCAGTACAGCACAGTCTTCACTAGCTAGTACAGTAACTGTTAACATTTCTTCCACTAGTCAGTGACAAGATCTTCTCATCTTGTGCTTAGGATTGTTGCCTGTAGTACTGCAGTCAGTCTCAGTATTCTTACCTATTTCAGCAATAAAACATATTCCAAGCAGTATGTATTTTCTTTTGGAGAAGAAAGGTCAAGGAGAGATATCAGAAGTTACCCATGGAGGCATAATCAGAAGTTACATAAGAAACATCTTTTTCCACCTACTATGGAACTAGGTTCAAATTTTCCTTCTAATGCAAACAACATTACACAGATACTCCTAACAGAGAAAAAAAAACCCACAAACCTCCTGCAAGAATCAAAGGTCATCTCAATCTCCTGCTGGAAATGGTCAGCTCATGATGCAAAGTTGAACATGTGACCATATCCTTCTACCAAACCAAAGGCCAGAACTAAGGAAATTCTTTACTGACAACTACAAAGAAGAGTGGTGGCTCCAAGTTTTAAAACTTAGTTTAGCAGCAACTGATACGCTCTTTTGAGAAGAACTATCAACACTGCACAGCTTCATGATCTTGCTTTGCCTGCACAAACTTTTCTTCACTACTGATCTCAAGGCAAAGATACATCCCCCTGACAGATGAATACAGAGGGTTGAAACCTACCAGAAGTTAGGAACCTGGACATTTGCTTTGGTCCCACAACTCCCAAACCAGTGAAAAAAGAGCAAGAGAGCAAAAATGAGAGAAGTGGCTTCTCAAACAAAAGTTTTCTTAGAAAAAAAGTGAAAAAAATGTACACTACAAACCACAACTGCACAAGGAATGTAAGAATATTATAGCTGCCTTTACACATCTAAAAAGAGCCTCTTTCATTTGAACAACGGTTTCACGACTAAAATTCCCATGGAACTTTTTACACATGCCATCAGGCCAAACTTCATACTTTCTGAAAGTCTTAAGAACACATTTCTTTTCCTCTGATGTCCAGTTACAGCTATAGCACAAGTTCGTCAGTAAAACAGCTTTCAGATTAAAAAGTAAGAACAAAAAAAAAATAGAGTTATCAGAAAGGAACTCTTTACTTCATTTGTAAAAAAATTACTGTGCCATCATGTGACAGAAGGTTAAGCAAGCATCACTGTATCAACCCTGTAACACGTAATGCTTTTCCAACTACTGCAAATCAGGTCTCCCCCATACTAGGACACATCCTTCTATGAATACTGTTTTGCTAGCACTGGAAAATATATACATGAATGCAAATTAAACTTCAAAATATTTTTTTAAAAGCATATGTGTAGTGTTACTGATAAAGGCTATTAGATTTATTTCTTGCTACACCAAGCAAAATAGCATGGACTCCGAACAAAACTAGGTGCTAGATCCTAGGAATAAGAGGTGCATTGTCACCTTCTATTGCCCTTCAGCAGAGGATTCTGGCCACTGTTGACAGAAATAAGTAGTCATTAAACAACTGTTCTGTGTAAGGTACTGCAGTACATTATCCTCATTTTTAAGATGCCAATAAAACTTACTTCTACCATGCTTCTGGCAGTATATGCCTATAGGGAAGGTATTTGTTCATAAATTGTCTGAACAAGTGCTCTTTATACCTAAAGGTGCCACAATGGAAATCAGTTAATTGTCTTTGAGGAAGAAGTAACCAGCTTTATGGACAGGACAAAAGCAATGAACGCTTGACTTTAGCAAGACTTTTGACCCATACCCACACAGTATCCACAAACCTCAAGAGGTGAGAACCAGACTGAATAGTGGGCTATAAACTGCTTACAGAACCAGATTAACATCAGGTTCACAGGTATGGGTACAGTTCCCTCCGTAAGAGAATCCCACACAATAGGACAGACTAGGGGACAACTGAGGGAAGAGCAGCTCTACAGCTGGGAATCTTGGTGGACAACATGAGCTAACAACAGGCAGACAACACACTGCACTGTGCTTTGTGGCAGAGATGGCCAATCATATCCTATGCTGTAGCAGCAAGACAGCAACAAGGAGGCCAAGGCAAGCAACTATTCCTCTCAATTTTGTACTTGTCTGACTGAGCCTGAAGTCCTGCATTCAGATCTGGACCCCTCAAGACTATATCCTGGAGTCCTCAAGACTAAGACAGCTGAAGTGCGTCTACACGAATGCACACAGCATGGGTAACAAACAGGAGGAGCTGGAAGCTACTGTGCTGCTTGAAGGATATGACATAGTAGCCATTACTGAAACCTGGTGGGATGAATCCTATAACTGGAGTGTGGCTATCAATGGGTACAAGCTGTTCAGAAGGGACAGAAGGGGAAGGAGTAGTGGAGGTGTTGCTCTTTATATTAAGGAATGGATTGAATGTGAAGAGACGTCCCTAAAGAATAACCATGAGCAAGTCAAAAGTTTATGGGTAGGAATTAGAGATCAAGGTAACAAGGGAAAACTTGTGGTTGGAGTATGCTACAGGCCTCCCAATCAAGAGAAGTCTGTTGATGAAGCATTCCTGCTACAACTGCAGGAAGTATCACGATCACAGGCTCTTGTCCTGCTAGGAGACTTCAACCACCTTGACATTTGCTAGAAAATTAATGAAGCAAGCAACAGGCAATCCAGAAGGCTCCTAGAGTGTCTTGATGAGAACTTTCTGATGCAGGAAATAGGCACTCCTACCCAGGGGGATAAAATACTAGATCCACTGGTAACCAGTGCAGGTGAGCTCATCAGGGATTTCAAGACTGGAGGCTCCCTGGGCTGCAGTGACCATGCATTGGTGGAACTCACAGCCCTAAGGGTCACTAACCAGTCAAGAAGCATAGTCAGGACCCTGAATTTTAGAAAAGCAAATTTCCAGTTCTTTAATGAGTTACTCAGCAGGATACCCTGGAAAACAGTCCTCAGGGACAGGGAAGCAGAACAGAGCTGGCAGATCTTTAGGGACACTTTCCATAGAGCACAAGGGCTCTCGATCCCCAGGTGTAAGAAATCTAGCAGAAAAGGAAAGAGACCACCATGGCTGAGTAAAGACCTGCTGGTCAAATTAAAAAACAAGAAGGAGCTGCACAGGCAATGGAAGTGGGGACAGTGATCCTGGGAAGAGTATAGGGATGCTGCCCGATGGTGTAGAGATGAAGCCAGGAAGGCCAGGGCACAGCTGGAGCTGAACTTGGCAAGGGATGCAAAGACTAACAAGAAGGGATTCTACAGGTACATCAAAGAAAAAAGGAAGGTCAAAGAAAACATACACCCCCTGAAGAGCAAGAACAGTGAGCTAGTAACAGATGAGGAAAAGGCAGAGGTTCTCAACAACTTTTTTTCCTCCGTCTTCACTGGCAACCTCTCTCCCAACACCTCCCAAGTTAACAAGCCACAAGGTGGGGATCAGGGTGATGAAGTCCCTCCCACTGTACGTGAAAATCAGGTTTGTGACCTCCTGAGGAACCTGAATGTACATAAGTCCATGGGACCTGGTGAGATGCATCCCAGAGTCCTTGAGATAATTGGCTGATGTAGTCACCAAGCCACTCTCAATAATATTTGAGAAGTCCTGGCAGTCAGGTGAAGTCCCTAGTGACTGGAAGAAGGGGCATGTTACTCCTATCTTCAAAAATGGTAGAAAGGAGGACCCGGGTAACTACCGACCTCTGTGCCTGGGAAGATCAAGGAGCAGATTCTCCTTGAAGGTCTGATAAGGCACATGGANAGAAAAAAGGAAGGTCAAAGAAAACATACACCCCCTGAAGAGCAAGAACAGTGAGCTAGTAACAGATGAGGAAAAGGCAGAGGTTCTCAACAACTTTTTTTCCTCCGTCTTCACTGGCAACCTCTCTCCCAACACCTCCCAAGTTAACAAGCCACAAGGTGGGGATCAGGGTGATGAAGTCCCTCCCACTGTACGTGAAAATCAGGTTTGTGACCTCCTGAGGAACCTGAATGTACATAAGTCCATGGGACCTGGTGAGATGCATCCCAGAGTCCTTGAGATAATTGGCTGATGTAGTCACCAAGCCACTCTCAATAATATTTGAGAAGTCCTGGCAGTCAGGTGAAGTCCCTAGTGACTGGAAGAAGGGGCATGTTACTCCTATCTTCAAAAATGGTAGAAAGGAGGACCCGGGTAACTACCGACCTCTGTGCCTGGGAAGATCAAGGAGCAGATTCTCCTTGAAGGTCTGATAAGGCACATGGAGGACAGGGAGGTGATCAGAGACAGCCAGCATGGCATCAGTAAGGGAAAATACAGTCTGATGAACCTAGTGGCTTTGTATGATCATGTGACTACCTTAGTGGACAAGGGACAACCTGCCAGCCAGGGGGGTTGGAACCGGATGATCTTGAGGTCCCTTCCAACTCTGACAATCCTATGTTCCTTTCTGGATTTCTGTAAGGCCTTTGACACGGTCCCACACAACATTTTACTGGCCAAGCTAGAAAACTATGGATTTGATGGGTGGACTGTTTAGTGGATAAGGAATTGGCTGGATGGTCACATCCAGAGGGTAGTGGTCAATGGCTCGAAGTCCAGATGGAGATCAGTGACAAGCGGTGTCCCTCAGGTGACAGTACTGGGCCCTGTGCTCTTTAATATTTTTATAAACAATATTGACAACAGGATTGAGTGCACCATCAGCAAGTTTGCTGATGACAGTAAGCTGTGTGGTGCTGTTGATAAGATGGAGGGGCGGGATGTCACCCAGAAGGACCTGGACAGGCTTGGAGAGGTGGGCCCAGATGAACCTCATGAGGTTCAACAAGACCAAGTGCAGAGTCCTGCACCTGGGTTGGAACAATCCCCACTATCAATATAGGCTGGGGGATGAGGAGATAGAGAGCAGCCCTGCAGAAAAGGACTTGGGAGTGTTGGTGNATCAATATAGGCTGGCGGATGAGGAGATAGAGAGCAGCCCTGAAGAAAAGGACTTGGGAGTGTTGGTGGACGAGAAGCTGGACATGAGCAAACAGTGCGCACTGGCGGCCCAGAAGGCAAATCGTACCCTGGGCTGCATTAAAATAAGCATGATCAGCAGATCTAGAGAGGTGATTCTGCCACTTAGCTCTAGTGAGACCTCATCTGGAATACTGTGTTCAGCTCTGGAGCCCTCAACACAAAAAGGACATGGACCTGATAGAGCAGGTCCAAAGGAGGGCTACGAAAATGATCAGGGGGCTGGAACACCTCCCCTACGAAGACAGGCTGAGGGAACTGGGATTGTTCAGCTTGGAAAAAAGAAGGCTTCAGGGGGACCTAATAGTGACCTTCCAGTACCTGAAGGGAACTTACAAAAAGGCTGGAGAGGGCCTGTTTACAAGTGCCTGTAGTGAAAGGACAATGGGTAATAGTTTTAAATTAGAGAAGAGTAGATTTAGATTAGATATGAGGAAAAAGTTCCTTACCATGAGGGTACAGGAACACTGGAACAGGTTGCCCAGGGAGGTGGTTGAGGCCCTGTCCCTGGAGGCATTCAAGGTGAGGCTAGACAAGGTTCTGAGCAACCTGATTTAGTTGGGGATGTCCCTGCTCTCTACAGGGGGTTGGACTAGATGACCTGTGGAGGTCTCTTCCAACCCAGATGATTCTATGATTCTATGATATGACGACAGACTAGAGCAAGTCCAGTGGAGGGCCAACAACACAAATTAAGGGACTGGAAAACAGGAAGACAATTGGGTTTGCTCAGCCTCAGGAATAATTGCCATCTCTAACAACATAACAGGAAGGTACAAAAAAGATCAAGCCAGGGTTTTCTCAAGAGGAATGGACAGTGATAGCTGAGAGGCACCTGGTACTCATTACACCACAGGAAATTCCAGTCAAGTATCAGGACATGCCCTCCCCTTCCATGAAGCTGGCCTGAAATAGAGGCCCAGAGTGTTAACATTCTTCATCAGCCAGAGTAGACTGATACAGTGATGCTCTTTAAACTGCATTTATTCAACGATTCTAAACAGTATATATCTAAATGCCTAATGCTAAACAATCTACCACGAATTCTGTTGAGATTACTGAAGTACTTTTCCTAGATTAAAGTAACTGGTAAATATGTTCAGGGTTGCCACTTACAAGAGTTATGTTTCATTGTCTGTTTTTTTTGCTATCTAGTTTGTTTTACTGGTACCTTTTCCTCACCAGTGAGAGTTACGAGATAAATTCGAACACCTATAGAATACCTATGGTATTGACCAGAACTGACCTGCAACTTGACTAATCATAGAATTACATCAGTTGCTTGCTGACATTTACCTTATGTATTGTATTTTGTTTACATGGCAAGGTTTCAGCAGCAGAGGGGCTGCAGGGATGGCTTCTGTGAAAAGTTGCCAGAAGCTGCCCCCACGTTAGATAGAGCCAGTGCCAGCCAGCTCAAGGATGGAGCTACCACTGGCCAAGGCTGAACCAACCAGTGACAGCGGTAGTGCCTCTGTGAAAACATTTAAGAAAGGATAAAACTGTTGCACAAAAGCAGCTAGAAGAAAAGTGAGAATGTAGCCACCCTGCAGCCCATGGAGGACCCAACTGAGAAAGCTGGGATTGTTCAGTCTGCAGAGGAGAAGGCTCTGAGGAGACCTTATTGTGGCCTTCCAGTATCTGAAGGGGGCCTACAAGAAAGCTGGGGAGGGACTTTTTAGGAGGTCAGGTAGTGATAAGACTAGGGGAAATAGGTGTAAGCTACAGGAGGGTAGATTTAGTTTGGATATTAGGAGGAAGTTCTTCACTGTTTTGGGTGGTTAGACAGTGGAACAGGTTGCCTAGAGAGGTTGTGGAAGCCTCATCCCTGGAAGCTTTTAAGACAAGGCTTGATGGGGCCCTGGGTAACCTGATCTAGTGGATGGTGTCCCTGCCAGGCAGGGGGGTTGGAACTAGAAGATCTTTAAGGTCCCTTCTAACTCTGATGATTCTATGATCCCACACCAGAGCAGATGGATGTGCAGTGAAGGAAGCTGCAGCTTATGGAGAGCCCATGCTAAAGCGGGCTCCTGCCAGGACCTGTAGAACCACGGACAGAGGAGCACATGGTGGTGTAGGTTTTCTGGCAGGACTTGTGGCCCCGTGTGGGACTGAAGGGCTGCATTCTGTGGAAGAGATCCATGTTGGAGCCATTTGTGAAGGACTATCTCCCATGGGAGGGACCCCACACTGGAGCAGGGAAAGAACATGAGGAGGAAGGAGCAGCAGAGACAACGCGTGATGAACTGACCGCAATCCCCTTTTCCCCATTCCCCTATGCCAAGTGGAAGGAGGAGGTACAGAAGTCAAGAGTGAAGCAGAGCCTGGGAAGAATGGGGGGAAGGTCTTTTAAGATTTGTTCTTATTTCTCATTAACCTACTCTGACTTTTGATTGGCAAGAAATTAATTTAATTTTCCTCAACTCAAGTCTGTTTTGCCCGTGACAATAACTGTGGAGTGATCTCTGTCTTTATATTGACCCATAAACCTTTCATTGTATTTTCTCTCTTATAGACCAGCTGAGGAGGTGAAGTGATAGAGCAGCTTAGTGGGCACTTGGTGGCAGGCCAAGGTCAGCCCACCACATCTACAAGTTATTTCTGCACCCTGAATGATACCGTACCTAATATATTTTTAAAATAATTAAATCCTATTTAATGATTAAGATGCATTTTTAACAGATTCCACAAAAAGCCTCCACATCTAACTGACAGGGGAAGAGAAATAAAAATTCCTTCCAGAGAAAGATTACTGAATGAAAATTCTTTTGGTGTCCCGCTTGTAACCAAGTACTTTAATTTCCCCCTGCCTTTTTCCCTTAATTGCCAGATAAGGCATCTCAGACAACATGAACATTCACAAAACAGTTCTCACCTGCTTTTATTTTCCTTCCCTTTTATTTTTTCTTGCCCTTTGCCTCCAGTAGGATCCCATTCAACATAGGTGTCTTCAACTTTCAAGTTCAGATGAGATGAAGTACTGTCCAAACTGAACACAAATGCTGGTCAAGACAAAATGCAAAACAGTGAAATGGAATAATGATCTCTCCCAACAGTGGTTATTCATAGAAAATGATAGAAACAGTAGTAAAACTATAGCAGACTACTATTCAACTTAATAGAAACATCCAATTTTAGTCTGATGCATATACTCAAGATAAGGAGCCCTTTAAATAAAGCCCAACTATTTACTTTTAGTGCATAGATTACATCAAAGTATGTTCATCTTTATAATGCTGCAGTATCAGCAATTAAATTCAGATCGTGTTTTCTGTTAGTTACAGCCTGCTCCCTAGATTATTACAATCATGAATGATTTAAAAAGGTATGCTTATTTTCCATGCTCTGCAGCACTGATTCTCTAGCAAGGTGTTTATGATTAATAAGGATTGTGAACTTGGAGAACACTAAATTGACAGTGTAGCACATGCAGGTAGACAGAGTTGAGTGTGAAGTCAACTGCAGATACAAGAACAGTGGCGGATGCACGCAACTAGAAGAGACTTACTATTTGTTGTAGCCAAGTCTTTCATCCAAGAAAACAAAACTAATGCAACATGGCAAGTTCCCTAGTGGTATTTATTTACAGACTGTTCTGTAAGTGTCCTGATACCATCAGCTACTATAATTCTGAAAGAACATATACTTGAGTTTTGAAGAGTTTACAGCTCAACAGTACACAAGTCTGAAATACAATAAAGTAAGCACATGGGTGAGGACACTGAGTTTCCATGGGCTGATTAGGAGAGTAAGTGAACTCAATGTTCACCCAGAAATAGCAAAAATATGGGAAGTATGATAACTGTCCAAACAATCAGAATTATTTTTCTGCTTCTGGAGTAAAGAATGCAAGTTGCTATTAAATGGATACTATATATCTGACAATGACTGTTGTTTAAAAGTATTAAAATTGTTTCAGAAGTTACCAGAATGTCCATCAGTTCATTCAAATTGCATATAGCTCTGTTTTTATGAAGCAGCATTCATAGAATCATCTGGGTTGGAAGAGACCTCCACAGGTCATCTAGTCCAACCCCCTGTAGTGAGCAGGGACATCCCCAACTAAATCAGGTTGCTCAGAACCTTGTCTAGCCTCACCTTGAATGCCTCCAGGGACAGGGCCTCAACCACCTCCCTGGGCAACCTGTTCCAGTGTTCCTGTACCCTCATGGTAAGGAACTTTTTCCTCATATCTAATCTAAATCTACTCTTCTCTAATTTAAAATCATTACACAAGTAACAGAATTTAATTACCCAGTTCCTATCAGTTATTTTGCCCTTTACACTTGGTTATAATTAAATCCTTGAGATTGTTATCTACACCATAATAGATTTGTGTTCCACCACAAAAAAATCACTTCCTAGAATTTTTTCTTGTAGTTTATTTACAAAACGATGTTAGGAAGCCACCATCCTCAGACAAACTGATTTCTAACACAATAATTAATTTTAGCAACTTGGAGCTGCCTGGCTTTGAATATTGACAGTAATTAGAATCTTCAGCTACAAAGTAAAAAACCAAATTATTTTCAGCACCTTCTATTTACAGAAGGGTATTACCTGTTACATGCTAGGTACCAATAACCAGCCAACTACACTAAGGCTTAACTTTAGATGTCCTATGAGTCCTACTGATGCTCAGCCACAACATTCAGCTTCTCTTTCTATATGTTGGCATGATGTATGAACACATAGTACTGTCAAAGCACAGTTTAAAACAACCAACGTCAAGCTCTGCTGGAGAAAATTAAACAGTAAAAATTACATAGTGACGTGAGTGCTAGAAGAACGGCTTTGTGCACATAAGCTTCTTAGTTTTTACAGGATTTTATGCTTTCCACTTAGGACACATTTCAGCAGTGCTCATGCAGAAGCAGACTTAACATACAAAGTTCAAACACAAAAGCAGAACATTATGTGCAGGATTTTCACTACATCTAAGGTTAGTGTCTTGGAATTTTACCTCTGGTTTCCAGAGTCACAGGATCAGAGTATTCTCCTGCCACAGCTTTGTTGCAAGCTTGTACTCTAACATTCATGTATTTTGTATCAAATTTCAGACCTAAAAAGTGATTGTTGAGAAACCTGAATTAACAACTGACAGTTTTTACAAGATTAAGATCTATTTCATATAGCTGTCTTCCATTTATCTCAATCTGCAAAGAACAAGCTTAAATATCAATAATATTAATTTCATTTACCACATGATTTTTTACAAAATCTCAAAGTCAAAAGAAAAAGGCAGAGCCAATATTGTACAAAACACCCAAGACTAATGTGAAACAATGGAAGTTTCATTACATAAAGGAAAATCAGTATTTTGCAAAACTTCCAAGCATAGAGTTGCATCAATATCCTTGGTTTTGAAGTACAAAAACCCTTTACCTGATAATGTATATTCAGTTGCTTTAATATAGTCTATCAGTTCCCAACGCTGTTCATCTTTTACTCGAGGAAGCCCATCAAAGTTGGTTTTCCTATACTCCAGTACAAAATGATCAATTCGGCTGTCTTCTTCAGGCATTCTCCATGATACTGTTATGCAGTTATCAGCAACCAGACATGCTGCTAGATCTATCTCTGGAGCTTTAGGAACTGCAGAAAGACAAACACTGATTAGCTCCACCTGGGGAAGGACGATGAACTGGTTGAGAGCTTCCGGATTAAAGGGAGGACAGGTGAAGGGTATATTACAGTTGGGGTCTGCTACAGGCCACCTGACCAGCAGGGCCCAGTAGATGAGGCCCACCATAGGCAGGTAGAAGAGGCTTCACATTCACAGGCCCTGGTCCTCATGGGGGATTTCAATCATCCTGACATCTGCTGGAGGGACAATACAGTGAGGCACCAGCAATCCAGGATGTTCCTCAAGTGCGCCGATGACAACTTCCTCCTCCAAATGGTAGAGGAACCAACTGGGAAAGGCGCTATGCTGGACCTTGTTCTTACCAACAGTGGACTAGTGACAAATGTAAGGCGGAGGGTCAACCTCGGCTGTAGTAACCATGAAGCACTGGAATTCAAGGTCCTCAGGGCTCCTAAGAGGATATGTTCTAGGCTCGTGACCCTGGACTTTGGACGTGCAGACTTTGATTGCTTCAGGGATCTGACGGCCAAAGTACCACGGGACGACGTCCTAGAGGGAAGAGGGGCCCAGGACAGCTGGTCAATTTTCAAGGATCACCTCCTCCAGGAGCTACGTATCCCAACAAAGAGAAGGTCAGGAAAGAATGGAGGAGACCTGCCTGGATGAACAAGATGCTCCTGGACATGCTGTCTTGTAAAAAGAATCTATATAAGGAGTGAAAGAAGGGTCAACTAGAATGGGGGGCATACAGGGAAGCTGTCAGGAGAGCAAGGGAATTGGTTAGGAATACTAAAGCTCAGTGGGAGTTAAATCTAGCTGGGGAAATCAAGGGGAATACGAAACACTTCTACAAATAAATTAATGGAAATAGGAAGACTAGGGAAGGTGTGGGCCCCCTCAGAAAAGAAATGGGAGAACCGGTGATGGATGACATGGAAAAGGCTGAACTTCTCAATAACTGCTTTGCTTCAGTCTTCACTGGCGAGGGCTCCCACCACACCCCCAAAGTCAAAGAAGATAATGGCAGGGGCAGGAAGGTGGAACTGCCTGTGATAAGTGAAGATCAGGTTTGTGACCAACCGAAGAACCTGAAAGTTCACAAGTCCATGGGATCCAATGGGATACACCCACGGGTACTGACAGAATTGGCAGATAACGTTGCTAAGCCACTCTCTATTGTGTTTCAGAAGTCATGGCAGTCTGGTGAAATCCCTACTGACTGGAAAAAGGGAAACATAACCCCCATTTTTAAAAAGGGGAAGAAGGATGATCCTGCAAACTATAGGCCAGTCAGTCTCACCTCTGTACCTGGTTAAGATCCTGGAGCAGATCCTCCTAGGGGAACTGCTGAGGTAGAAGAATAAGGAAGAGGTGATTGGGTATAATCAACATGGCTTCACCAAGGGTAAATAGTGCCTGACAAATCT
>VWZX01002133.1:28087-42726 GCA_013399015.1 Galbula dea
GAGAATGATCAGAGGACTGGAGCACCTCTCCTATGAGGACAGACTGAGAAAGCTGGAGTTGTTCAGTCTGCAGAGGAGAAGGCTCTGAGGAGACTTTATTGTGGCCTTCCAGTATCTGAAGGGGGCCTACAAGAAAGCTGGGGAGGGACTTTTTAGGAGGTCAGGTAGTGCCAGAACCAGAGGAAATGGGTGTAAGCTAGAGGAGGGTAGATTTACTTTGGACATTAGGAAGAAGTTCTTCACTATGAGGGTGGTTAGACAGTGGAACGGGTTGCCCAGAGAGGTTGTGGAAGCCTCATCCCTGGAAGCTTTTAAGACAAGGCTTGATGGGGCCCTGGGTAACCTGATCTAGTGGATGGTGTCCCTGCCAGGCAGGGGGGTTAGAGCTAGATGATCTTTACGGTCCCTTCCAGCTCTGACAATTCTATGATTCGTTTAAAGAAGAGAATGGACTGAATATTAATTTGTTCTCCTTGAATTTCCCCTTGGCCCAGTAACACTGAAGGATCTATTAGGGAACAGACTGCGCTGTCAGCCAGTTTGCTGAGAACACTAAACTGGGTAGAGTGGCTGACACACCAGAGGGTTGTGCTGCCATTCAGCAACACCAAGAGAGGATGGAGAGTTGGGCAGGGAGAAATTGAATGAAATTCAATAAGGCCAAGTGTTGAATTTTGCACCTGGGAAAGACCAACCCCATGGATCAGTATAGGTTGGGGATTTACTTGTTAGAGAGCAGTGAAGGGGAAAGGGACCTGGGGGTCCTGGTGGACAGAAGGATGACCATGAGGCAGCAGTGTGCTCTTGTGGCCAGGACAGCCAATGGGATTCTGTGGTGTATTAGAAGGGGTGTGGTTAATAGGTCAAGAGAGGTTCTTCTCCCCCTTTACTGTCTCCTGGTGAGGCCACATCTGGAATCTTGTGTAGAGCTCTGGGCCCCTCAGTTTTAAAATGATAGGAAACTGCTTGAAAGAGTCCAGCACAGAGCCAGAAAGGTGATTAAGTGGCTGGAACATCTTCCTTATGACGAAAGGCCAAGGGAGCTGGGTCTCTTTAGCTTGGAGAAGAGGAGACTAAGGGGTGACCTCATCTATGCTTTAAATATGTGAAGGGTGGGTGTCAGGAGGATGGGGTCAGGCTCTTCTTGGTGAAGCCCAGTGACAAGATAAGAGGCAATGGTTGTAAGCTGAAGCATAGGAGGTTCCATGTGAACACGCACAGAAATTTTTTTCACAGTGAGGATGATTGTGCACTGGAACAGACTGCCCAGAGAGGTTGTGGAGTCTCCTTCTATGGAGGTATTCAACACTCGTCTGGACATGCTTCTGTGTGACCTGGTCGAGGGAATCCTGCTGTGGCAGGGGGCTTGGACTAGATGATCTTTCAAGGTCCCTTCCAACTCCTAACATTTTGTGATTCTGTGATTATATTAGGCATATCACTTTTGTTTAACATGCATTTCACAAAACGAGAAATACACATTAGCTCTAGATCAAACATTTTCATCACATTTTCCAGGCTTGTTTTGTCAGCAAGTTGGGCTGATCCCTTTCTGGAAGTAGCATGGAGGACATCCTAGAGTAATGCAGACTTACAATTATGAACCTACATTTAGAATAACACAGCACAAGAAAAACATTAAGAAGCAAACTTTTATTTCTGACGCTTTGGAAGGTAAGTACAGCTGCAGCCTTCAGCAGTATCACTTCATTTTTCTTCCACCACTATAGACAATTGACAATGTAATACTTTCCACTACCCAGTTAGCAGTTACCCATTTTTCTTTTCATTCCTTGACTTGAAAGATGGGAAAATAATTTCCTAGCTTCACTTAAGAAGACTGAAGCTTTGTCTACAGATAATAGAAGTCTTTTACACTTTCCATGTATTTCCATTCTTTTCTTAAGTCCCTGGAAAAATGTTTTTCGAAAGGCGGCATTTACATACTATTCAGTGTCCTAAGTGCATGCAAGGAAGACTTTTGTTGGAAGAAGCGAGAAAGATGTCTTATTGTTTGCAGGTTTCGGAGTAATGATCTGCAAAAGCTTCCCCTTTGTATCATCATTCACAAAACCTTGAAATAGATACAAAGGTGGCCTGCAAGTCAATGTATCAAACAGGAATATCAAATAAGCACAATACTGATGTATCTGCAGGCCTGACGGATCTGCAGATTGTTTGTCAAAAATCATCCCTTTTCATAACTACACACAGTTAAGGGTTTGAGTGTTACGTCCCAGTGACAAAGTCCTAGTTACATACAGGTCTCCTTTATGCAGCTGAAACAACTATTTCTTCCAACAGATTGCTAGCCATTGTTTCCCTCTACAATGACTAATGACAATTGCACTAATTATGTTTTATTTATTCAGAGATGTGTAATTTGCCAGCTAGATACAAACACCTTCAGTTATAGCAGGTCCACTAGAAGAAGGCTTAGTTTGCTTTATGCACACTAATTCACTCCTTCCCTTCATGACCTGTTCAACTATTTTAACCTAGCACTACTGAAATGCAGCCTTTTACTCCTACAGCCCCACAGTTTAAACTGAGCAGGAATTACAGTTAAACTTGCAGTGCAGTTTTTAAAAGCTTGAGGACAAATAAGCAGCACAGAATACATTGAAAGCAAAATATTCAAGTCTGGACTGATTTTGGCTGGGACAGAGATGTTTGTATGGTGCTACACTTTGGGTTTGTGATGGAAACAGTTTTAATAACACGGGAGTTTCAGTTACTGGTGAGTACCATCAGCCCTTTTCTGCTTCTCAAGCAGCCTCATCAGTGAGCATGCTGGAGATACACAAGAAGCTGGGAGGGGACACAGCTGGGACAGCTGATCTCAACTGACCAAAGGACTATTTCATATCAGATGATATCATGCTCAGAAATTAAAAGCTGGAGAAAGAAGGAAGAATGAATGCTTCGAGTTACGGCATTTGTCTTCCCAAGTAACTATTATGCATGATGGAGTCCTGCTATTCTGGAGGTAACTGAGCATCTGTCTGCCAATGGCAAGCAGTGAATTAACTCACTAACTGACACAGCTTTTGCTTTAACCATTAAACAGTCTTCATCTCAACTCACAAGTTTGCTCACTTTTATCCCTCTGATTCTCATTGCCATGACACCATGGCAGAGGGATGTAAACAAGCAGCTGTGTGGTGCTCAGCTGCCTGCTGGGATTAAACCACAACAAATTCTCAAGTGTTAACCTCATACATGTCCATACATTTTCCATAAAATTTCGAAGTTAGCCAACAATGATTTCAGAATATCAGTAAGATCCCTCCTTAGGCAAAAGAACAATGACAATGAGGACAAATATTTCAGAACATATACCTCTAAGTTTAGCTACCTACTACAATTATTTTTGCCATGGTATAAGATACCAGATAAAGAGCCTTTAATGTGTTTGGATGAAGTCTTCAGCACAATTTTAGCAAGAAGTGTTCAACGCACCACACCACCAAACCCTTTTCAACTTTCCACACTAGATCACTAGTATTTATTGATGTATGAAACTCTATCAATGTTCAGTACAATTTTGCCTGCAACAGTTTGAGCTATCAGTACTTGGTGTCAGAATAATTTCATAACTTGGCATTAGTAGAATATCTTCATCCAGATACAAGACTTTGTTCATGTTTGCTGTTAGAGTATTATACTTCCACTCCTATTAAACAAGCACACTGTGGTCGGCTTACCTAACTTGTTCATTTCACTGTGAAATACAGAGCAAAGATTGCCATCTATAGTCTAAGACTAAAAAGTGAATTTCTGCCTCGATACTGCTAGCTGACCACTAGGAATAAATGCTGGTAATTTACTACACCTGCTACCACATACTGTATTTGCAGCATACAAGATAAATGGGAAGAAATGTAAACTGATGCTGCTAAATCCTTAACAGATGAAACAATCTACATGTCTGCCAGTACTATTCTTGTCTATATATTCTTGGACCAGTCAAGGGCAAAGTAATTTAAATAGGAAAGCAATATGAATAAAAAGACATGAAAGATACATTCTGGTATATTGCACCTGAGTTTACTTTCAAATAGTGACAAATAGATGCATCAATACACATTTTGTATTACAGTACTATCACTGTCCTGGTAGATTATCCCTCTTTCTTGTATTTCAGACCTTACCACCACCCTTGTAAGCAACATATCTTACAGTTCCATGCATTAGACATGCAAATGACTAGGACTTTGGAGTGTCACCATCAGGTACAGTCTTGTCAAAGTTAAGATAACTTCAAGATGTACAGAGGAACTTGCAACTCAAGAAAAAACAAGTCTGGAAGACTCATTCTCACTCTTGAGATCAATGTTATCTTTTGAAATGCTATATTGTGCAGAAGTCAACAAAATATAACTAGAAAACTGTTTTACCCTCAAGGTATTCAGCTTAATAGCCAATGAATAAGAATGAATTTAGATACTCTGAAAAATTTGCTTATTTAGGGTGCAAAAAGTGTGGTTTTCTTTTGTCTGTTTGCTTTAATATAGCAAGCTATTAATGTGGTAACAAATTAAACTCACATAATACAATTTTTACCTGGCAAGAACTTCACAGCCTGCAGCATGCGCCTTTCCAGAGCGAAGTCCACCATCAAATGAGTCATACTATCACTGACCTCTGGTTTCAGAGAGATGCGGAACGCTGAAGCCATTGTGACTCTAAAGTCAAGAAAGCAGCATTAGCAAAATGTATTTTGTATTGGTAAAGTCCTATAGCCATTTTCAAAACCAGTCAGGAAGTATGCATCATTAATGTCAAACTGTTAGCTAAAATACCTGATCAAAGACCAGAACATTTTTCTAACAGACAGTTGTTTGCCATTTAGCACAGACTCCAAAATAGAAAGTCTTGCTAATATGACTGTCTCAAAGAGAATGTGGTATGAGGTCCCAGGTGAGGCAAACAAATACTAGAAGTGACTGGAGAAGAGCTTAAAACTTCTTTTACTGGTGAAAAAACTTGGGTAAGACAAAACTCATTATCACTTCACACAAAATCAGGAAGTATGAATAATCTAAAACACCTTAGAATCAGAAACATGCTTTATATACTTAGAAATTTGCAACTTAAACATTACTTAAAAAGGTCCAAAGACTTTTCTGCTTGGTGAGATCCACTCATTACCTCCAAGTGCATTTTCCCATGTTAAATACTGCTCAGAAGGCATTTACAAAACAGCACTGAAGATGCTGAATATTGATTTCATATCTATCTCAGATCTTATTAGGGGATGAAGAAATGATTAAGTTGCAGACACCATGTTGCTTTGAAACATGCAAGTATCAGACCAGTTTTACAAGATACATGGAAGCACAGCTCCCATTTCCACTTCTGAAATCTTAGTTCAGTCCTTATTCTGAAAAATCCTAAAACAATCCTGTACTCCAACAACCATATCACCCTAAACCAAGATGACAAGTCTCTTGTATAGCTCTGCAACTCTGAAGACATCAGGCTATGAAGCAGAATTTGATTAACACTGATTCAGACAGCACAGAGGTCCTAACTCTGGCTTTAAAAAAACCCAAGAGATTCTTAACTAGAACATAACATACATACAACAAAGTTAACTGCAAACACCTGTATCTAATTTACACCTACAGATACAAGGTACCTTTAAAACACTTACTGGCTCACAGGAAACAATACACATACTTCACTAGTATGTAAGAGACTGTGCTAAATACAGGTCCATTAAAGAATGGTAACAACCAAAGAAAACAAGGTAGCAAAAAAGAAGGAAATGTAAGTTGAATATTAAAGGTATAAGCATGTCAGGAGTGACAACCACTACAATTTTGAGGTAAAATTCAATTATGACACTTAACAGAAACTGGCTGGATGGCTGAGCTCAGGTACTTGTGCTGAATGGAGTTAAATCCGGCTGGCATGTGGTCACAAGAGGTAATCCCCAGGGCTCTGTATTGGGTCCAGTCCTGTTCCATATCTTTATCAATTGTCTAGAAGAGGGGATCCAGTGCATCTGCAGTAACATTGCAGATGACACCAAGTTGAGTAGAAGTGTTGATCTGCATGAGGAAAGGGAGGCTCTGCAGAGGGATCTGGACAGGCTGGATCAATGGGAGAAAGCCAATAGGATGAGGTTCAACAAGGTCAAGTGCAAGGTCCTGCACTTGGGTCACAGTAACCCCACGCAATATTACAGGCTTAGGGCAGAGTCACAGGAAAGCTGGCCAACAGAAAAGGACCTGGCCATGCTGGTTGACAGCCAGCCGAATACAAGGTAGCAGTGAGCCCAAGTGACCAAGAAGGCTAACTGCATCCTGACCTGTATCAGCAATAGTGGAGACAGCAGGACTAGGACAGTGATTATCGTCCAGTACTTGGCACAGGCAAGAACACACGTCAAATACTCTACACAGTTTTGGGCTCCTCGCTACAAGGAGGACACTGAGTTGCTGGAGCATGCTCACACAAGGGCAACAAAGCTGATGAAGGATCTAGGGGACAAGTCTTATAAGGAGCAGCTGAGGGAACTGAAGCTGTTTAGTCTGAAGAAGAGGAGGCTCAAGAAAGACCTTCTTGCTCTCCACAGTACCTGAAAGGAAGTTGTAGTGACGTAGGGGAGTGTCTCTTCTTCCAGGTAACTAGCAATAGGACAAGAGGAAATGGCCTCTAGTTGCACCAGTGAAGGTTCAGGTTGGATATTAGGAAAAATTTATTCACTGGAAGAGTGGCAAAGCATTGGAACAGGCTGCCCAGAGAAGTGCTGACATCACCATCCCTGGAAGTGTTAAAAAAACCCCAGGTAGATACAGTATTTTGCTACATGGTTTAGTGGGTATGGCAGTGCTGGGTCTATGGTTGGACTTGATGGTCTTAGATACCTTTTCCAACCCTAATGATTCTATATAGGATCATAAAAGACAAGTCCCAAGACAGAGCTGATGTTCTGAAATTTGGTATGGGCTGTCTAGCACATTACACTGTTCAGCCAGACTGGTAGAGTAAATCTCTCCTTAAGAAAAAATAATTCTCTAATCAATAGTAAGAGAACACTGACTACTCAGCTTCAGATGGCTTTTTAACCTCTCTTTAGGCACCAGTCTTAGAGAACTAACCACAGTTGGTTCAAAATAATTGCCAAGTAAAATTCTGGAAAGGGTTGTTTTGGGAGGCATTGTAAATCACCTGGATGGCAATGTGGTCATAGGTTACAGTCAGCAATGTTTCATGAAGTGGAAGTCTTGTTTGTCAAATCTACTTTCCTTCTATGACAAAGTAACCCAACTTGTGGATCAAGGAAAGACAGCTGATATGATCTTTTTGGATTTTAGCAAAGCTTTTGATACTGTCTCTCACAGTATCCTCTTGCATAAGATGTCCAGCATACAGCTGTACAATTACTTCATGCAATGGGTGAGCAACTGGCTCACAAATCAGGTGAAAAGAGTCATAAGTAAATGGGTTCACATCAGGCTGGCACCCAGTCACTAGTGGGGTTCCACAGGGTTCCATCCTACACCCAGTATTCTTCAACATCTTTGTAAACGACCTGAACACAGGACTTGAGGGGATAGTGAGCAAATTTGCTGACGACACTAAACTGGAAGGAGCTGTTGACTCCCTTGAGTGCAGTGAGGCCCTACAGAGGGACCTTGATAAATCAGAGAGTTAGGCAATCAGCAGTGGAATGAGATTTAAGAAGAGCAAGTGCCAGGTTCTGTACTTGGGATGGGGCAACCCCAGACATGTATACAGACTGGGAAGTGAGAGGCTGGAAAGCAACAGTGCAGAGAGGGACCTGGGGGTCCTTCTTGACAGTAGGCTGAATATGAGTCAGCAGTGTGTTCTGGCAGACAGAAGGGCAAACCATGTCCTGGGGTGCATCGAGAACAGCGTCACTAGCCGGCCAAAGGAGGTGATTGTCCTGCTCTACTCTGCACTGGTGTGGCAGCACATCTAGTATTGTGTGCAGTTTTGGGCTCCACAACATCGAAAGGATATCAAGCTGTTGGAGAGCGTTCAGAAAAGTGCTATGAAGATGGTGAAGGGTCTGGAGGGGAAACCTTATTAGGAGTGGCTGAGGTCACTTGGTTTGTTTAGCCTTGAAAAGAGGAGATTGAGAGGAGACCTCACTGCCATCTTTAACATCCTCACAAGGGATATAAGGAGGGCAGGGACTTGCCTTCTAAATCTGGTGGACAGTGATGGGACTAGGGGAAACAGGATAAAATAGGGTCTTGGGAGGTTCAGGCTGGAGATTATGAAAAGGTTCTTCACCCACAGGGTGGCTGGGATCTGCAACAGCCTCCCCAGGGAAGCAATCTCAGCTCCAGGCCTGACAGAGTTCAAGAAGCTTTTAGATAACACTCTGGGGCACACAGTGTGATTCTTGGGGTGTCCTGCATAGGTTTAAGAGTTGGACTTGATGATTCTATTAGGTCCCTTTCAGCTCAGTCAATACTATGATACTATAAAAAGGATTAGATCACACACCATTTGAAGAAAGCAGAAGAGTAAACAGAACTCACAGATAAAAAGTTTCAAGATTCCCATAACTGCCACTATACCTCTGATTTGTTAAGGGCCCCAAATCTTAACACTTGGAAAAGCAAAGATGAACTTATCTGTAAGTTCCTCATTTTATATAAAACAAATTAGACAATTGGACTCTTTCCTCAAAAACCTGTAAACTGAAAGCCAATCTGTTTGGTCCATAAGTCAACACAGGCTGGAAATACCCTGTGAGCTGTCTTTCAAAATGTTACCCACATCACAGTAATTTTTCTGAACCAGAAGGTCAGACAGTCAGAACATAGTTCTCATTCTTCCAAGTGAAGAAAAAGGTCTAAGCATTTATTTTCAAACAGCAAAGTTTTGTTTCCTAAACAACAGTTTGAAGACACACTAAAGAAGAGTTATCAGAAAGAGGAATTTCACTGACATTAGTCAGGGATGTCACTAGAAACATTTCAATAGCTACAAGACTTTCTACATTCAAAAGGAAAGCTAGCCAAAAGTTTCCAAGTACTTAAACCAAACAAGATTTTCTCATAAGTTGAAGGGACAGAGTCAGCTTGAAACATTATTAAATTCCAGCCATCAGGTCTTAGTCAGAAGTTTATTTTTAATAATTATTCTATATTGTATTAATGATACACATATATACTTAAAGAAATAATAATAATAGCTGCTGCAGAGCTCTACTTCCCTGCATTAAAACATCTCTCTCCCATATTAAGTTCTGAAAGGCCAACACTCAGCAAGGAAAAACACATGAAAAGCATAGAAGCTTGCAGTTCTCTCTCAAACATCATGATGTCACAAACGCACTTAGGAAAGTGTCAATGACTTTGATTTAAGCTGACTATGACCCTTTCAAAATAAATGCATTTTCAAGGATAAGATTAATTCAAAGACACAAAAGTGATAGACTTTGTACTGTACCTATCTTTGATCTGTCTGGCAGCCTTGATGCATATCAGGGGGGAAGAGAGAGAGAAAGTAGTTAGTATTTCCATGCAAGTATCAAAGGCAGTAAAAAGCAAGAAGGCTGAGACCGGTGTCAATTGTATTGCTCAGATTTGAAAATCAAAAAGTGTTCAACATTTTCATCTAAATAAATTGTCCTATAAAACATGTTAATAGTACAGGTTAGAACTGCAACAATGTACCACCTGGGGGAAAACTCATCTCAAGAACCCCATCAAACCAAATCCAAATTACTCAACTTCATGGGTGTGACTTTGTCTCTTCATATTTGTCTTAATCAGTTAAGTTACTCCCCATTACATTTGAAGAGTTCTCTATCACATGGCCAAGTCAGTAAAATTTAGCTACCGTGGTATTTTCTATTAAACTAAAGTGCTTATTAGTGACATGCAGCCATACTCAACCTGTTTGGCTCCATGTCATAAGATGTACACCCTGACAAGCAAGAAAAAAAGTAGGACTTGCTTTACCTTTCCTTTAAAAGTTACGTACTATTGCAACAATACTTCCTAAAGGGTTTCTCCATATGCCACTATTCAAAACCACAGAACAGTTTTTTCAGCATTTAAATGATACCACTGAAGCAGACACAGAAGTAGTGATGGGAAATCTCAAAGATAAACATTAACTGGCATTTGAAAAGACAAAATCCCTGTCCTTTACCAAGAGGAACTGCAAACCTAAGATAATACATTATTGTTGAAGTGCTGATGGCCTAGTTAGGTCTGTTGAGACCATGCTTAGAGTTAATATTGCTACTTGATCCAGTTGCCATTTAGTTGAAATACTTTCCCTTCCAAAGAGGAGACAAGAAACATCAGGTAGCTTCTCCAATTGAGTCGGAAGCAGAGCATTTTCAAATTTTTTATTAAATACAAAGCATACTTGATGTAAGAAAAAAAAATTAAAAAAAAATCAGAGTTGGCCCTGCTATAAAACCAATTATATAGTCCCAGAGTGGAAAGCAGAAGAAAACACAAGTTTAGAAATAATTTAGCTTAAGAGGTAGCCTTGTTTTAACTCAAACCAAAGTTATTGTAGGAACTACTGACTGATTTTCCCACAGGACAGCTATAGACAAAACCAAGCTATTTTTAAACAAAAGCATTCCTCGACCTCCACATTTTGTGGAAAATGTGGTAGCCAGGTCTCAAGGAATAGTCTTCTGCAGGACAGTCTTGACTTAACTCCTCGCAATTTAGTTTGTTTCCAGGCTACTGACATGGCCATTACCTCTGATACATCCTGTTAACTAGAACTTTGATATGCCTGGTATTGGCCCACTTCAGATGACCTGCCCAGCAATGTGAAATCCCTTAGCCAGAGAACCCTCTTGTGTGTTCGTATTCGTGTTCTTCTGACTTCAAGGTTAGCTAGTTCAGCAAATAAAGCCACCAAAAATCAAACACGGGGGAAAAACCAAACAAACAAAAACAACAAAAAAGATAGTTCAGTCTTATGCCAGTTTCTCCTGAACCGATTTACTAGAGGATCCAAAGAGGAATGGATTTAGCTAGCTAACAGCCAAAGCAACACTATCTTAAAATGCAATATCCAAAGGCACATTTACAAGTGTAAGATAGTGTAATACAAGTTTAAAATTCTACATTAGAGTGTACTGAAGAGTATTTAAGCATCTTAAGCCTCAGACTCCAAATTTAAGGAGATTTTCCCCTCTGTAAACAGTCAAATAACTTTCCTTAACGTATTGGGTTAGAAAAAAAGCATTAGAGATATATGAAAAGAAACAACTCACAATAAATTCAAAGCTACATTCTGCATAGTGCTCAAGAGCTAACTTAATTTTTCACACTTTGCCATGACAAGACACAAAGGACAACTCAAACAGAAGTCCTAAGAAAACTAATCAGTTTAGGAACTGTCACTCTTCAAGTCAAATACATCAAAGCTGAGATTCAGGAAGCACGACAGCACAAACATATCGCCAAAAGGTACAACTAACACAGTAAGACAGCCATCCTGTCAACTCTTTCAGAATAATTTGTCCCTTTTTCTGTTAAAATGCAGAAATGCAAAACTAACTGGGGCTTGGATTTGGCACAGCTGACCCCATTACAAACACGAGGACTATTATAGCAAGCATAGTGTACCGAGTCAGTGTGTATGTAGAGTTGTTTTATTAATTTTTAAGTATATTCTTCCAGTTAAGATACATATTGCCTTATCTACAGACCTGCTGTGGTAAAATACCCATTATCTGTATTGGAATCACAATGTGAGGCCCAATTGAGGCTCTTGCCTACACAGTACAGAAACACATCAGAAAGTCTGGGGAAATTCAGGAAAAGTTGCCCTGAATACAGTTTCATAAGAATTTTCAGGACAGCTATAGAGCTCAGAGTTGTAAATTAAAGATCCACAGTTTTCATGAAGTTCTGGGGAAAAAAAATAAATAAAAACCCTTGACATCCATGGAAGGCTGCAGCTAGAATACAGATACTCTCTTCAAGTGTCATATAACAGCACTGGTCAACTGCCAGGTTGCTTGCCACAACTTTGAGTGCTGGCCATCACATATTTTGTAAGTTTTGGTTCATTTTTACATACATTTACCTCACCCTCACTTTCTGTGTTCTCCTACCTAGCTCTAGTGCAAGCTGCTTAACACTGACAGTTGTCCAGGGGAAGGCATTCCTCACCTCTCCCCTCACTCTAAATAAGAAAAAAAGTTACTTTATTAGAGATTGCATAAGAATTCAAGACTATAGCACTTGACTTGGCCTCTTCAACAGAGCATTAACTGTACTTTATTTGCCTCTCTACCCTTACTGCCAGTATACCTGCTAAGTTTCCAGGTAGTATAGTAATACTAGATAATTTTGATATTGAGACTTATAGACATTCATTCAATATTTTCTACCTTTAAAAATTCCACAGGGTCCTTTATGTCCAGCGACTGCACAGCAAGTTCCAGCAGCTCTTCAGAACCCTCTAGGGCATTACTACACTGGTTAAGCTGATCCTGAAGGAAAAACAGAAAACAAGAATATAATGAATTTGCATTTAAAAAGTGGTTTATAAACCACCAGTTCTAGAACTACACAGCTTTGTTATGCATTTGTAGGAAGTTATTACCTTAAGTAATCGAGGCCATTATCTCTGACACATCACATTAACTAGAACTTTGCTGTGCCTGAGAAGTGCACAGTGATACATGGCATATCCTAAAAGTCCAAGGAGTAAAAAGTTGGGTAGGTGGTGAAGTACGATTTAAAAGCCAGATTTCATTTTAAGACCTGCTTCTCCCAACACCAAGATCTCAGAAGCAAAGAAATCCTTATATGTCTGTGCACTACAATTTCTATTTACAGAACTGCACTTGATTATCAATGAACTGATACTGTTTAAGGTAGCAGTAGCCTTGAAAAAGGCAATAATTTTATACCCAATCAGCTCTAGAATCACCACGAAACACCATGAAAATCAATACTGCTGTATAACAAATGAGGATAGTAAAGGAAGGGGTACAGTGGAAGGCAGACAGAAATTTCTTTCTGTACTACCTAAGACTCAAACATTAGTGAACTACCACACTCACTATACAAAATAGTCCACAGAGAACGTCTGGTATTACTTGCTAGAGGTATATCCCTAAAAAGATTAGTTTTGAAAACACTGCAGGATCCTAAACATACTGTACGTAAAACAAGATGTGAACCTGCCAGCAGCTTTTGCATTGCTATTCAACCTACAGCTGTCTTTATCACAGAACAAGTCGGTTCCAAGTAATTATTTTCAAAACACTTCAGGAAAGACAGACTGCTCTAAAGTAGAAATTGTCTCAAAAGCAACCAACAGTTGCGTGAACTTCCAGAACATACCTGTCTCACTTCAGAAGTGTAACTAGGTGTGGTGAGTTGACCTGGGCCAGCTGCCCCTCAGATTTACTGTTCAAGCATAAAAAGCCAACAAGGAAAAGGCTCAACAGCTAGAAGTTTGTACATTGCTTCCAGGTAACTTCTTAAGCATGCCTTTAGTTAAAGTTCTCATTCATCTAACACAGCTAGTCTCCTCTTTGGAGGATATCCAATGCTGATAAACTCAGACATACCATGATATTCACAAAATGCCCCACATGAACAACTCTCCTTTGAGAGGAGGCATTTGCAAACAGCTTTGCAGAAACGACATGGTAATGGCATGCTTCCATTAGCATCTTACTACAATGCATCTGAATTTGGGAGTTAAAAATAAATACCACAACATCCTTAAAAGACAATGCCCCAAAATGAAGCTATGAAGGATGATCTGGGAACTACAGGCCTGTCAGCCTGACTTTGGTTCCAGGAAAGATCATGGAGAGGATCATCTTGAGTGAGCTCTCACAGCAATTGCAGAGCAGCCTGGGGATTAGGGCCAGCCAGCATGGGTTTATGAAAGGGAGGTCTTGCTTAACCAACCTGATCTCCTTCTGTGATCATGTGACTTGCCTTTTGGATGGGGGGAAGGCTGTGGATGTTGTCTACTTGGACTTTAGTAAGGCCTTTGACACAGTCTCCCACAGCATTCTCATGAAGAAATCTGCAAATCATGGTATAGATAAATGTACTCTTCACTGGGTTAAAAAGTGTCTGGATGGCCATTCCCAGAGAGTTGTGATTAATGGGGTGAAATCTAACTGGCTGCCAGTGGTGTCCCTCAGGGATCAGTTTTTGGTCCAGTCTTGTTTGGCATCTTTGTTGATGACCTGGATGTGTGGATTGAGTAAGTGTACAGACAACACCAAATTGTGTGGGAGCATTGATCTGCTTGAGGGCAGAGAGGCTCTACAGAGGGACTTGGACAGGGTAGATCAATGGGCCGAGACCAGTTGTATGAGGTTCAATAAGGCCAAGTGTCAGGTCCTGCATTTCGGTCACAACAACCCCAGGCAACACTACAGTCTTGGGGATGAGTGGCTGGAAAGCTGCCCAGTAGAACAGGACCTAGGAGTGCTGGTGGACAGCTGGTTTAATATGACCCAGCAGTGTGCCCAAGTGGCCAAGAAGGCCAAAGGCATCTTGGCTTGTATCAGGAATACTGTGGTCAGCAGGAGAAGAGAAGTTATTTTGGCCTTGTATTCAGTTCTTGTGAGGCCTCACCTCAAGTACTGTGTTCAGTTCTGGGCCCCTCATTATAGAAAGGACATGGAG
>VWZX01002133.1:43099-97799 GCA_013399015.1 Galbula dea
ACACCAAATTGTGTGGGAGCATTGATCTGCTTGAGGGCAGAGAGGCTCTACAGAGGGACTTGGACAGGGTAGATCAATGGGCCGAGACCAGTTGTATGAGGTTCAATAAGGCCAAGTGTCAGGTCCTGCATTTCGGTCACAACAACCCCAGGCAACACTACAGTCTTGGGGATGAGTGGCTGGAAAGCTGCCCAGTAGAACAGGACCTAGGAGTGCTGGTGGACAGCTGGTTTAATATGACCCAGCAGTGTGCCCAAGTGGCCAAGAAGGCCAAAGGCATCTTGGCTTGTATCAGGAATACTGTGGTCAGCAGGAGAAGAGAAGTTATTTTGGCCTTGTATTCAGTTCTTGTGAGGCCTCACCTCAAGTACTGTGTTCAGTTCTGGGCCCCTCATTATAGAAAGGACATGGAGGTGTTTGAACATGTCCAGAGGAGAGCTACCAAGCTTGTGAGGGGTTTACAGAACAAGTTGTATGAGGAGAGGCTGAAAAAGCTGGGCATGTTTAGTCTGGAGAAGAGGAGGCTGAGGGGGGACCTCATTTCCCTCTATAACTACCTGAAAGGAGGTTGGAGAGAGGTGGGTGTTGGCCTCTTCTCCCTAGTAACTAGAGACAGAACAAGAGGAAATGGTCTGAAGTTGTGACAGGGGACATTTACAGCAGATGTTAGGAAGAAATTCTTTACAGAGAGAGTGGTGAGGCACTGCAACAGCCTTCCCAGGGAGGTGGTTGAGGCACCATCCCTGAAGGTGCTTAAGAAGCATGTAGACATGGTCCTTCAGGACATGCTCTAGCATGTTCATAGTTGTTCTTAGTTGGTGTCTGTTTCTTTTTTCTTTTTTTTTTTTTGTTGGACTCTGATCTCAGAGGTCCTTTCCAACCATGAATCATCTGTGATTCTGTATTTTCAAAGCAAAGGTTTAAGGAGATTTTCTGATTCTCAGCTTAACTTCCAAGAAAATTATTTGCAACATTTGAAAACATTATATCCTCACCCTCTTCCACTGTCATGTGACTCTAGTATTTTTAGTTACAGTTTATTCTCAACAGGAGCATCTAATAAACTACAGAAGACTTAACTACAGCACAAGCACAAGTACTTTAAGAGGACAACAAATTAAGCTACTCCATTGCTTTCAAACAGGATGTTTAGACCTCATTGAAGTTCCTTGGTTTCCTCATAGAAAGATAATTTTCAGTGCTAGTCAAAGATAATGAGTTGGATTAATAGATTCAGTGCAACAGTTTCCCTCTTCAGTTTGGTAGATTGACTGTTGGGAAAAGCACTTTTGCAGTGCCTCAGTTACAGAGGACCTTGGTCTGTCACCAAGAGAATGTCCTTTAGGCCTGTAGATAGAGAACAGCCTCAGCTGAAAGACAAGTAGGGCACTTAACAACTGTGTTACTGATCTGTAACATTCCACTTGTCTTCATCCTCATTTGACTAAGTTGCAGCTCAGCTGTTCAACAGATACTGGGCAGCAATTCCTGGTAAGAGCTGCACCACAGCAACAAGCTTTCAGAAAAACTTGGTTCTGCCATACGTGAGTTTGACCAAATCAGATTAACTACCAGAAAATTAACAGATATTAACAAAATTAACAGAAAATTTTGTCAAGTTAAACTGCCAGAAGAGCAATTATGAAAACAATTTTCAGTTCCAGAATCATTTCTTGGCAGATAAACTAATTTTTCCTCACTGGATGGCAGAATAATTTGATACATGCCACAGCTGAATTTCTCCTGCGAGCTGAAAATTGAGAAGCACTTATTCTTTAAGCATTTAAGTCCTAAGTGTTCTTGGATATAGGCAGATCTTTTGTCTGTTGAGAAACTTCAGAAGAACTGAAAACAGACATACAGGGAGAAAGACTAAACTGGAGGCAAAAAACTGCACTTATGTGCTTCACTTAAATTGTACACTGAAAAGTTTAATGTTTTACAGCCAGTCTTTAATCATGAACACAAAACAGCCCTTAGAAGGAAGCCTGTGGAATCGAAGGAAACAGCTCCTAGAATCTCCTTAAACTGAGTAGACACAAAAAGGTGAAGTTTTTAGGAACAAACATCTTCCTTACTGCTTTGAATAAGCAAAAAGAACTAGACAATACTGCAACTAGGATCATTTCAAGAAAAAAGCTGGAGAAACAGCTTCCGCTTAAAAGATTTAGCTGTGCTTTGGCCCCATGCAACTAGACTTCCTGAAAGCTAGAGCTAACATGCTACTGGAAAAAACAGACTTTATATGTGCTTCCAAAAGCTACACTTTTGTTTCCATTTCTCTGAAACCTGTTGGAAAGAAATCACACAACTACAAACTGGTGAAGTTCACATAGCAGGTTTAATAGCAGACACCACTGTAAACCCATTCCCAAGCAAATCTCACAGGTCTTCCAGAATGCATATACAATTTTCTTGATATGAAAAAGTAGAGAATGACCAGTTCTGTCAACAGGAGACCAATCTTTGTGCTTAGAATACCTGGCATGACTCTTGACTCAAGTTCAAGCCTGAGCAAACTACTTAGGCATGTCTACAGGTTCAGATGCTAATACTTCAAACTTGAGAAAGAAACCTATTTCCATCCAGAGGCTATTCATTAGTTTGAAGGTAGTGAATATACTTATAAGTCCTGTCATATGCAGCCACTCTCAGCCTGTTAGCTCTACAGGTAACACCACTTCTCTTCCATGTAAGAAGTTTGAGAATCTAAATAAGCTACAGACCACAAAGTACTCAGAAGAAGGGACCAGAACAAGTACTCATATCAAAGAAAACCTTTACCTTACACTTACTACCATTCTCACAGCCCTACTAAAATTTCAATTTCAGTTGAAATTTAAAATTGCATTTTAAAATTGCTTCTACTAGGCTGCAAAAATTTACAGATGTGGATATATAGTTACCTGCAGAGCCTGAATTTTACGAGCCTCTTCTTGCTGAATAGTGTTGGCCATACTCCCTTTCATCTCATCCAATATAGAATACAGACCATCAAATTCTTCATCCAACTCACTGATTGCATTAGAAGAGTTTACCTGAGAAGAGAATTGAAACTGTTGCAACTTGTATTGGAAACAGTGCAGTCTTTTAGATTAAAAGTCACATTGTTTACCCAAACATGCTTTGCCATGACCACTAGGTACCTTGTCACTATTTATCAACTTGTCAAAAGGGGAAAAAAACATTAGGAATGATGGGCATCTCCTAAGCAGACTTTATAGCAGGACACCAAAGACTGAAAACTGTGAAAATTCCATTATACTCAGACTTACACAGAACAACTACACTTGGCAACTTTGTTTCATGAGAAAACGCCTTGATTTCCCTCTCACTATAGACACTTGTTTCTAAGGAGGTAGTTATCCACTCACATATAAAATGGTTTCATTTGATACTAAAAACTGCACTCAAAAAGCCAGCTTAGGATCTGCTGGATGATCTCCATTTCTGCAGTTAATTTGGCCCAGTTTTAACATGTTTCAAACAAACTTATGGCTTATTTATAGGGTAAAGGAACCAAAATCTCTTCCTAACCAAACCCTAAACCGCATCTACTGAAGACTAAAGAATTTTCTCTCAAGTTTCAGGACATTTTCATTTTTCATTTTGCCAAGCAGACTAGAGGTCTAAAATAGAGTACTTCTGGCTAGGAGGATTTTGAGATCTTGCATCAAAATCCAGATCCTCCCTTCCATACCAATTAAATCCTACAGTAGCTTTTTGCATAAAAAGCAAAATCAACATACCTTTCAACTAGAGATAGACTTGAAAAAATATAATGCTTTTCTATCTGGTTCCAATATGAAAATATATTTTAGACTTCACTCTTATAGCTCATCCTTTATACACTACCCAATTTGAGACTGACAAAACTGTAAAGTTCCTCCCCTCCCTCTTAGCTACAACCTATGATCCTTAATATATATACCTGAACATTTTTTATTGTATGGTTCAGCATGTCAATGAAGTTGTGAATTTCATCATTCTTGTTTGCTAGAGTAGAGACAATCCTTTGCAGAGTCTCCTAGAATTACAAAAACAAGTGAGAGAAGTTGTACCTTGAAGTTGAACCCTGTACTTTTTTTAAGCATCACTATTTCAACATATATGGAAATTCATCAAACAAACTCCAGTTGTCAAGAATTAACTCTTATTCTGATGGGATCAGAAAATACACTTTGTTAGACAACCAGGAACATCAAAGGTCTAAGAAGCATTCCACCAAACTAAAGATCTCCTGATGTTGGTTCAAGAGAAATCAAGAATCTGGTTTATGATATAGCACTGTTTCAAATATTTTTGCTACCCATGTTACTGCAGCTCCAGAGTCACCTAAACCAACTACCTACTGGCAACACACTCTGCCATATACAGCTTCTCCAGATGAGAAAGCTAGTGCTTGTGCAAACACGGAGAACCAGTAAAAGGAAGAAAAAAGTAAAACAAAAGCTTGTGAAGTTGATCCAGAAAAAAATAAGCATTTTTTATTGTCAAAAAAATCTAGTGTCAATTAACTAAGGTGACAGTTTGTTCCATGTATATAGAATAAATCTGTAACAGTGATTTGTAAACTAATTCTACAAGTGGTAAAAAGCTTCAGTGTATCATTTATATATTCCAGTTGAAAGTGATCTCAAAGAGGAAAGCTTACTGATAGCTGAGAAGGAGAACTAAGGTTATTTCTGTGATTTACTACTCCAGCGGTAGATTCAGCTCACAAAACCCATACTAAGAGGCAAAACTGTTAGGAATATCAAAACTACCAAGTCTAACTTTGTTGACTAATCAGTCATACATTCTAAGAATCTGACAAAAATACACCATTGCTTGGTATTTAAAACTAGGTCAAGTTGTAAAATTAAAGCATAGACCATACCAGTATACCTATGTAAAATTAAGGGACAAGATGAGGAGGTAACTAAGAATTTTCTGGTATTTAATTCAGGCTGATTGATAATGTTATAGAAACAAATATGATTCTAAAATGCTCAATTTGGCTCTAAAAAAGCAAAACCTGTCACAATTACAATTAACTACAATTAAGACACTATTAATCAGTTGGACTCAGTGCTTCAAGTTTCTCAGCTTAACAGTTACTTGACAACATGTAGGAAATCAAGGCAGAGGGAGCTAATAAGCTAATAAAAACAGCCAGACCACTAAAAAGATATTGCAGAGGTCCCTCTTACAAGCAATTCTTTAATAACCATTTACTACTTAGATAACATTTGTTTGCTTGAAAGCATGAATATTTTATCCTTTCACAACATCAACGATGAACCTTGATACTATGTCCCATATAAGGAATTTCTTCACTAGTCCTAAATCACACTCATACCTGTTTCTTGTGATTCCTTCCTCAGTAGTTTTGAGCAAATCTACAGTGATGCATTTATTGGTACTCCTACCTATCACCTGTTTGCACAGCACCATGCTCAAAGTTAAACCACTAGGAGAGGAAAGGGAAATTTTACTGCTTTCACCACAGGCTTTGTGTTGTTATTACATAAAGATATTAGGGACCAGTTAGCAATGACTGAAATTAGGGCTCTGAGGAAGAGAAACAAGATCAGATAGGCTTCTCTTAGAAACAAACACTACAGCAAGTCTTGATCACTTCATTACAGAATCTTTTCATTGTCTGGTTAAAACTTAACATGTTTAAAGACAAATTTGTACACTTTAGAATGGCAGATGAAATGCCACTGTCTAACCAGTTGCTTCAACGTTCACTACTGACCAGAAGCAATTGTTTTCCCACATCAGACAGCCCACAGTTAAGCTTTAGATCCTATAAACGTAACTGTCACTTTGGATGAACAAGAAAACTCCCAATCCTCTTTCAGCTAGGATTTTAGAGCTTACTTGCACAAGAAAAAAAAGTCTTCTTGTATGTAGTACTGAACAACAGTTTTAGGGAAATTTATGATTAAAGGAAAAGATTTACATGTGAGGAATGTTTAGAAAGCATTTATGCAGTCAAATACATGGCAGCAACTAGAAGACAGCTGTCAAAGAAGGTTTTCCACTATATCTAAAGCTAAAGTCAACTGGCTAAACAGCAATCAGTATGGCTCTTTTTAAGTAAGCTACCAGTTTCTTCAAACTGAAATTCCACCAGGTTTGGTCAAACTCAAAACAAGATTAGAAGCCTTCTACAAATGCAGATGCAAGAGGCCTAAAAATATCCACCAGCAGGAGACAGAATATTTCTTAAATAACAATGCACAAGCCACTAGAACAGAAAGTCAGCTTTTAGGAATCGCTAAACTACCCTATTTCCTAATGTAACTTTAGAATCGCTTATACATAATAAATAGATTTTTCTTCTAAATATACCAAGACTAATGCCCAATTCAAAACAATGCACTGTTGCCATTTCTTCTTTTCATTACAAATACCTGTAACAAAAACAGTGCTAGAAAAATTACCAACATAAGCAGCATTTAAGGCTTACCTTCTTAGTTACTTCATAAAAGTCTTACAAGAGCATCAGGCTCAGTAAAGCTCAATGGCATTTCTACACTGAAGAAAATCTAAATTTATTGCCCACTAATGTCTCTAGTATTTTGTGTAACCCCGTTACAACTGATTTTCTTTGTTTTCTCTCCAACTACCGCATGTTAAAGGAAGTCATGTTCAAATTTATTTTGAAAACATTGTGTTATGTTTATTATGATGTCATTTTTGCAGCTATCAGTAAGCTTCATACTTCTCTTTACTTTTATCTGCTATTCTTACTCATGGAATCTAATACACTCTTTTTTCCAGAGGCAAAAAAAAAGAGGGAAAAAAAAGCATTCATAAAGAAACAGCATGGATACACAGGTGATGAAGAACATAAAAGAATACAAAAAAGGATAGGAAGCTCTGCAACATGTGGTGACTTGCAGTCTTGCCAGGAACACAAAAGTAGACAATACACCCTTCTTTGAATAGCTAGTAACTAACATCACACAGCACCTGTTGAAGCAGAGGGACACCTCATGAAACTTAGAAAGTAAACTTCAATAAATTAAGCAATTACATCAGTTCTGTTTAAGAAGCAAGTTATCAGCTTGCTCAAGATCATACTAAAGTCTTATGGCTGGATGCAGAACAGTTCCTGAAGCAGCCTCGGGCCTGGACAAAAATTCTGTGTCATACTAACCTTCATGTGCAGACCAAATTTCAAACAAGATGACACATTTAACATGCCTCCATCAGTTTAATCTTCTGCACTTGTCCACACCTTGAAGTTGCCAGAATTTGAAGAAGTACTTAAACAATACAGGTGACAAGAGCAAATTAACAAAATACTGTAAAATAAAAGACTAACTGCGATTTTACTGCTATATTGAGAACCTCTGAGCAGCACTGAAACTCAAATATGATCAGTGATGCCACTCAGGAACACCAACCTAGAGCACCGGCAACAGCTGCAGTCCTCATTTACCCCTTGTGTGAAAGACTAATCTCACATAAAGCAGGTAAAGGCAAACAGACTCAAATTTGCCTTTATATTCTGGAACATACATTTTGCTATCTACCAGAAGCACACTTTTTTGGCATTTCACATCTCACCTGCCAACGTGTCTGACCTGTAAAGTTCAAGCCATTAGTAGCACTAATTATCTGGACCCTATTCACAAAACAGTTTCCAAGCTAAGGAGTGCACACATAGTCTCCACAGAGACTGTAACAGAATCGCTTTTGGACTGCTAGACTGAAAGCCAAAAGGCTGACTCAGAACTTTTCACACAAAGTATCATTTTTAGAATGCGCAGCCCTTGGCCAGGCACGTGGAGCCTGGCTCATGGAGCAGAGGCTTCACAGTGATTTCCCTAACGGGCAGATGGCAAGTAAGGGAAGGAAGGAATTACAGGAGCAGCAGCTAGAGGAAAACAATAACAACAAAAAACAAACAAATACCCTTACAAAACTCTTTTATTAATTAGTTCCCTTCAACATGTGATTACATCTATAGGCAACAGAAAGGCCTATGTACTCACCATAATTACTTAAGACAGGAATACACAATGTGAAAAAGCTATACAGCAGAGCAGTAACACCAGCACCCAACGCAGGCAAACATGGAGAAGCCCCTCCCGCTAGGCGCCGCGCCTCTCCTCCGGAGACCTCCCTCAACTCCTACAGTACCCCGATGGGGCAAGCGCCTTTCCAGCGTTGCTATACTCCCACAGCGCACCGGGCAACGTCTAACTTCGTCAGCAGCCGCCCCTATTCTCGGGCAGCTAGGCTGAGCACGGAGACAACGAAGACATCCCGAAGAAACGCCCCACCCGCGACCTCGGCGGCTTCCAGCAGCAGCCGCCCAGACGCTTGCCGCAGCCTCCTGCGCCAAAGCCCGGAGGCAGAGCAGCTTAGGGAGGCCAGGCTCATCTTCCCCCTCTAAACAGCCCAGCCCGGCCCGGCCCGGCTCCCCGACCCGACCCGCGGGGACGCAAAAGCCTGCTGCCAGCACTCACTCTCTGCTCGTCCATGATGAGTAAGAGACCGAACAAACCCAGAACGTGCCGCTGCTCGCTATCCCTGGAAGTACAGTTACGTCCCCCAACGCGCTCCGTGAGCACCTCCCCTAGCCCCGCCTCCACGACCCAGCGCATGCGCCCCGAAAGGCGGCCGCGGCCGCCACNCCACCTCCGCGTGCGCGCTGCCTTTCACCCCCTCTTTCACTGTCTCCCCCACACGCACGCCATCGGCACGTGCGCCTCGCCTCCACTCCCCTCGCGAGGAGGGGCCTCTGGGCATGCGCAGTCGGAAGTGACTGCCAAGGTAGGGTAGTTGGGCGTGTGCCGTCGTCTGGGTGCCGTGGAGTTTAATCTCGACGGTGGCCAGGGCGCGGAGTAGGGTAGCGGCGTCCACGTCATTGTTTGTGGCAATCGTTTCATCCATGGGCCGTGACATGGGGGATGGAGTGCATACACTGCATGTGTTAGGCGTATTACCACGCTGCAGGCGGCAGGATAGAGCAGTGTCTACTTACTGCGAGGCAGGTGCTGAGCTCTGGAGAGCACACAGACCCCAAAGCTCCCAGTGAGCTCTGGAGGTGCTGCAGGGCAGGGCCCAGCGCAGTCCCCAGCACTTGCCTTCCACCATGCCTTGCCGGGAAGTTCCCTCATCACAATGGTGCCATGCAGCTAGGGAGCCTGTGTGTTGTGTATGAAACAACAATGCAGCAATTGCAGTAATACATGTTGTGTTGTGTTATTGTGCCATATTGTATGTATATGTATTAGGTTAGACATCTTGTAAGGCACCTTTGCTTCATCTCAGAGCTCACTAACCTAGCTTTAAAAAAAGAAAAACAAATCGTTCCACTGCAGTGTTGGAAAGAAATAGTAATTTCCTAATGATGTTTTACAGACATACTGCCATAAAACAGCTGCTGGGCTGAAGTGTAGCTTTATGATTTTATAGCAGCTTTGAGCACTATGCTGTTCATAAAAAGCAGCGCTTTTCATACTGGGTACACAGCAACAGAAGTCCACTTCTTGGGGGGAAATGTATCAGAGTGGGGAGATTTTGTCACTTACTGGTAAAGGTATCTCTTAAGAGGCACTTGTACCTTTGTGAGCTGTGTTTCACCATTGTTTTAACTTTTCCATCAGCAGTGCTGTACAATTACAAGGCAAGAGGAAATGCAGAAACAAGGTAGTGTGACTTGCCAAGAGGTGTAGCTCCAGTCTTCCTAGCTTCATCCAGAGGTCTCCTGAGGCTGTTATCTGGCATGGGCTGGGCCTTGTCTATAGTTTGAACATTCATCGTGTCTTCCAGGTCTTCATATCTTATGTGTTTCAATTAATACCCACAACCTGTGCTAGTAGCTTCCATTTGAAATGTTCCTTTGTGAAAAAGAAGAAGAAAAATCATGTCTGGTCATGCCACACCTCAGGCTGACAAGAGGGCAGGAGTCTTAATACTCACAGGAAAAACACTTACTGCTCAGACTAGGACATACCTGCTGGTTACTCACAACTGACAGTCTGGCTCTGCCTTGCACACCTGCTGATTTTGCTTGTCCTGAATAAAAAACCTCAATAGACTTTGGCTTGAGGAGACAACATAAATCTCTTGGAATGTTTTCAGAGGGCTTGGAGTACAAGGCATGGCTGCCAGTAGAGAATTCAGTAGCCTGCAGCTGCTGTGGGCTGTAGCTGGTAGTGATGAATGGGAAACCTGTAGGACAGGGTCATGTCTGGGACTGCTTTGTTGCAACCCATCTGACCATCCTCCCTTCATATACATCCCTCCTGTTTCATTCCAGACTAACAGCAAGGAGTTTCAAAGCTGGGAAGTGGTTTTGTCTTCTTAGTGATGACATCCTTTCAGGCCAGGACTTATCTATCATATCTTTCTGAGGGTAAAAAACATGCTAAAGTTTCTTAAGAAGACAAGTGTGGATCTGAAAATGAGCTTAGTGCCTTCATTTATAAATATAGCTTCATAGGGAGAATACAGACTTACTCCATGAATCAAAGATAAGCGGTATAAATTCTGTTTTCTGTGAACATTTTAGCAACAAAATAAATTCAGAAGGATTTTTAATGTCTTGGCCTGGGAGAGAAGTTGGCACCTGGATCAGAAGTCGTGCTTGTGGTCAGACAGCTGGTGCCAGTAACATCAGCCTCAGTAAGGGGCACATTTTTCTCTGAAACCTATTGCAGTGTGTTGGAGTGGCTAGTTAAACTGATTTCTGGGCCCACTTCTTAATTCCAAGTCTGTATTATGTGGACAGATTCAAACACCCATTTTGTATATGCTTTCTCATTTTAAAACTTCGAATGCAAGAAAAGTGTCATCATAGGTTTATGGATTCCTTGAGCACCCTTGTGCACATAAATCGAGCAATAAAATACCTACTAAGAAGATTTTCTCTAGACTTATGTTCCTTTTTTTTCCATGTTGGGAGGTTTTTAAAAGAGGAAGGACTGGTGAGATGAAACATTTAATATTATTATATAATTCATCCTAAAGGAAGTTATAATGACATATGTGATGGTTTGGACCTGGCTCCCTGCCAAATGCCCAAACTCNCCTGTGTCCTCGGATTCACCGGAAGGCAAAAAAAAGCGAGGGCCTCTCCCCCTCTGTATTTATACCCCCAGTTACGTAAAATTGTGTGGAATACTGGGTAAACACGATCACTTCCCTGGTTACAAACTGGTTACCAGGAAAAGCCTGGGTCAAACCATTGCAACATATTACTGCTTTATGCTCTGGGAAATCAGGGAACATGTCAAGAATATGTGAATCTTTGGCAACCCTTGGAAGCCTGGGTCCTGGACAAAAACCCTTTTAGGACAGAAAAACCTGTTAAAGTGTCTGACAAACAGGTGGTCACTAAGCTAAGGTATGAGCAGAAATGCTGCTGGAAGAATGCTGGAGGGGGTAGGGAATATCTTCTAAGTTGTCTCAGCCTATTGCGATCCAAAAAGGTGTCACAAGAAGGCAACTCAAAGGAAACAATGGCAAGTTCCCTAAAACAAGAATGGACCAGCTTGGGTATAATAAAAGTAGAGGTTGGATTTAGTCTGTTTCTGTACAGGATGATAATTTGGAGACATCTATTTGTCAAATCTGTTTATTAAAACAGAGGTTAGAATTTTAAGGAAAGACTTTGTCCCAGAGCAACTTTCTATTGGCACCAAATGTACTTCTTCCTTACAGTTTAACACCTGAAGCATAAAGCAAGATTTAGCCTTACCTAGCCACCTTCTAGGGCTGCTTACTACCTTGAAACTCATGAGAATTATGGTATTAATATTCTTTTTTTCCAGCTTCAAGTATAAGATTTTGCCTGTTTTGTATTTTCTTCAAACAATACTTGGACTGCAGTACTTCTATTTACTTACATTGCCGGATACAATTATATATTGTCTGAGGAGGTGGCAGCCAGTTGTTACATTTGTGTACTGAAAAAGACTTGAAGTTAGTTACTGAAGTAAATGGACACTAAAACTCTCGTCTGAGAAACCAAGCTAGCAAAATAATGAGATGGGAAGACAGCTGTGGATGGCCTTTGTAACACTGTGTTTGGTTTGTGCTTTCTTTGAGAAAGCTGGACCCTGTGACAACTGCTATAGACATCAGAGTTGTTTATATGCAACTCGATGTGGTTCTGGCATCAACTATCCCTTCTCCTTGCACAGCTCAAACCATGACCATTTATTTTGGAAAGGCCTTAATTTCATGTCTTTAAAAACAAAGAAAAGGCAACTCACTTCCACCATCAACCTGGAGACCTTTTGTGCTTTTAAGGATATGTGAGTGGTCATGTACCAAAGCAAGGGGCAAGTTCCAGACAAATTGCCCCAATAGGCTCCTCACTGATGCAAACTTGTCTTGCTGCACCATTTTTTCTCTTTTTCTTTTTGAGCATGAGGTCAGAAACCACCAGTCAGTCAGAGGAAAATTGGTGCATCAGTGGAGAAGCTTGAATATCTTACTGTATGAGACCTGTTTTGCCCAAACAACCTAAGAATTTAGTAAAGTGTTCCTTGGCTTTCCACCAAGCAAGCTACCTGGAAACAGCAGGGTGGATAGGAGGGTTTTCGTGGGCCGTGCCCAGAGCTTCCTGGGAGTCAGTGTGGATGGGCTAAAAGATCATGACAGTGCTGCTCCTTCAGTGCTTGATTATCACTTCATTACCTTGATGAACACCAAAGCATCAGAAGTAAGCCCAGTAATGGTTCTTTATATTAAATGTAGTTGCTTCAGTGTTTCTGTCATGAGTCAAGAAAATAAGATTTGTGAAATTTCCTTCTTTGCACCAACAACTTCTGAACTTGGGTGTTTTTAAAAAAAAAAATCAAAACCAAAGAAAATATTAGCTGCAGTCAAAGAACTGAAATGCTCCCTGCTACTCTCAAAGTGATAGAGGTGCACCCATCTTAGGGTGTTCTGCTCCATATCAAGAGGAGAGGACAGTGGGGAGAGAAAAACAGGCTTTCCCACTGTTCTTTGAAACCGTTGTCAGGCACTGAGGGAAACACACTGAGGTTTTATCTCTGTGCATGCAGAGAAGGCTGTGGCTATCAAATCTGCTTTGTTGTTTCAACTGGGTCTGCAACTGTAGAATTAAAATGTAGACACAAACATTGCTTTGAGATAAGAACTGTATGTTATATACTTAGTATAGTAGGGCTTTGATTTTTTTATTAATTTTCTCAGTAGACTCCCAAATAGAAAGAGAGGAGCGTAAAATGTGTTCTGAGACTTGAACAACTGACTTTTCTCCCTGGAATGCAAATAAAATCTACCGCATTGCTGGTTTTATGCACACTAAAACATTAATTTTAAAAACCCAAAAGTAATAATAATTCAAAACAAAAAAGGAATTTTAATTGCTCTTCACTTAATGACACTTTTATGCTAGTGTAAATAAGGTGTCAAATGAGATTTTGAACCTTTTAAAATAATATTTTCCTCCTTTAAAGCACTATAAGTCAGTAGTGAATCTGTCTTTTGTGTCACTGAATTGTGAGGAGGGAGGAAAGGAGTTTGGTGTGATTGGTATAAAAATCACCATCGCTATTTGGTACACAATATATCAGGATATGCAGGATGATATCTTTTTCACCCCAGCTCCAGCATGACACCATCACTGTTACAGAAAAGCTTGGATCCTGAACCCATTAAGGACAAATCCTGCACCAGATAGCATAGTGCCTGTGCTGGCTCCCTCTCCCTTGAATCATAGACTCGTAGTATGTTTTGGATTGGAATGGACCCCAAAGTTCATCCAGATCCACGCTCCCTGGCATGGACCAGGACACCTTCCACTAGACCAGGTTGCGAAAGGCCTCATCCAGCCTGGTTTTGAACAATTCCAGGGATGAGGGATTCCCAACTTCTCTGAGCAACCTGTTCCAGTGTCTTACCACCATCACTGTCGAGAATTTTTTTCCTAATACGTAATGTGAATTTAGCCACTTTCAGTTTAAAACCATTACCCCTTGTCCTGTCACTACATTCACTGATAAAGAGTTCCCCCCATCTTTTCTGTAGACACCCTCTAAGCACTAGAAAGCACCTCTAAGGTCCCCCTAGAGCCTTCTACTGCTGAACAAACCCAACTCTCTCAGACAGTCCTCACAGGGAAGCTGCTACAGACACCAGACCATTTTTGCAGTCCTCCTCCAGACCTGCTTGAGCAGGTCCATATCTTTCTTATGCTGGTGGCCCCAGAGCTGAACACAGTATTCCAGGTAGTGTCTCAGCAGAGCAGAGTAGAAGGGGATCTCCCTCAACCCACTGGTCATGCTTCTTTTGATTCAGCCCAGGCTAAAATTAGCTTTCTTTGCTGCAAGTGCACATTGCTGGCTCATACTCAGTTTTTCATCTATCAACAACTCCAAGTCTTTCTCTGCACGGTTGCCCTCAGTCCACACATTGCCCAGGCTGTATGTGTGCTTGGGATTGCCCCGATCCAGGTGTGGGACCTTGCACTTGGCCGTGCTGAACTTCGTGAGGTTCACACAGGCCCGCCTCACAAGCCTGTCAAGATCTCTCTCTGACATCCCTTCCCTCCAGTATGTTGACTGCACCACACAGCTTGGTTCTATAAGTAAACTTGCTGAAGGTGCACTTGATGCTGCTGTCTATGTCACAGACAAAGATGTTAAGCAGCGCTGGTCCCAGTACTGATCCCTGAGGGATGCCACTTGTCACTGGTCTCCTTGTCATCATGTCTTGCTCCATACAGGCTGGAGTTCAAGCCTTGGATATTACTGAGGGGGAGGGAAAAGAAGAAAAAAAAAAAAGTAATGTGGCACAAAACACCTCCTTGATCAGCCATAGTGCTTGGATTTGGAGGTTTTGCCGTTTGCCTGTGTAGAAACCTGTCTTTATGAGCACAATTAGCTGGGAAGATGATGAACACACATCAGGGTCCCCTGCAGGCATTCCTGTAGCTTGAGGAGGGGAGTGTTGCTGGCTTGCTATTAAACTACAACCTCTTCCATAAGAACTTAACATCCTGCCCTGCAAAGATTAATTTTGTGATGCCAGTGAAAAGGTCTACAAATCTGGATGTGCCCCAAAACCTTCTTTAAAAAAATTCTGAAGACATGAGAGAAAATCATAGCTAAGCCAATCAGTTAGACCCTTATGTTCTTCTCCAAAGTACCTTTTACTGTTAAATGCGATAAATTTTCTCTCACACTTCTTATTCCCATATCTGTAAGTCTCATATTCTTGATAACTGCTAGGCTGTGTGACCCTCACATGTATTCCACATACCCTTATGCACCTGTATTTTAAGTCAGCTCCTCTATCCATCACTGTCAGAGTGTATTTCCCTTGGGGCAGGCTCCTAAACCCCCTGGCTCCCAGCCCATGCTGCAGTGCTGTAAGTATCACAGAGATGATAACAGCTGTGTCCTGGGTCAGTCTAGTTCAGATTAGTATAGCAATAATAAAAACTGTATTTGGCTGCAGAAGAAACTGAACAGAGATGGGTTGTGCACATTTTGGGTGCAGATAAGCCTACAGAAAATACCCCTTCAGCTCCAGAAATTGTCACAAGGCTCATGACAACTAAGACTGAAAGAAAATAGCCATTTTCCATCCCATCCAACTGATCTTACATTAAAATACATGAGCTGTGGGAGAAAGAAGAGGGAGCATCCAAGTCCAGTAAAAACAGGCTGTTGCCTGTGCTGGTACCAACTCTTGGGAGCACATGAGTGCCTTGGCATGGCACCAAGCTTGAACTACCTCTGGGACCATGCCCCACTGTGACTTTTGTTGTACCATGGACATTTCTGTTGTTGGCATAAGTTTCAAAAGGACTCATCTCAAAAGAATTCAGCTGTGAATCTTTTTAGTGTTTTTGTCGGGTTTTTATTTATTTATTTATTTTTATTTTCTTCCTCCAGAGAGAGATGGGAACTTTTCAGGATACAGGATGTATCCATATAGGTATATAGATATACCTACATACACCACTCAAAGAAAGCAGAGCCAAAGGAGGTTGTGAGAGTTGGTGGAAAGAAATGAAAGACGATTATGTGATAACAGAGTTAAGTATATTGCTCAGGAGTCACCCACCCATGAAGATGAAGGCTGAATTCTTCACATCATTTTGTCAGTTTCTGAAGTTGCTCCTCTCATGCCAAAGTGACTACTGGAATAAGCTTTGACCCATGCTGAGAAGCAGTGAATAAGTATGTTTTCTCAGCCACCACCTATGAAGGTTTGGCTGAGAGCCACGCAGTCCGGAAGTCACTTTACATTTTAAAACCAGATTTTGAGAAGCCCTGCAGCCAGCCAGGAACAGGAAGAATACAGACAGCATGAGGAGAGAAATCACAGAGGTGTAGAGGCAGCAGCAGGAGAAAGGACAGAGAAAGGGAGCTTTTTCACATGGCATGAAAGCAAGCACACCTGGTAAAAAGGGTCTGCTGCTGCCTGTTTTTCCAGTACAGAGGGAGGAGTAGGAGGTAAGACATGATAAAATATAGGCTCTAACCTCCATAGGGAGATATGCTGGCATACTCCAGTGAAGGAACTAGTTTTACTTTAGAAAAGAGGGAGAATAATTAATAAGGTTTTCAAGGCTTACTGTGCTTTGCTGAGCTGTACACTTGGCTGCACTCCTCTGGCTGTTGAAAATTAAGGAATACTACTTTTTCAGCTTGCCACCTGGACCTCGCCTTTTCTTATAAGAGGTTCCCAAAGCAAATCACTGGCAAAGGCTTCTGCCCCTGTGCCAGGGGCACTGCTGCTTCCATGCCTGCCTTCAGGTAGTTTGCAAGTGCTGGTGGATGGCAGGGTGCACCATGAAGGATGCAAAGCTCCTTAAAGCTGCTTCATAGTAAGGATTATCTGCTGTCCTCTTAATGGGCTCATAACCTTTTAATCCTAGTTTTTGTGCTGCAGTTTGGTTTAGTTTCCTCACCTGGGCCAGCCACACACTTTGTGTACGCTGTTGTCTGCTGCAAGAAGCTTGTTAAGCGCAAAAGGTGTGGTTATATGAAGCCCCTTCGTTTCAGTAGGAAAGTCGCCTGGGTTCTGATCACAGGCAAGTGGCTGCAAATGCCCAGATGATGGCACTGTGTTTTCATCAGTCTGGCTGCCCAGAGGAGAGCAATGAGTAACCTGCCTGTGACCAGTGTCTAACTGGAATGCTATAGCTCCAAACATTTGCATGGCCTGTAGTTTTTCTCTGTTAGTTGCCACTAGTTTGCTGAAAAAGATGGTGGTGTCTGAGGACTTTGCACAGGGGAAGCTCTTGCAAATGGAACTGGAGTCTGTGGCACAGACAGCAATCCTGGTTCTCCTCTTCGGGTTGCAGATGGTCTTAAAGCCTAAGAAGATGTAGTCACAGCCCCAGATTTTCCTCCCAAGGACAGCGAGCTCCAACTCTACTCCAACACCACCAATGCTCTCCTCAAAGGAGAAGATAAATCCAGTCCTCATTCACAAACAAGACCTGTTTTCCTTCACCATGGTGCCTATCTGCTCTCTGGGGCAACATGAGCCTTGCTGCAACCAGAGACATCCCTTTGCAGAGCCTTTGCAGCCTGCTGGCTCCCTGCAGTATGGGGTGGCTGCCCAGAGCAGTAAAGCTCCACAGAGAAGCTCCACAATGTGCTTCACTAGAAGGGTGCAGCTGTTGCCAGAGAGCTGCCATGGAAAGCAGATCGTTATCCTCAAGAAAGTGTCTATGCACTGTGCACATCTTTCTTCAGAGAAACAGCTGCCTGCTGCTAATACAATTTTTATGTGTCTGACTTGAAAAGCCCACTATTTGGCCAAGTGGATAGCTCACTGATCTCTGACAGGCATTTATAATTAATAGTGCTTTTACTGGATCCTTTTGGGGGCATGTTCTCTTCTGAAGTTCTGCAGTTTTGCTCACACATATAGAGTTTACTGAAGTTGATGGGGACATCTGAAGAACTTCATAAAAGATTTGAAGAGCAAAGATAAGAAAGAGAGATGGGGGAATGTGAATATGTATTTTTATTGGTTTTGCAGCAGCTTGTGTTTCCCAGGGCTTGTGCTGCATACCCACAAGCACCCCCAGACCTGAGTATCAGCAGCATCCATTGCTGCACTCCCCATCCCCACGTGTGCTCCAAGCTCCCTCAGTCTTTGCTCTTGCAGGCACCTGTCTGGCCCAGTACCTGACAGCCCTCACTCACCCTGAAGGTGAAGGTCCATGCAGAAGAGGACTTCACAAGACCACTGCAGAGACACACTTGCCATTAGAAGATCTTGCAGGTATGTTGGTCTGTGTGCCCAGGGTAATGGGGATATGCTGCCCACTAGCTGTAGTCTCTTGAAGGAGAGGTGGATATCAACACATGGCACCATGCTCAGCTTATGTCACTGACTGAACAGAGTTTTAATTAATTAAAAATATGCCAGGTACTCAAAATACTAAGCATGTTAGGGTACTCTCAAGTTTCAGTTGAAAAGCTCAGTGAAATCATGCAGAAATTGATGCAAGTCTTCCAGTGCTACCTGTACTGGAGCAAGTGTGGAGTGTGTAACTCCCTCCTGTTTTCTCAAATGGAGCACTTCAAATAGATTTTAGTATTTAAATTCTAAATGGTTCCAAGGCATAGCACACTCTAAAACAAATCTTTAGGGTTGTTGAGATCTGAGTTTAGATTCTATTTGTGAACGAAATAGAAGCAGATTGCTGCTTTTATTGATAGTCGTGTTACCATGTGGAGGGTGCCGTGCTGATGAGGGACAATGCACTTTCACTTAACTGCTACTTGAAGAATGAAGTTGAAAACCAACATGCATAAGGCCTTTCAGTCAATATTCAACTCATTTTACCATGAGATGTTTAAAAGCACTTGAAAGTGCATTTCTCTTGCTTGTAGTGCAATTAACGGTGGGTAAAGCCAAGTGCAACTGAAATTCCACCAGTAACATTTTGTATCGAAGTTTACCAAGCGCTACACAGTAACCCACCCACACCAAGACAGGAACTGTAGCATGGATGTGCAAAGAGGTAACAACACATCCATGTTCTTCATTGCCAACATTCAGCTACAAAGCAAAGAGATTAAATCTTGAAATAGCTAAAGAACTGTATTGTCATCCACTGATCATGTAAAAGTCAGGACAGATACTTGAATCTATTGTCCATCTGCCTCCCTTCACTGAAGTTATCATGGCAAGCTAGAGTTGCAGAATGGAGACTGCTTCCATTTTTTTCCCTTGAGGGTTATTTAAACTGTGAGACAGACAACAAATTTGATATTTAGCTTGACAAAGGATAGAGATAGCAGGGGAAAGACAAGGAACACTGTCCCAGATCACAGGAGCAAGGGTCAGGGAGAGCAGCCATGGCTGTCTGAGGTGCAAGAGAGATGCTGTGGAGGGAAGCTCTGTGTGGGAGAGAGGTAGCGATCACACATTGTGTTCAAGGCTGGAGCCATGAGCTTGATCTAGAAAAATCACAGAGGACAGCAGAGAATCAGGAGTCAGAAACAGGGTGATGCTTGGGTTAGAGTGTGAGGGAAGAAAAGGGGCGTAAGGCAGATGGGGAGAAGGAAAGCACATGAGCATATGGACAGCAGAAGCACAAAGTTTTACCTATTGCATGAAGATCTATCTGTTCAAAGAAAAGAAAGAAAAAGGACTGCAGGGATTGAGGTGAGGTAGAATAAGGTGATTCAGGGGACATAAACATCAAGGACAAGAAAAGAATTATAAAAGGGTTGAAAGTTACATTTCTGCACCTCTGTGAAGGTAGTGTTGCATATACTTTTGTGCTCCCCTAGGAAAGCAGAAATGGGTGATGGATCTGGCACCCTAAATTCTCACATTGTTTGGGAGAAATCTGGTGGCACAGAAAAACAAGACTGGCTGCAGGAAAAAAACACAGTATGGTTGGGCATGATGAGCCGTAACTCTCCTTAGGCACTTGGAGGTGAAGAGTGTGAAATGGGTATTCTGACTACAGTCCTGCCTTTACCTTAACTGAAACACAAAGGCAGAAGATCACCTTTGCACTCAAATAATTTCCTGTTACCTCTTGGAGAGCAATAACCTCTGGTTCATCATCTTGGGTCACACTCTGATAACCTAGCTGGAGGAGGCAAGAGTGGGAGCCTTGCTGGGGGTGGTCAGGTACCAGGAATGCCACTGCTTTGTGCACCATCTCCTGACCATGGGCTAGGCCAGTCAAGAGGCAAGCTTCTTATCTCCTCATACTCCCCACAGTGCTCATAGGCTGGCTGCCTCCAATATAGAAATCACACCAGGTGCTTGGACCACAGGCTGCAAAGGGGAAACACTGACACAAGTCAGCCCCACCTTCGAGGGTGAGAGAGGTGGAAAGAGGTGGGGGGAACTCACCCTTGACATCTGTTAGAAGGTCATCAACCTGGCAATAGTCAGCCAAGAGGGTAGCAACCACACATCAATCCTGGCACAGCCTTGGGAGTGCATCCTTGCGGCAGGCTCAGAAGGCAGAGGGGCCACTGAGATCATAGGAAGGGTTATTTGAAGCCTCACTGTCCAGCTGCAGCACTGCAGTTCATTTCCAAACAGAGACACTGCAAACTGGAGCTAGTCCAGGAGGCGCCTTTGAAGACTGGAGACTTCATTGCTCCTGGGATTATTTTTATGGTGAAAGATTTCATGCAATAAACTCTCAGGGGATGCACTGCCCTTTGCTGGTGTTTTTTAGAGGCCTAGAATAGCTACAAAAGGCTGCAGAAAGAAAATGTTCCAATTTCCTTTCAGAGGCTTCAGCTGGGATAGTGGAAGCCTGTGGGGCTTCCAAACACAGGGAGCGCCATGCATCCATGCATGCTGTGGGAAGCAGTTGCACATTGCTAGGACATTAAATTAGATTCCCTAATGAGCTCTGGCAGCCCCTGCAAACTCCATTTCCTAGGAGCTCACTGAAACATTCTGCAGTGAAATGAGCATGGTCAGTTTGGTTTTCTGATCTGCAAGTACTGGAGAAAATGCAGGCCTATATGCCCCTGCGGAATAAATGCAGCTCAACATATGGCAGGTTAAACCAAATGGAGTTACTTATGGAGGATATGGCAGAGCCAAGCGTGCAGTTGAATGGCCACAGTGCCTTTCCTAGCTGAGGTCCATGAGGGGGAGCTGTGGGCAGCTTAAAACTCTTGCAGCTAGCATTTGGAACCGTGCCTTCCTGGTTGTGCTTGGGCAACACAGAAAATTTGCTCGTCAGCAAAGGTCTGAGTACAGCATTCTGAAGAGAAATTCCTCACAGCAAAAGCCCATGATGAAAATCACTTGCTGGCTTCTTTGTAATGTTGCTTAATTGAACAGAATGAGTTTCAGAGAATATGCACTTCCCGTGATGCTATTTTGGTGTTAAAATTAGTCTATCAGCATCCCATTTAAAATGGGGTTATGACGAGGCACTGATCTTATTAGCTAACTGGGCCTGCTAGTTTATGTTTGTGTATTTCATGGCCAAATTATAATGCTTGGTTGATAGGCACTGCAGTCAGAATACTTTTAATTACCTCTGGATTTCATTATTGTGACTGGATAAAAACAGAATAGCAGATGAAGCTGTTGCTGTTTAGGCTTACGATGCTGCCTATGCCTGCCTTGTACTGAGCTGTGCCCTTAGGCTGAGCAAGTTGGCAGAATCATCTGGAATTGTGAAAACAGCAAAATTGTCTACTTGTCTAGGCTTTTTCAACACAAAAAATTAACCCTTTTGCTCAGGAGTATATGCTTTTTTTTCCTAAAGTATAGACTACTTTCAACATGAAGTGCATATCAGTCACAAGTTTCCACCAGGTAATCTGCACAAGCACACCACAGATAAGTAATCACTGTCCTGGGTAATGTTCAAAAAACACAATGTAGATGTGGCACTTAGGGACATGGTTTGGTAGTGGACTTAGCAGTATTAGGTTAATGATTGGACTCAATGATCTCAGAGGCCTTTTCCAACCTTAACGATTCTATGATATGCTCAGGACCACATGCCTGCTGTGCTACTGCTATTACAGCAGAATGCTATGTGGCCTGTCCTGCAGTCATGCACCATTTCTTACCAGACTTTCTTGATAGTTTTTCTATCAGAACAGGCAGCGAGGACAACATTGCCCCCTTGCAAAATTAAGACACTCAAGGAATGGTCTCTCCAGAAGCTCCTTTAGCTGCTACAAATCCAGTAATCCTCAGACTGCAGAGACTCATCTGTCTTCATACAGTTTTCCCAGACACTTCCATGAAAATGTTTAATTCTAGCCAGAGATGACGTAACTCTTTTTAACTGCCATCAGCAGCAGTTTGTTCATCCAGGGTAGCTGCAATTGGTAATGGCAAGCTCAAATACCCATCCTGAAAAGAAACACACTGCTGCCATCCCTCCAAGAAGTGAGGTGCTCTTGAATCCCCTCTGAGCTTTCCTGCAGCCTAGTCTGAGAAGGGCTTCTGTATTCGGGCATCTTATTTACTGCTTATTGTCTTTTCCATATTTGCTGGCTTTTCCTTTACTTTTTTCCCTACTTACTGTCTCGATTCCTGTCGAGGCTGGGCCAACCACCAATCCAATGACAGATGCTCCCTGTTACCCCCTCTTTCTCCCCACCACGGGAAAGGAAAAGGGGATAAAAGAGAGACAGAGAGACTTGTGGATTGGAAAATAAAACTGAAACTACTTTAAGAATAATACTAATAATAATGATAAATGAAATATATACAAATATGTGCAAAACTCAACACCGAACCCAAGCCCCCCTTGATGGTAACTATGTCAACTACTGATACGGCAGCAGTAGGCCTCAGCAGCATGGAAGCGCAGAAGAAGGAACCAAGAAGGGAGAATAATCTCATAAGGGAGAACAATCTAGCAAGGGGGAACTGACCCCCGTTTATATATTGAATATGACATATATGGGATGGAATACTTTAGCTGGTCAGTTTGGGGTCACCTGTCCTGTCTGCTCCACCCTGAAGGTGCAGCCTTTACCCTGTACTCCCCAATGTGAGACGCAAGATTTAGCAGTGACCTTGCTTTGCATACCAATCCCTGGTAGTAAATCTAAACATCAGGCCTTATCCCTGCTAGAATCTGGCAGTGTCTATGAAAACATGCTGTCAGTTTGAGAAGGTGTAGTTTCTCAGAGGGGTTTTAACTAAAAGGTAAAATCACTGAACAGAATTAGTTCTGTTCTAACCCAAACCAGGACAATCACTCCAGAAGGTTTAGCTGGAAAACTTCTGCAAAAGCAAAATGGAGGAGGGCATAGCCATAAGGTACAAATACAAGGTGCTCTGCAGCCTGGACACTGTGCAAGGCTTTGCCACTGCTGGGACTTACCCCAGTGTATGTCCTGCCTGGCAGGTCCATCAGTCCATTCCCTCCTTCTTTTCAGTTTCTTCGTTGTGTTATGGCTGAGGCTATACTGAAGCTTGACTACACTTCATGGGCACATATCAAATGTTTACCTTGTTTTGAACAACAGTTGCCTTGCCATGGCTCAAAATATCTGTAGGTACTTGAGTGCCCGTTACTTGTCTTGTTATGTGCTATTCTTCAAGTAGCTCCAGATTATGATTACAGGAAGGTTGGGGCATTGGCCCATGAACATAAATCATGTGAACATAAATATCAGGTTTGTGTATCATTCTCCTACATCTTTCATTCAAGCTTTGCCTCCTTATTATTTGTTTCTGAATCTTATTAGCTTTACCAACTGTCTATCTTCTAGGAAATTCAGTCACACATACTCTTGGTGCTGGGTTTTTTTGGAAGCAAATTCTATTTTGATAAAGCTCTCAAGCTTCCTCTTCATTATAAACAGCATGAATCTCAAGATAAGCTTCTGACAGGCTGGTCTCCTGCTGTGATGCAACACAAACGCTTCTGAGTTTACTTGTCTTCATGTTTTCTCATGACGAATGGATACAAGACCAGAGTTTTCAAAAGCAAGTTGTGGTGCTCCTTGCCTGGAAGCAGTACAACTTCTATGCTCTTAAGAGTGAGGCAATCCTCCTACCAGGCCTTACGAAACAGGCAGCAAACTGACACCTCAAAATACCTTTACTTTCTCTAGCAATGTTCCAACATTAGGTATTAAAGTCAGGTTTTGCTGTTGTCATTAGTACTGCAATTTGGAGAGGTTTGGAAGGGGCTCAGCAGCACCTTCCAACAAGTCAATTTTTTCTTTCATAGAAAGCAGGCTCTTGTGGTAGTGTTCCTGGCCCGGGGTTTGAGAGATCTTATTTTAGTCCAGTTCTATCATAGGCTGCTGACTGCTTTGTGCATGGTTTGTTTCCAATTATCAGAGGCTTAGAAACCCCAATACAAACCCCCGAGTTCTCTCAAGATAGTCTTCTAAGCCCTTTCTCCCCACTTCCCTGGGACTTCCATTGTTACTGTTCTTGCCACTCCATCCTTCTGTTGACGAAAACTCAAGAGCAATGAATCTCAGCACAGAAAAACATGGGATAATGAAAGCTTTCACTGAAGCCAGAAGTGCTGGAAACAAATCAGTAGATGACTTACAGTGAAAAGAAGTCAGAATGACTGCATTTTATCTAATGAGCTACTAAGGCCAACTAAAGGACTGGAGGAGACTTGCTAGTGGAGGATTGAGTTTTTAGATATTTAAGCATCGGAAGAGGGACAAGATTCAGGTGTCCTTATCTATAGAATTTCCCTGCATCTTCTGCCTAATTCACTGCCTCTTGCAGCTGCAGAGATGCATTTTTATATCCTAACTTCCCATGTAGCCTCACCTGCCCCTATTTCATTAATTTGTCCATTCTCCTGCAGTTATCTGAATGCCTACTAATCCTCAATGTACTTACCTTTACAGCACCTTCATCAGCAGGGAAAGGGAGGCACAGACAGCAAGTGACGAATCACAGAACATCCCAAGTTGGAAGGGACCCACAGGAACCATCGAGTCCAACTCCGGTGTATCACAGGACAACCCCAAAGTCACACCATATGTCTAAGAGCATTGTCCAAGTGCTTCTTGAATTCCAAGAGAGTTGGTGCCACGACTGCATCCCTGGGGAGCCTGTTCCAGTGCTCCAGTACTCTCTGGGTAAAGAACGTCTTCCTAACATCCAACCTCAACTTCCCCTGGCACAACTTCATGCCATTGTCCCGGGTCCTGTTGCTGGTCACCAGACAGAAGAGGTGAGCACCTGCCCCTCCCTCTCTGGTGAGGAAGTTACAAACCACAATGAGGTCTCCCCTCATTCTCCTCTTCTTTAGGCTGAACAGACCAAGTGATTTCAGCCTTTCCTCATATGACTTCCCCTCCAAGCCCTTCACCATCTTTGTCGCCCTCCTCTGGACACTCTCTAACAAACTCATATCCCTCTTGTACTGTGGTGCCCAAAACTGCACACAATACTCCAGATGAGGCCGCACCAGCGCCAAGTAGAGTGGGACTATCACCTCTCTCAATCGGCTAGCAATGGAGTGTTTGATACACCCCAGGACTTGATTGGCCCTTTTGGCTGCCAGTGCATATTGCTGGCTTGTATTTGACTTCCTATCTATCAAAAACTCCTAGATCCCATCCTGCAGTGCTGCTTTCCAGTCTCTCACTCCCCAGTCTGTAGGTTGATTCAGGGTTGCCCCTTCCCAAGTGCAGAACTCGACACTTGTCAGGTAAGCCCCAGGCTACCGTGGAGGTCTGTGGTGGAGAAGCAGCATGTTGCCTCAGGCGTGTGTCCCCATCTTTGAGCTGTTCTGCTCTTACCTGGAAGCCCCTGAAAAAGACGGGGGATGTGGCAGGTCTCGCTATCATAAGAGGTGGAAAACTGACATGCTCCATCTAATATTGCCAATGCCTACTGAATGCTTTTTTGCCCAAGGTTTGTATTCTTTCAGGACTTAATATTTAAAAATAGAATACAAGTAAGAGATGACAGAAAAGTAACTAAAATCAAGGGACATCTTATCACTGTTTCTAGGACTGCAGCAGCCTCTTTTTTTTGTTGTTTCTTTGACAGGGCACAGGGGTTCAGGCCTGTGATTTCTTCTTCAAAGCATTGCAGTGTGAAATACCTTGTCACTCATTTATTTGTCTCCCACTTGATTACTGTCAGCTACGGTAGCTAGAGAAAACAATTCAGCAGCTTCTGTCAGAGGCTTTATTTCTAGTTTTGACTGCTCTAGCATGGGTCTCAGAAAATCTACCCTGGAGCCAGATTTTCTTCTACTTTCTTTTTAGTCTATCTAAGGTAAACAAGGACTAAGGATTAAATGGAGATAATGGCAGTAGGTGTCAAAACCCAACTTTCTTAGGCACTCTGCATGCAGGAGAGCAAGCTCTATTCATTATACACATTCATAATTTAAACAGTAATCAGAAATTCTAAATAATCTCTCATTGGGCACTAGCTAATCTTCATTAAACATCTAAATACCAGGAACTAAAACTGGGTCAGCTCCTCAGTGACCCTCAGTGGGAGGAAGGAGCCGTGCCAGACTTCAGCAGCACAGGATCTGGCCTCACTGGCTCAGAGAAGGAGCCAGTTTGGTATATGCACGCAGAGTGTTGAGCACATAGGGACCAATTCTCCACATAAGGCAAAATAGCTCCTTCAGCAGCCAAGGAGCTGTGCCGTCCTGCAAGCAAGGAGATTGGTCCTTCAGCTGTGGTGGGAGAGCAGGGTGGCTCAGGGAGCAGGTATCCAAGGAGGTGTCTCTGCCTGTGATGTTCTGCAATTTCTGATGCTGGATCCTGAGGCTAGCATTCAGGGGTGCACTCTCACTGCAAGCTGAGTGTTGTGGCAGTGAGCATTGCTTTATGGCCAAAGGACAAATCCTGCTTTTGCAGCTCCAGCTCTCTGTCACCAGGTCCCTGTTCTCCCACCCACTAATTGTTTCCTAAGTTTTCTTGCCCACTCCAGTGCTCTCAGGTTTTCCTTTCACCTCAAGCCCCATGTCCCATTCTGTTCTGAATGTTCTTCTGAACGTGCTTCTCTCACTAGCCATCCTCAGCCCAAATTTAGGCTCTTTATTTGTTTTTTTCTCCAGAAGCCACAAACCTTTTGTTTCAGAGCTTGGGGAATCAGCACTGCTGTCTCACCCAGCACTTCAGTCCCTGACAGCTGGAGAGGATGAAGAGAGCTAAAGAGCTCCTATTCTGCAGTTCTGACACATGCAAAATCCAGCAGAGGCTGGAGGCCTCTGACATGCCTTTCTGACCCTAACACCTCTACTGATGAAAAAGGCCATCTCCAGAGTCTCTTTTGCTTCGTATAGCAAAACCCACCTAGCCAAACAGCTTCACCCATAATAAACTGTGAAAAAGACACTGAGCCAAGGAGACATACCTTCAGAGGAAATGAAAAACACTGAGACATGCAGCAAAACACTTGGGTCTACAGCCTGTGTGTGGAGGTCCTGCATGATGGGCTGGCTGGTCCTTTTCATCCTAACTGTATTCAATGATTTGCCACAGCAGCTTCAGCCTCAGGTTCAGAAGTGTTATTGGTTCCCAGGCAAAGTAAATCATCTTATGCAAACGCAGTGCTGAAGTCATTTGCAGTAAAGAGTAATACAAGAAAGAAAACATGGCTCAGCTTGGCTTATTAGTGTATTAAAAAAACTGGCAGTAAAGAAAGCAGACATTTGTTGTGCCCATGGGAGGGAGAGGAGAAAGGAAGGAATCTTTGTGACCGCACATACCTCTGCTAGTAAGATTATACACCCGCTGTTATTGTTTCTGTTTACCATTCATCTTCAGCTACCCAAGCCTGTTGGAACAGCTCTGCAGAACAGGGAGCCTGCTTTGGGAGCAAGGAGCATGTACCAAATCTCACAGAACAAGAAGGCAGCCCCACAAGAGGTGCTTTGCTGGGTGGGATATGCAGTTTGCATAGCTCATAATACAAAATGAGATTTCCTCCATCCCGCCCTACTATGCATTTCACCCTCAGCTGTCCCTATAAGGCAAAGCATACATTATTAGTCCAGTTTGCTCCAGATAGCCTTAGCAGTCCTGAGAGTCCTGCATTCTGGGTATAAGCAAGGGACCCTGTGCACACGTGTGATGGCAACATCCACTTCTACAGTGAAGACTTCAGCAACCTCTTCTGTAGCCTACATAGCAAGGCCAAGGAACGTGGTGATCAGTGAAACTACTGGCATAAAGTTAAAGAGACAGTTTCCTATCCCCAGGAACTGAAGAGCAGGTTAGCAAGAAGAAAGACAGTTAAAAAAACCCCCAAAAAACAACAAAAACCTTTGCTGTGCAAAGCAAAGCAAAGCACTAGCACCACAGTGCTTTTTTTCTGGCACAAGAACAGCGCAAGAGGTAAGAAGCACTACTGCAGCTACTCAGCTAAAGGGCAGGTATAGAGCAAAGCAAAGCTTAAGCATAGATTTGGATGGACTCATTCTGCTATCAGGAACATAAGACAGTATTCCTAAGAATAAAAGCAAGGCTTAGCATGCAGCAGGGAAGACTGCGAAATTTCTTACTTAAAAAGAAAAACTTTATTTTGATACATTAAAAAAGCTATACATTTCTTAGACTAAAATACAGTTTTGCATCAGTATCCTGGCACAATGTCAGTTTACACAGAAAATCTAAGATTAGATCAGCACTGTTAATTTCCCTTCTCTTCCTGCATTCACAGCTTGCAGTATAAAACATTTCAAGTTCTCAAGACAACAACAAACAATGTCACATTTCCCATTCCCAAAGGAGGTGGCATTCCACTGGAAAAAGGAGCACTTGTTAGTTGATCTTGATTCAATTTAAATCACAAAGTCAGTCCAGGGGTTTGATTGCCCTGTTAGAAGTATGAGTGAAAGAGGATGAAACATTTATTTCCAGATGAAGCTTTGATGGACTATTACAATGCAAGTACTGTCAAGCCTTTAAAATATGTTCAGAAGATTTGCATTTTTCCTTCAGGTATTTGCTATAATCAGCAATGCAATCTACCATACAGATCTTTCTATAAGTACAGGATTCCACCTTTCTTGCTCTGAAGAGCTCCAGAGCAAAATAAAGCAGGGCACAGAGGATGTTGCTGTGAGATGTCTGTGAATTGGAATGTAACTTCCTTAACTACTGTGAAGATCCTGCAAATATTTTCTGCCTGTGAAATTCTGCTCTCCATGGCTACACCTAACCTCTGGTAGCTGCTTTCTGGCCTACCCTAGAAACAAAACAACCTTTCTGTTTTCCCTCACTCCTCTGTGGCACTGTTTTTCTAATGACAGATATTCTTTCAGTTTGAACACTGAGGGACCCAACCAGCACTAAGACTGGAGCACACACAGTATTTATTTGAGTGCTAAAAATTACAACATTTGTGGGAACACCAGTCAGTGCACAACTTCTGCTGGGTTTCAGGAGTAATCAGCTTCCTAATCTCACAATACCTTCCTGAAACAGTCCCCAGCTGCCCCTATTTCCCTCAAACCAGAGGGGAGTGGTGGCGTGCTTGAGGAATGGCAGACACCTGTGTTGGCAGTATCTTCCATCACATACTTAGGCCAGAACTGTCTTTAAAGTTACTGAAATTAGGTTAGTTCTGCTAAAGTCAGCTGACACTTTTGCATGGAACTGTTGAGCTTTGTTTCTAAGGGGAGTCCCTTATTTCTACAGAAAAGTACCAAATGCTTAAAACACCAAATGCTGCCCATCATATTCACACAATGACTTGACTTCAGTCAGACAGGGAAGCAGAATCTGATGGTGTTGCTGGTTTTCTGCTAGTTCTATTTTAACAGATCTCTGTCAAATGAATGCCAGATAGTTTAGCCTCCGGGTGGATATTTTTAGATGCATTCATGCTATCTACTGTCCCTACAAATATTTTAATAGTCTCTTAAGAGCTTTGGCTTGATTCCGTTAGCCTGCAAACACTGTAAGACACATCACAGCTTCATCCCAGACAAGAAGTTCTGTCTGTTATACAAGATCCACCTCACAAGAGATAAATTTCATCTCTTCTCTCATCTCTCTAAATATAAAGGAAAAAAACCCCAAAAAATCGTTGAGAACAATATTCACTACAGAACACAAGAAATACAAAGTTACTAGTCTCCATAATCTTTTGTTGTGAGATGGAAATACCAGTAGAGATTAAATAGTTGAATACTTGAAAAACCATTTTAAATTGAAGTATTTAGAGTAAACTTCCACCATCCTAACAAAAAAGCTGAGTGCAAGAAATGTTTCAAATAAGTCTGTTGCGTTTTGTTTTGGGAAACACGTGGGGTTTTTTTTTCCACAAAGATGGAAGAGCATTTCTGTGGTGATAATGTGACACACAAGCTGTTCAGGAAACAACAGACTAGTGATGTTCAGATTTAGTAAATACTACCTGCACAGGCAAAGCCATGATTTAAAAAACAGGGAAGCTGCTATGTATCTACCTTTAAATCTTAAGTGTTTCTTAAAATGACTGTGCCACATTCAATACAGCATGTAATATGCATTCAGAACCAATGATCACTGAATGGTGATGATGAGTAAATGACCCCTACATGCATTTTATTCTGACTCTATAACATACATTCATAGAATACATCATAACCACTCAGAGCAAACCACTAAAGTGCATGCCCTGGGGGCATATTAAGTATGTTGTCTCCAACACTGGCTGCTCAATTGCCAGAACACTGATACAGAAAGGGCTCATTTTTGCTTTATATCCCCATTTTGTGCTGTAAGAGCAAGAGCTAGCATCCCCTGCTCCCTCCATGAAAGGGAGCACCGTGAAGCAGGCTAATAGCCTGCTGTGAAAAAAGCCCTTTCAGAAAGAAGTAACTGCCCTGAGAAGGTGCTGCACAGAAACACAGGGAGTGAGTGTTGGGTAAGCGGACCTGTGTACTGGGTTAGGCTGGAATGGAGTTAATTTCCTTCACAGCAGCCCATATAGTGCTGCGTTTTAGAAGTGACCAAAACAGTGTTGATAACACAACATTTCACCTGTTGCTGAGCAGTGCTTTCTGTTTCTCACTCTGCCACCTCAGCAGAGTGCGAGGGTTGGGCAAGAGGATGGGAACGCACACAGCCAGGGCAGCTAATCTGAACAGACTGAAGAAATATTCCATATAATGTCATGCTCAGCAATAAAACTGAAGTTGTGTGGTATGAGGCTCCAAAGTAGCCATTGCTTGGAGACTCAGAAAATCCTTGGATTAACATGCCATACTAAAGCCATGTGTAAAACCCCATCCTGGTTTTGGGCAGTGCTGAGAGTGAACACAAGTTACTGGAAGGCTGAAGATGCAATTCCAAGCTGGCCATACTATATATTTAGTCTAGCTGTAGAGCAGCACTGAAACTGCAGGACTGATGGGCAGCACTCACAACCACAGCAAGTACAGTGATGGAGTGACATTGTACAAAAAAAAGGACCTACGAAATTCAGCTCAGCACCTACTCTCCCTCCCATTCATTCCAGCAGATACCCTGATTCATTGCCTCAGGAAATTGAAAAGGCATGTGAGAGAAGGCATGTGCTAAGATCCGTGGGACAAAGGGGAGCTGATATTCTGCCACTTGACCCTCCTTCACTGAAAGAGCAATACAGAAATGAGAGCTAAAAATAGCTGGAAGAAGCAAAAAAATTGAGCACTGCTGCTCAACTCCCAAGTGAAATGGAGTAAAATAATGTGGAAAAAAATGAAACAATTTAAAGAACTTTCCTTCTTCAGTGGACTTTCCAAGGAGATGATTTCTCTGTCTCAGCTCTCTCATCTGTTTCTCCTGCAGTGTTATTCTCAATGCAGCTTAACTCTCTAGTTAGTCTAGACTGCTTCCCGCAAAGCAGTCCATACACTGGTATTAACAACCAGCTGGCAAAATAAGTATTTAATCCATCACAACTGGCAGACCCCTGCACCTTTACTGCCAACTGTAGGTTTACATGTCAAGCATACTCCTACTCCACTATCCCCATGAGTGAAGCAAAGTAGAGCCTACATCTGTTCTGAAAAGTCTCTTCAGATGTCAGTCTTTTACTTATCTCTGCTGGAAGACAGCAGCTTGTAGTATGGTTGCAAATGAACTTCAAATCACATTCAAAAGCTTTAAAGGGCCACTGGAAAGCCTGCAATGGAATGCCTTTTTGGCATGACTGAAAAGCTTTGCATGCTGGATTAGACACTCAAGAATGGTGCACATGATTTTATTAAGAAGTTTGTAATGATATATTCTCACAAACATTAAAACTACCCATAGAAAAGTGTTTCCTGTCTTCTAAACACCATGTAAATAAAACAAATTTATTTTAAAACAGGAGAAACTGCTATAAAAATGGTGCACAGTCAAGTCATACAAAAATACAAAATTTGTTTCCATCTGCAGTCCTAGTTGCAATTACAGAGAAAAGCCCATACTCAGGACTTTCAGTGAGCAGAGAACACAGACTTGTGGAACTTATCATGGCAGAAATTTGTTGTCAAAAATGAGTTGAATGCAAGGCTTCAGTCAAAGCACCTCAAATAACTTCCAAACAAGACAGAAATCAGTTTCTCTGGAAGCAACTGGGTAGGTGATAAGTCTCTTAGCTTTGCAATCCAGTTTCTAGGATTCATCTAAGCCCGTTTTTAAATTTCTGTTGCTAAACCCCACTGATCTACACAAGTATCAGTGTTCAGTGCTACTGCTGTCTTAGACATTGATAGAGCAGGAAGGCCTCCTCTCCACAAACCTAAGGCTGCTCCAGTGCTCCTTTTAGATAGGCTGACCTCTAACTTGCACTGAGAGGCCTCACCAGTGCCCCAGTTTGAATCCCTAGGTTGAAGCTCTAGTCCAGTTAGTGCTTACACAGATGTGCAAATTACAGTGTCCATACTTAGAGAGCCCTCTTGCTATCAGTGGTGCTACCGATACGGTTAACTTAAATGAGTGTCTAAGTGCTGGCAGGATTGGATAATTCTGTCTCCCTGTCTCTCCAGCAGCTATAATTTCTAAATGAAATTTTATTTTCATACCTTTCATACAGTTTGGGTTCTGTGATGTGAAGAGCAGATCTTTTAATTAGCTTACTAAAAGAAAACTAAAGAAATTCAAGTTATCAAATGACCTCTAGAAGCAGAAGTGAAGCATTTCACTATTGCCAAAAGGTAAGAGCACTGGTTAGCTACATGATATTATGTATTTATTAAAACAAAGCAATTCAGAAGTCTGATCCTCTGAAAGCAAGCACAAATAACTGCTTATGTATTAGACCTCAGTAACACGAGTTGTGCATGTCTCTACCTGGTCATACCTCTCGTTCGATTGCAAACTTTCTGTAGAAGGGCTTTTCTCTTTCAAAAGATTTTCTTGAATGGAGTGATCAAACTATGGAGGCATTTTTTATTCATACAGAGCTTGTATTTAGTGCAATAAGTTTAAAAATTCTGCTCTGAAATATTAACTTTACATTAACAAAAATAGTTTTCTTAAAAAAATTGTCACAAAAGGAGTATACAGCATAGACAGATCATGAATTCTTAGCAAACACACTTTTAAGCTTTTACCATTACAATATGCTGAACAATCTAATATTAGCTTTCCTATCTCATGAGCTTAGAGACTGAAAGGAAATGTAAGTATCCAATAATGATAATAATAAAAAAGCATGTTCTATTGTCATTATTTGATAACTGTAAATAACTATTCCAGCAGTCACACTTCCAAAGAAATGTTTCTCTGCTCTTTCCTGTTTTAGCCACACACTACATACAAATATGGATGTCACAACAGACAAGGAATGGACTCTTCTACCTTCCAGAGCTCTCTGGCATTAAATGAAATGAAGCATACAGTACTTTTTTGAACAGTAGTACAGTTCATTTCTTTCCTCATCCTCAGCATCTTTATATCTAGTCATGAATTAATCATGAGTATGGCTAGGACTGAGCTTTAGCAATCTGTTATTTCGATTGCTTATATGGAGAATCCATACCCTTTGAAGGAGCACTGCTGAAGTGTGAAGGAGGCTACTGAACTCAAAGGGACGTCAGAGGACAATGGGTATGAGGGGTAAGTAGGTTAAAACAGGAAGTCAATTGCATATAAAAATCATCTGTCCCCATTTTGTAGCTTCTGTTTAACAGGAGATGCAAGGGCTCCCACACATGTGAATACCTGAGGAGTTGGTTATTGTGATAGCTGATACTGATAAACAAAACCATGCCCTGCCAGGGCTATAAAGTAAAATGACTGGTTACAAACCCGTTCAAACTGAATGAACTCTCCCTGAAACCACCTTTGAAAAACTAAATTTGAGATTTTTCTTCATTTAAAAATTTTCCTTACGTGCCATTGTCCTGAACTTAATGCAAATTTAAATGAACTAAACAAGTAAAATGCTCAGCAGATTAGCAGTGTCATGGGAAATCTGTCTCTAAACCCAGTAATCATTTCAGATTATCTTTACAATGATACCTCCTCCAGACTGTAAAATACAAGCAGATAAGAATCAACATTTCCATGACCACAATGAATAATTTAAAAAATGGAACAATGATAAAGCTGCTTGTAAAAGCCACCCGTATGAAAAGAGTACATGTTTCACAAAAATAATTGTTAAAAAAAGTATTAAATCCCTNCTATTTAAAATGAAAATGCACTTAGGTCATTTAATTTTTAGAACTAACTGTCGTGTCTAAGAAATAACCAAATTTAAAAGAGTTTGAAGCAAAACAGTAAAGACTCTATTAAAAAAAAAAAGAAAAAAAAAATTAATCTAATTTTCAGTCATCCAATTTTGGACTGTAAGTGCTACCAGTACAGAAAAGACTTATGAATGATCCTGTTCCAGATGCAACTGTGGCCTTTATCAGTGCTTTGGGGAAAGGTATCAGAAATTTCATGGAGGCAATGGCTGTGTCCTTGTCAGGAAGACAGATCTTAATATTTCAGGATCTACTCAGCTTGAGCTGTATGCCCGAGAACAGAATATGACTTGAGAAAACAAGGCCCAATCAATTCCAAACAAGACAATCGTGAGCAGCAGAACTGGGAGTAATTCAGCAGGCGACACTCAGGCTGAGCTCTAAGTGCTCAGCATCTTCTCCAGCAGTCCTAGGAGGACTTTCAGCCAGTGCCAGGCTCAAGTGCTTAGAGTCAAATTCCTAAAAGAACAAGACCACCCTTGATTTGCAAGTACTTGTTTTGCCGTTTTATAAGAGGGTGTGTGTGTGTGCGCACCTGTGTGTGAAAAGGTTTTAAAATCCAAGTTTTGGGCAGTCAAGTACAAAAGTCCAAGTTGTGGTCTGTGCTGGCACTCATGAAAGTGTAAGTGGAAAACCACTTAATGTAAAACAGTTGTTTGAATTAGAGGTTGACACAATGAAATTTTGGACTGAGATTTTTTTGTGCCTGTGACTAGAAGGTTTGCATACCAAATTCTCAATCAGTTCAGCAGCAGCTTTACATCTACAGTATTTAGACCACTCTAAAAACCACAACATTATTGTCTGTTTGAACAGCTAGAATTACTCCCAAAAGAAAACAGTAAATGAGCATAGAATTAGTTTTTTGGATGTACAAACACAGCAGCATTTAGGCGTAAGCAAATCTATAAACTGGTATGCTATAATGAAACAGCAAAACACACAAAGCTACACATCTACACATTCTACAGCAGGAACTCATTCCAGCTTGGTCAAAAAGTGCTCATGCAACATGGCTTTACATACATCATTGAAAAAAGATTCTACTGTTAACATACATTTATTTAGAATCCATTAGGTTAAAAAACTGTTCTCATGGTAAGGAACTGAGTCAGGCCTCAAATACTCTGCAAAACTAATGATGGAAAAATATTTTATTTCACAAAGTCATATTGCATGATGACAAGTCATACCTTGTCCAGCCTGGCTCTCCATTATACGTTCTCAGTTCTCCACCTTCCAAAATCATCCTCCTATCTGTTATCTGTGCCATGTATAGCATGTTCCTTAATCCAGGCTACTCAGACATGCAATGCCTTCCTAACAGGCACACCATAATTAAAACAGGCTGCAGAAGCATAAATGATGCATTGTTCACTGTCTGTGTATTTGACAGTGTGAAATGGAAAGAGCACACAAGAGACAAGCAACATAAGTATTTGCCAATAAAAACAAACAACTAGAAGAAATGTCATTTGAGCAGGTTGAAAGGAATCACTGTATCCAGTTCCTTGGCACTGTATAAAATAATTTGGCGAGAGGTTTAAATGCCTGGTCCTACTTTGCAACAATGTATGCGCTCAGTAGTGCGCTTCAGGCTTTTGTGGTGACTATAAGAACAAAGATTGTTCGGCTCAGGGCTGAAAAGAAAATTAAAAGTCATAACAGCTCAATGAATTCCAGAGCCATCTTATTTTAGGAGTACTCAGCAACTGGGGCTGTGTATACCACATAGCATGCACTACTAATCCTAATGTAATTCCTCATTTGTTTTATACGACACAGTTCCTTTCATCTTACTTTTACAGGAGATGGTCTCAGCTGTGACAAAAACTCTGCCATCCAGGTGATAGGCAAGCTCACAAACAGAAAAAGCAGAACATCTTGAGTGATACAGAGAACAAAAACTTCTCCTGAAGAAGTGCAGTCAGTAAAGACAAAGAAGGAGAAGGAGTAAAAGTGAAACTCTTGGAGGATCGCCACCTCCTCATCTGCACCTACCATTGGTTTCAGCTCCCTGCCCTCAGCTCCACCTCCCCGGCCAGCTTCTTTCATAGATTTCCTACTATTCTCCACAAACTCCTGAAAAATAGTAAGGAAGTGAAAAGTGCTTTCTTAGAGTACACTCCAAACTTCAAATCTCAAGACAAGAATTCAACATGTAACTTCTCAAAATGTCCACAAAACTTGCTTCTCCCACTTCTCTTGCTTAGACTTATCCCACAATGTATCAAAAAGCCTGCCAAATAGCAATAATCGTCTCCCTCATTTAATTCTGGAAGACAGACAGGTTTGGCCTTGTGTGCTGTTACAATTTTTACATCTACCACACAATGCTTTCCTTTATGTGGAAGGAAAGTAGAAGGGCATATGTCAAGAACCAAACCAAACCAAACCCCAACAAAATAACCCAGAGATCTCAGTTATTACATCCTATCCTCTGAACTGTGCCTAATGTTAAAACTCCATTAAGCAGACGCATTTGGAGATAATTACTTGCAAGGTCTTGTTGATTTTCCTAACTTCCTTCAATTTAAACTCTTAATTCACCAGATCACAATCACCTATTCATGAAGATTAGAAAAGGTGGTATTTCAATTTTATGGATTTTTTTTGTCTTAACAGCAAGCATTCTGTAGCAAATGTCAGTAAACTTTGGCTGCTAGTGTTTTGCGATCTCAACTGCTGACTAAATAAATCCGCAATGCTTCTATGATTTATCTGTGCTGTCTTCTGAGACAGCACACTGCATTTTACTCCTACTGTCTGCTATAAACCCAACCCATCAGCTATTGTTTTATTTATTATATACCCTAGATTCTGTAGTGTTTAAAACAATTAATGTTAAATTCTTGGCACAGTTTTCCGGCAAGTAATCAGAAAAATTATTATGCTAAAAAGTCATATGACAGTCTTCCTCTGGCCTACACATGGGGTGCACTTTACAAGGATATAGTCTGTGGTGGTCACAGTGTCAAGAAAATTACCTACTCAACAAAAAACGGAGTGCTTGAGGAGTAGAATTTTTATATCTTGGTCTCTAGCTAGATTGATTAAGGAATAAGATGGAACAAACAAATACCTGAATTGTGCAAAGTGCTTTAACGTACATAGCATCTAAACTCCAGGACAGAACATAAAATCTCTTGTTTCTGTGCACGATAAAGTAAAATTCTAATTGCTGTCTGTTTGAAAGAAGAAAAACTTGAGTGTGGTCACTATCTGTGTGTGAGGTAGAATAATATTTTTTCTCTTCTACATGCCAAGAGAGGTCCTTCTTAGGAAAGGACAAAAAACAAGTCCTTACCTCTTGTTTTGCTTCCTTCCATTCTGCACTGTATCATTTACAAGAAATGATACCCAAGAGTATGACTCCACAAGATGACTGCTCATCTAGCAGCCAGCAAACAGAAGCCAATACCAGTGACACCATCATTATTTATCTAATTCTCATGAGATCACACTGTTTGCTGATCAAGCCATGAATAAGACAGCAAGGTAACCCAAGTAAAAAAATTACTGTATTAAGCTCAGCTAATGAGTTCATTTCCATGTCAAAATATCCATTTTATGGAACCATGTCCATAGACTTAGAAAGCAAGGGGAAATTTACCATGAGAACTTTATCCATGTAGAATTCCCTGCCAGGGCTCCCATCATTGTATTTTGTATCAATGGCGAAACATAAGAAAAGGACGTCAACCACCATTTCGTAAATGGAAAGGAAGCAGTGAGCAACCAGGAAAGCAAAGAGGCAGACAATGATGAGTGGCAGCACCCAGATGGTGTAATCTTGTTGGTAATTCAGCAACATAATCCCAGCCAAACCTGTACTGCAGACAATCAGGACCTGAGGAGGAAAACAGTAGACAATTCTAATGGCAGAAGCCTTTGGATGTTTTTGGTTTGGTTTGATTTGTCTTTATTTGACCTATGTGCTTCTTGCTCTGCCAAGGCTAGAACTAGAGGTTATAGATGGTAGTGGAAATGACATCTTTACCTCCATGATCCCCCACATGCTCAAGTGTCGATGACATTTTATCCATTGGTCCAGCATGTGCAAATCAGAATAGTTTCAAACACACCCTTCAACACAAAAGGTATGTTTCAGAGCAAATGAAATTCATAGCCTGCTGCCATAGTTCTAGTGTTATAGAATGTTCCTTTAAAAAAAGGACTTTAGCCTATCAATTATAAAAGCCCCAGAACCTGGTGTTAACAATCAACTAACATGCAAGTGTTTTTTTGGCTGAGGGGGGAAGAGAGTAGATCTTAGGAGGATGGTATGTTTTTCATTTTACTGGGGGAAAAAACTTCCAAGCTTGTTTTATCTCTGTCTCATCTCCATAAAGGGGAAAGCCATGTAAATCACTTGAGGTAACAGTCTCCACAAAACTATACTATAGGTGAGGTCCTAACAGATAATTCACTGGGTACCAGCTGGGTCTTTGGGAATAACAGAAGGACTAAAACAACTGTTGTCATCACTCAACATTTTGATCATATCTGAACCTATTATTGTGAACTTCAGCTAAACACGGAATTATAAAATAGTTCAGCTTTACTGTATTATGTAAATACCAGGACAGACTGGTAGAGGAGACAGGTTGGCAGCACTGTTTTAGCTGATACTATTTTTTATATGTTGCACTGTACACTTTAACATTTCTGTTAGATGTGCATTTCTCCAATAATTTGAAATACATTTTTTCAGGGAGATACTTTCTAGCACTTTTCAGACTCCTTCATAACACCATGTTATATAATTTCATGGTCTCCCAAGCACCTATATCTTTATTCTGTATTTATATCATCTCACATCTTATCAATTTCATTAGCAGATTAGTAGTTCAGCCCACTGTACTATGACTTAAGAAAAGTAGAGAAATGTAGTAAGGAAGACAATTCAGTCCAAACAGTATCTGAATGCTTAGGTACCAGTGACTTGTGTGGATTGGTATTAATACTTTTACTAAATAATGGTAAAAAAATTCTTCAAGCGATAGGACTAATTCACAGAATTAGTTTTCCATAAAGTCTATCTCCACCAGCTGGAGACCCAAAAAGCTGAATGACCACAGCAATTATTCTAGTCTCCTTTCAATTCTCAGAGTAGAGGTAACTTAGTTGTTTAAGCTGGCAGTTCGCCACAGCAGGCTTCTGTATTACCTTCCAGTCCGATTTTGTCACAGTGACCAATAATGTGTTGATTTTCAACATAAAACTGGAGAGCTACTACTAAACAGAATTTAGAGGAAATGTTTTCTATCCTTACTATTCTATGTTTTAAACAAAAAAAATCCAAAAATGTAGAACTTCTAATCACTCTTCTCTTGACCCCCTACTCATACAAAAATTCATATAGAAAGTCATCACCTTCAGCCATTCCTTTCTAACGAATTTTACTTAACATAAATGGATCATCTGTTTATCCTGCCTTATCCTTGACAATCTCTTCCTGATATGGTGTAGCTAGATGTAATAAAGTGCATGCTAAGAAATGGCAATTTTAAGGCATTTGTGTTTGGGGTGCAAGACATTGCTAATGAAATCTTGCTACTATGTAAGTCCATAACAGCTCTATACAGCAGACATACCTTTCCTAGAAACAGCATAAAATCCCCAACTGTATTTATGGCAGCCACTCGCAAAGCATTTTCCACTAGAATAACAAAGGCATCCTTTGCTGAAGTGCAGAAGTTGGTGCTGTTGATAGCTGTGGCTGTATATGCATTCTGGGAAAAGAAGATTGAATATTTACTCCTGGAATGATCAGATACTTCAGATGGGATTGTGGAGAAGAGAAGGGGAAGATACAGCATCCAAACAGGTCAAGTAAGTCATATGGTGTTAGTAAACAAAGATTCCCTTCAGAGTTGTTGAATCGAGCAGTATGTACCTGCTGACAGAAGACTATATGAGGCAGAGTTATTATTTGTCTCCTCCCTTGCTCATAATTTATGCATTAACAATTTTATTCCAAATAACTAATTAAACAGAATTTGCAATTTGTCTACAGAAGGAGGTATTCAGTGTCATAACTACAACAATTAAGTAGCTGGAAAAAATATTCTGGAGTACAGAAATGTTTGAGAACCATGCAAGTTCACCAAGATATTTCTAGAAATTTCATTAGACTGCAATAAAGGTTAGCCAGGACAATTTTCAAGGATAACACTGGAATTTTTAAAGTGCCTTTTTCTGATTTTATTTTCTATATTTCTACAAGAATAAAAATGAGCAACAGCGAAAAAGATATTGAAAGCATAGTTAAAGGCGTACTTAACAAATAGAACTATGTGTGTGGCAACTTGCAACTTTTTCCACTTTTGATTATGAAAATTAGAAGTTATGTACAGTTTTTCAATTATCTAAGCCTTAAATATTGCCCCTAGAAAAACTTCACTTTCTTTTCGTAGCAAACACACTTTGAAACTCAAATGCAGTTTGACACAGTGGACATAAGGGGGAACACCTCCAACCACTAAGCAAATTGTTATAGAAGTTGAGATACTATGTTCACAAAGCTGAATATTGGCTATTTTTCACCTTTTCAATGTAAGCAAAGTCTAATGTAGTGATATGCAGTGTATTTCAGTCATAGAGACAAGACTAAAGCACCATCACTCAAAATAAGTTACAAAGTACAATACATTAGGTATCAGCTTTAGGCTGTGTTCTGGGAATATAAACATATGTATATTATCGGTCCTTATATAAAACCTCAATATTGAAAAACCTTACCTGATTCAAGTAGGTCAGGCACTTTTCTAGACACCAAAGACAGCAAATGCAGGCTTTAAGCATGCAGCGAGCACAAGCATTTTCCTAGGAAAGCACAGAATGTGGGAAAACAAAGGTAAAGAGTCAAACCAACAGGTCTTAAGAAAACTATTCCTTTGTGTTTCAGTAATACTCAGCTTGGTAATTTAAGCAGTTCTTCTCAGTTGCACAGTCCTTTAAAGATTAAATATTCCAAAACAAGACCTCCAGCATCTCACACAGATTAAATTGAATCTGTTATAAACATGTCAGGCATTGAGTTTCATTAAGAAAAATCTATTTCTCTTACTTTTCCTTTGAGTTGTGTATGAATATACATAAGGATCATTCGTGGTATCTTCACTAATGTGATAATGAAAGACCCTTTTGCTACTGTTCCTAGGTGGTAACAAACAAGGCGATTAACAGATGCCAGAATAGGAGTAAATGGCAGATTCCTTTTCTCCCTGTGGAAAAGAGAAGAATAATAAAGTAGAATGTACTGTATGTATGTAATATTATCTATAAGTGCTATGAATTCTCAATAAAACAATGTGCAAAAGGAATGTATTAATGTATTATCCTTATACTAGCTTTCAGGGTATATTGTTTACTCCACACTGACCCTCTGTGCAAGCCAGTTTTGGCTCTAATATACTAACAGGAATAGTATGTCTTAAGGGTAGTCTTACTAGTGGTTGGCTGCATTACCATTATTGTCAACTAGCAGTTTCTATAAAATTACATTTGACGATGTGCAATAAAGACCTTCCAAAAAAGAAAGAAACAATGCTAGTATTTTTTCTGTCGGCCTACTGATAAACTTTGTCTTCTCTCTGCCTCTTGTTCTCTTGGAGGTCTTTGTGGAGACTTTGGAAAAGATAATCATATTTTTATTCACTAGGTAAAGTATTTGCTCAGATATTTCACATTTCTGATTCAGCTACTACATCCTCAAGGAACCAAGTATTAACTCTTAAAACAAGCTATTTTATTGCAAGATGGCTAGACTATTTTTAATTTGTCATATGAATACTCACTTTCATAATTCTGAAGCAATTCTCCCAAAGTTTTTATTTGTATTTCCTACCAACAAAGCCACTTCTATTTCTTTCCCAAAGAACCGCTCTATTCAACATTTAAAGAATGGGTCATCTTTTTTATTAAAATACAAACATAATAATGAGTACCTTAAAGGAGCTAGTGCTAAATTCCAAACACAACATATCTGCCCAGCTTAGGAGAAAGTTACTTTTGTGTGAGTTTCATTCAAAAAAGAGTCTTCATTTCACAAAACTAACATCTTCATAACTTAATCCTGAGTTTAAAATAGGTTTACCCTGTATTTTCTTCCAAGGTCAGGTGGGGGAAGCGAAATTCTATTCCCCTTTGGGCAAAATGACATAAATGGTCTGAGCCTTACACACAGGCAATCCAACCACTTCCTCATTTTGAGATAAATATAACTGAGGGCAGATTCTGTAATGCAGAAAACCCTGAGGTTTGTCACTGCCCAAGTTTGTCACTGCCCATCTGGCTAAGGTGGATGAACACTGAACACATATAAAACATTTCCCCATGTATAACAATCTAATTTGCTGTGGAAATTTGCCAATATGCCAAATAATGGGCAAGTCCAAATTAATGCCCTTTCCTTTCTTACTAAGTCACTCTTCAGATTGTACCTTAAAATGCAAAACCAAAGATAACAGCGGGGAGAAATGGATATTTACTAACTTAAAATAAAATTCCTGTTTTATAATGATATCGTACAGTTAAAATAAAAATCATTCACCCTCAGGTAATAGCGAATTCGCAGACTTACAGATGAAGCATACACATTGCTAAGCAATCTGTTTCAATGTGAAGTTATCCTCTCTCCTCCGTACTTTCCTAGTTCTTTACTCAACCTACTCAAGTTATTCACAAGATTGCATCCCTGTAACATATTTTAATAACTTCATAGATGTAGTTCATTGGAATACTGGAGGACTCAAACATTAATAAAATAAAAGAATTTGCATCAGCAAAATAAAGTAATTCCTTACCTTTGATATTATTTTAAAGACTAGGGCAGATAAGGAGTCAAATACAATTCAGGTAACAGTCTCAAAAAGACAAGCCAATCAAACATTTGTGATCTGAATCATGCACTTGGAAAGTATCTGCATGCATAATTTTAAAACCCATTTAGAAGAAAAAACAGACTCTTAAAAGTGTATGACAAGAGTGTGGTTGCTGGATACCACTAGAAATTTTTATATACAGTATTCTTCATATGAAAGGCTAAAAACACACACCAAAACCCACTAGCTGAACTGTATGTGTATTTAGGATACTAATGCTTTTTATCCTGGGGATAGCATCACTCCAACATCTTGGTTTTCCTTTCTTAAGTGAATCACCATTGCTAAATATCTTGTTAACATTCTCTACTTATGCTGCTCGTTATCCAGAGTTGTACTTATATTATTTGGAAAAGACTTTGAGAACATCTGAAAGAAAATTACTTAAATAGTTCCCCAACAATGATGTGATGGGTTTTTTGGTTGGTTAGTTTTCTTTAAAATACTTACTATGAACTGCTAGGATGACGTGTGGAGAAGCTTCATTAAACTATAGTTTAACAAAACAGGTATTAATGTACTTGCTTCTTTTCCTTACCAAAATATTGCCATAGTTCTGCTCTGCATACCAAAATGTGATACTTCATATCACTGAAGCACCAGTTATGCTCATGAAATACTAAAAAGCATCTGATACTACTTCTTTTTCTGAACAGCCTGGGTCCTAAATGGCTAAAATAAAACCTTTAATTTTCATTCAAGGTAAATTTTAAGCAATCTTTATTTCAGAACTTTCCAAATACTTCAGACCAAACTAAAGCTAACCTAAAACTAACTGTGAGATTCTGAAATCATTCTCTTACCTCTGTGAAGCAAAATTCTTGTGTCTGAAGGTTGGTAATACCACAGAATCACAGAATGTTAGGGGTTGGAAGGGACCTCTGGAGATCATCTACTCCAACCCCCTGTCAGAGCAGGTTCGCCTAAAGCAGGTTCATCTAATATCATTGCTTAATAATTAGTATTGCCTTCTTGAACTGCTAGCACATACATGCAGAATATCCAGTGTAAAGTATGCCCTGATACACAATTTAGTACACAAATACAGCAATGAAAAGTGGAGCTTTGATGTACATATATTTTCTATCACTTTTTATTTGTACATGATCTTGTTAGAATCTGTATGTGAATGATGAATCTAATAAGACCTTAAGTAAACTTGTGTAAGAGATTAATGAAGCACTGCAAATAATTTAAATGGTACTGCTTTGCAGCCAAAATAAAAATCAGTTGCTTTCAGTTCTTTTTTAATCTCTACAGAGCTTATCAGCACTAATTATTAGCATCACAGATGACTTCCCAGGTATATCCTGCTTCGTAAACAACCATGCACGTCCATACAAAGTGCACAGGTAACAAGACAAACAAAACTTCAAGTCCTAAATATCAAGAGTATCATCTATAGGCAGCAAACCAGATTATTTTAGGACTTACCATGACTGGAAAAGAGTCAGTACAATTCAAGTGCTCTACAGCTTTCAGGACAGAAAGCAAGTATTCTCCCCCAAAGCTCTGTCCCTCATTATTTTTGTTAATTCCATTTCTAGGCTACTCACAGTAGAGCTAAGTTCCTTACCTTGTAAAATAGTATGTCACAACAGCCCCTGCTACTGTCATCTGCTGACATGCTAGGATAAACTCGCTGATCCAGATGAGTCCCACTACATGGTACCACCACATGTATTTCAAAGGACCTACCATCCGAAATTCAACAAATCCTTCTTCATTTGGGACAGGAGTACCTAGAAATAAATGAGGGTAAAAAAGGAAATGGTGCTTACATCAACTCAGAAAGAAGGATAGCAGTTCATAACTGTCGACAGCAGAACATCTCTAGTTTCTACTAACAGTTCTAATATCGTGTTGAGGAGGATTGTTCATATAAAAGACAAAGCTTTTGAGACAAGCAGTATAATGGAATTTGAAAAAAAAAATACTCTGACCAGACCCAAAATCTCACAACACTTCTTTTAATTTCTAGTCACATGGTGAAAATTTCCAAAATTAACCACCATCAAGTAGCAAAAATTCATATAACTAAACATAATACAAGTCTGCTTTCAGTCATTAATTTAATGTGATGGTTTGTTGATATAGCAAGAATCACTATTAAACTTCATACGTCCTTACATCTAGATGTCAACGTTAAGAATCACTTTTATTTTCCTTATAGTAATCTTTGTGCGTGTATTTCAACAATATTTGTAGCTTTAAAGCTATTCACATACATAAGGAGCAGCTTTAGAGATTCTAAACATGATTTCATACATTCAGAAACCTACTTACTATTTGTCTAATCTGATTAGCAATACATACTGAGGCTGACAGCACATGTCAGAACCCTCCTTGGATAAGCTCTCTGCCAATGTGTTAATTCATATTGAGATGTTTCATCTTAATACAACATTTATGTGAACAAGTGATGAGATTCAGAAAAATATACAAAGTAACATCATGTGTATAAAATGCTTACCTCAGAAACCATATATTTGACTTAGCATTGATAGCACCTTCTCCACCTTCCTAGCCATGTTTTTATGCTTATACAAAAAATAGTATTTTCTTGTGAATAAACTGAACTATTGAAATAATTTTGGTTTTAGTGAATAAGCTCTTCATATGTGCAGGCCTCTTCTCATACACAAGTAATGTACTCTTTTTCAGTATTCCTGGTTTGGATTTAAAATACCTGGTTCTATTTGCACAAAGATTTTATCTAATGGGTACCAGTAAAGACACTGAGTGCATATAAAGCTAAAAGCATTAGTTTTTACAGAATCAAGGCCAACTGAAGAGTTCTGTCTGTAAAATAAAATATCTGCATAAGTTCTGCTACAAGTTTAGTCCCTGTGCAGTGCTCTTTAACTCACAGTGAAGCACTGGGACTGAGACCTAACTCACTTTGAGGTAAGTATTTTCTGCACATAGCAGACCATGTAATGAAAACTAAACAATTCAACAGTAATGAGAACAAGAACATGTGAATTCTATTAATTCCATCCCCTGCTAAGAATTCAGGCTACGAAATAAAAAATTCTTTTCTTGTATTACCCTGAAATAGCTCTGTGTCCTGAAACACTGCTACATTTTGATCAGCCATAAACAATAGATTTCAGAATTCTGATGTTTTAATAATGAATTATGGTCCTACAGCCTAAGTTTCCTGCAAAATAACACAAACATGTCTCATTTTAAAAGCGGTTGATAGATTTCTTTGCTAAAGTAACTAAGATTAGGACCTACAGAATTGACTAATTGTAGAAGCTCTCTGAACACAAACAAAGCTCTCATCTTCTATGCTCTTCACAGCAGGCAGAAATTGAGATCATGCTGGCTGTTCTCAGAATCCAGCATACAAACAGCAGGAAAGTCTCCCTAATAATCCTGGAAAATGCTGGAATAATACTGGACACCTAAGTTATAAACAACTGAAAATTAATTCCAATGTATTTGCATTTTGGAAGACAGTAATTGTGTTCAATAGCCCTTTCATTACATGTCTTCATCTGTGTGTGCTGGCTATGATACAATAATTTATGAGATTAGCTGCAAGATTAGGCTAGTTTTAATCCGTTGTGTAAAATTAGAGGGAATTATCTGAAGAACTGCTATGCCAGTCTTATTAATGGAGTCTTCTGGTTTGCAATATGTCAACTTGCCTCAAAATTTAGCCTAAGCCACAAAGTAACATACTGGGAATGCAGACTCAAAAGAACAGCAACCTTCCTGAAACAAGTGTTTTGAAGTCACTGAAGCAGACAAGAGCAGAAGTACAACATGTGGGGTTTTTTTCTAGAGGCTGTCACATGCTTTTTAACCAACTCTGCCTGAAAACATATAAAAATGAAGTGGATTCAAAATAAACCTGGTAGCTCTTACCTGTAGTACCAAGGAAAAGCAAGACTGTGATCCAGTATGTCCAGAAGAGGATAAGCACAAAGAACGTCCAAAATGGCTGGAAGACTAGCAGTGGCAGGTGAATGAAGACCTTGCCGGCCACGTGGAACAAGGCAATGGTGAGAGCTACTCGTTTGCGCATAATTAACATTATCAAGAACAAGACAACCTAGAGTGACAAGTTTCCAAAACACGTTTTAGAGTATTGAAAAACAAGCAAGCTGTCATTTTGCACAGCTAGGATATTTAAACAGCAAATTAACACATGCTCTATCTACAAGATCACAAGACCAAAATATAAAACTTCTCTCAGTTTTTTCTGGTGAGTAATTATTTTCGAAATAATTCTTTTGGGGAATTCCAAGCTGATGATTATGTATTTGGAATCATGATCAGCCTTACTGTGATGACACTAAACCATATTCGATACTCAACTATGTTTTACAATCAAGGGAAATCAGCAAGATTTAACAAGGAATACAATTTAACATTTATTTTTGAGTGTGGTGTGGTGGTCTTGTCATGTAAGTTAGTCAAACATTGTGAATTTTTACCAGTAAAGTCAGTGACTCCAAAAGGAAGAGCAAGGCCTAAAGAAGATAAATTAGTTCACCAACCAGTGTTGGTATTTCAGTTCACAATGTTCCTTCTGTAAATGGAAAAAGTTTGGGAACAATTAATTCAGAAGTAGGAAAGGTCTAAGAACTTTCTAAGGACTTTGACTGAGTACCTCTGAACAGGGAATTTAAGAAAAATCTCATAACTGAAATAGGATTAGGAATCCAGTATTGTACCTATTCTTGGAAGAATGTAGACATTTTACAGTAGATAAGAATAGCTTGAGGGTTAGGAACTCTCTCCTGGCTCAAAACCACGTATTAAAGAACCATGTCTGGAAGCTAAAAAAAAATTTAAAAAGTCACTGTGACAGAGCTTGGAGTAGAAATAAACGCTTCAAAAGTGCACGTGATATAAAACTTTCACCTGAATACAAAAAAAATACATCATCAGGAAGACAGAACAAGAAAATAATGTAGCCATTAGCAAAGCATACCGTGAAGACTGTAGCTGAAACAGCATACACCAGGAGAGCCTGAAGATTGTCTTTGGCTATTTGAGTCTCAACAGCACTTGCAGATATTCGTTGCTTAGCATAAAGCCACCACAAGACTCCTGTACCACCTATGTTTTAGAGGACCAAAAAAAAGGATAAATGAAAGATTCTGCTTCTCTGTGACAGTCATACTACCTAGTGCCAAAGACACTAAACAGCTTCTTCTTTTAAAGTCTAGTCTAGTACAGAATACTGATAGGGAATGATGCTTAACCCAACAGGAACTTCTGAGGAGGGAGAAACACTTAGCTCTCCTCTCTTTTCCTGCACTCAAGTGGATATACTCTTTTCACAGTCTCACCACATTATCATCACTTAAAGAGACTTGCAGCATTCCGACTCTGCGTTTTAGGGTGAAGGGCATGAAAGGACTAGCTCATGGAGAGCCCTAACAATTAAGATCACAGCTCCAATTAGACAGGAAATAGAGGAACAAAAGGAAGCAAAAAAGAGAGGTATGGTAGGGTGTATGCATATATTCGTATAATAAGGTAGGAAGTAAGAATTTTTAAGAGATAATGTGGAGTGACCTTTGGATTAGGATGCAAAGTAATAACAGGAACAAAAAGGAGACTACAGCTCCTGGGAAGACTAATCAAAAAGTAACAGACCTGATGCTGAAAACAGCCCCTTAGGGAGTTAACCTCTCCCCTTTGATATATTTTTTTCTCTTTTGAGTATCCTTGTCCCTTCTGTTATTTTTAAATCAACTGCATAAGCTTACATTGAGATCACAAGTTTTTGCTGAAGTTACTCCATTCGGGTCTAAAAGGAAGGATGCTCTTTGTGCATCTCCTAAACAAACAGTGAATACAAAATAAGCAGTATGTCTCATGTATGACATGTTCCTATTCAGTCTGTGAAATGGATGGGATCTTTTAGAATATGGTAACAGATGGCAGTAAGTTATTCAGCTCTGTCACTCAATATAGTTGCTTAGCTTCTAAACAGAATGAAAAAAATATTTTTTTTTTTCTTTTCTGTGGTCCTGAGACCAGTAAGTAAAAAAGCCAAGTGATCCTGAAAAAACATAGTTGGTCTGCTGATTTTTCTTCAAACACTGGCAGTCATGAATTGGAAGAATTAAATTGCTGGTGCTTCCTAATTTGATTATTCTCTTTTTGTTCCTTCTCTGCAGTCATCTGCCCATACATTTTGGCTTAGCTACTGAGTATCAATTACAGAAAATTTTAGTTTCAGAAATGTAAAAGTTAAAAGTGACAAATAAGGCTACTTTCATGCAAGCTATATCATTTTGAATCAGATAACCATCGGTCATTCCAAAGAGCGGATGGCTGGTTACATTCATACATGACCTTCTGACTTCTGAGTCATGTGGAAATACAACGATTTGATCAGAAATGCTAGAAAAGCACCTTTGCTTCCTCTTCTCAAGAACAGATCCTGGACACACCTACAGAGCAACTCAGAGGATGGAAGGAACTGATGAACATGTCAGAGTTGTATGGACACATCTACATCCTGAAGTCCCCTGAGGCTGCTTAAACAATAGTCACCCTTTGATTCCTGAATGCTTAAGTACACCCAGAGAGTGGGTATGCTGTCAGAGGCACCTAGACTAGCTGCCTTGCTGTCATGTCCAGAAGGCAGGTTAAGAATCAGGCAACATTTAGGGCTGTGCTACAAGTTTTATGAGGAATATCCTACATTGCCTATATGGGCTCTAGTAAGCTATGCTGACAGGACGCTTACTAGCCAAGCAGGGTGTGCAGCAAATCTCTAAGGAGCAATGTACTCCCTTACAAGAAGGCTTCTAATACAAAGGTGGCATTTTTGACATATGTATTTGCAAGACATTCAAAAGAAAATGAAGGGAGATGCATGGTCCATGATCTATGCAGAATTTAACTGCCTAGAGGGCATGGAGCAGAAAGATTAGAACTGTGTGCTAATAAACTGGGAGACAAACAAGACTTACCGAGTGATCCCAGAATGACAAGAATTGTTAAAATCCAGACAAGTACTCTTGAAATGTACCTGATTATAACCATCAAAATCATGGACAACACTGCAAAAGAAGACAAATAAAATAAGCAGAGCAATTATTTCAAGTAGAAATAGGCTTCCTAATTCTCATACTGCACTAAGATAACAGCTTTCCAATAATTTTTTCTTTCCTGATGCTTGCAAACTCACTGCACAGACAGTTAAGGAAATTAGGCACCTCTACAACTTCTGCTTTGATACTGTTGATTAAAACAAAGAGAGCATAAATACATTTATGTGGTACATTAAATACAAGACATAATGCATTATACAGACAGGGATGTATTTTGACAATGACAAAACAGACAGCAAGACATGATAGTACTACAGTGTCTGGTAACATAAGCAAAATTCCTGAGGATCAGAGCATAATTTGCACTCAAATAATAGTTGTCAAACAAGTGCTGATAGTGTGACTCCTGTGTACTTCAAAATGTCATGCTAGTAAAAAGTTAAAAAAAATAATTAAAAAATACTACTTTATTTTCATCATGCAAAATGAATTCTTTGATAGGTTTGTTCATTTTGTTTCACTGCCATTCAAGAACTGCATCTTAAAAGCCCTCTACAATCTCAACCAACTATGATTTAGTGAGTGGTGTAAGTGCACACATATTTTTGCACATACACATTTGTGTACAGCAGCTACATGAAAGCTGCTGAAACCTAGCTTTCTGATTTACACAATCTCAGCTGTTAAAAATAAACAAATTCTGTTTAACTATGAAGGTATGGAAAAAGGTTTTAAATTAACTGTACGCAAAACTCTGTACTAACTTCTGACTCTAACCAAACAGTAGCACTGCTAATCAGCCAGCCACTAGCTTTCAGATTCAGAACAGTCTTTCTACTATTATTATCAAATATTGCAGCTGTCAAGATAGAAGAATAAACAGCTTTCCAGTTAGAATTGGAAAGATATTCTATGGTCTTTTGTTTTTTTCAGGGGCTTTGAAATGGTATCTACCATCCTCTTTCTTTTTTTCTCTTTGTTTTTCCTAACCATAAAGGCAGACTGAAAACAAAATTATTCACCTGGTATAACTTCACAGTGTTTCATGCCTAATTATATGGAACCTCCCATTTTAGGACTTCAGGTTTTATAGGAGGACAAAAATATATAGCAGGACAAAAATAAACTCATTATGAAAGTAATTTATGTGGGCAAGTAGCCTTCCACCTTAATTCAGAAGATTTTGTTAAAACAACACATTAGTCTAGTGCAATGTGTCACCCTACAGGCAGAGGCATCTTGCAACTGTAGAAATTATTCAGCACCTCTATACTGCTGAGAATTTCCCAGCTTTTCAGAAAAGGCTGAGATTTTCAAAGGCCTGAAGTTTTTAACTGTGGGGGAAGTGGAAGAAGGAGGTAACATACAGTGCAACAAATGTCACTTAAGTTTCATGTTTTCCCTCTGAAAATTCTCATATCCTTGCAGAAGTATGTTAAATGAAACAAACTAAAACTCCTACATTCTAGAAGAGTGTGCTGTTGTGCATTTCTCACCCTGTCCTTTTTATTTGGAAAGGGTTCATTCAGACCTGCTTCAGCAGAAAATTAATATTAGAAATGGGAAAGGTGAATACTGTAATAAAAGTTAGGAGAATGGGGATGCTTTGTTAACTATACCAAAACTAATGTTGGCTAATCAACAGCCGCACATCCTCAGAATCTCAGAATGAGTGGAAGATGGGAATAAAGGGAATGCACATGTACATTGCTTCTGAACAAGTTACTCAGCTGTCAAATTAAATTTTAAAAAAGCATTCTAAACTCTTTTATAAGGGCTCATTCCCGTCATACGTATTTTTGCTCATATTGGGTTTAGAGGGTGTTAACAATCTCCTAATGCAGTACTAAGAAAGAGCTAATAATGAGAAAAACAATTACCTAGTGATAACAAGCAAAGTCCCATTATAATCTCTTTGCTGGTCATAACTCCACTAATCAGCCTGTGTAAGACACTACTGTCACTGACAAAGGTGATCAGGGCCTCTGCAAACTTGGCATAGCAGGAAATGTTCACAGGAGCACAGCGATGGAAGAATGGAATAGGTGCACTGGTGACACAAGAAAAAAAAAATCAGAAAAAAAATTACTCCTACTTAATATAAATGTCACATCAACACACAAATGAAAGGTGAATAGATGCAACCACCCTCATAACATCATAACGAGAAACCATGTGTTGAATGCACAAGTGCTGCTGGAATGAGGATGATCACAATGGGAAGTGATGAGGTTCTAACTAGTAACTCTGTAAGGCTGGAATCCATAGTTCAGTAGGAAGTTATCACCGTCCCACCCTTAAATGGCAAAGCTCAGAAAATACATTTTCCTGTTTCCACTTAAATATCTCTCATTCAAGCACCAGGTGGTGAACCAGAGGCTGAAACAACACTTTTCACTCATGTTAGAGTGGAATGCTGGTCCATATTCACAGAAAAAGAAATCCCAGAATAACAACAGTCTACTTGCAAGCATACTTTCTACGCTAAAAGATATCAGCACTTACAAATGCTACCGCCAAGCAAAATCAATGTATTTATTCTTAGTATTTTCCCATACTAAACTTGCTCTTGTATTGAAGACTGCAATTACAGTGTTAACTCTCATTAACTTTGTTAAAATTATGCATTACATTCTTTGCAAAACATGCAAAGATGCCTCTATTGTTTCATTATTCCTGAACTGTTTTGGAGGCATCCTCATCAAAAATACTGATGCTACACATTGAACTTGGCAGAGTGCTCAGCAGAGCCTGTTATCAAGCCCATCCGAAAAAGATATAAGACAGCAAAAACTTTACTTTAGAAGCACTTAACTGTGTTTTCCAAATAATTCCCACTAAGTAGCTGCCCTAATTCCTCATAAACTATGTCGCATCTAAAAATGGGCTATTACATATTTTGATCAATATTCCCAATTCCACTTCAGACACACTATATGAATTCCATGTTCCTTCCTGTAATTCAGTCCAGTGAAAGAAATGTCTTTCACATTGTCAGTCTTCTAACCTCTAGATTTGTTTTACTCTGTCCAATCTTCGTAACTTAAAAGATCTCAGTGGACTGTAGCAGCAATGCACATAATCTTACACAGTTTCCCCGCTTCAGCAATGACCTATAAACCAGCAATTTCTGTACTCAGTAACTATTTGCTAAGCCTGTGCCTTTCCAAAATTTTAACCATCATTTTAAATATGTAGGGAGTAAACCAGTTGCCTTATGCACATTCTTTCTATGCACTGTTTTTGGGGGAAAAAGACATCATGCTGAAAACTGCTAGTGAGCAATTATTCTGTATAGAAGTCGGTAGAAACTATGATCAACTGCAATACCTAGGTAATAAGTAGACTGTAGGTTTTTCTTTGAAGTGACTACAGATTTTAACTTATATGATTTTAAACTTGCTGTGCTGAGTAGGTAAATGCATTTGGAGATGCTCATATTGATGGCTTACTTTTGGGTAGTGATGAAGACAGCAGTAAAGCACAGCAAAGTAACTGAAAATTAGCCACAGTTGTTAAAAAACATATTAAACCCAAAATTCTGGTTGCCCTATTCAAAGGCAGCCCATATATCCTCTCAGCCTCCTACAAGATAGCCTATTCTGGAATACACAGCACACTGTAGTTCATTACATACAGTAACAATGAGAAAGACTAAATTTGGGAGGTTTATTTAATTTTTAACTGCTCTAACTCTGCAGAAAACCTAGAGCATTTAGAAGTTGTCAAATGAGTTGGGAGCACGCAAAGGGCTGTCATTCCTGAATTCAAATGAAAGTATCTGCTTTGAAAAGGGGAACTAATGGGATTGAAGTACTGTTTCAAAATATGCTCTTCAAGTACCAGAGTTTATATTACTCAACTAATGTCCCTTAGGCTATAAACTACCAATTTCACTACACATTTTAAGTTACCTAGTATCATGTGAGATAATTAATTTCTAACTTTGCTGTAATTAGTTTAAAAAAACAAGTTAGTGGTTCCTACAAGCTTTCTTGAGTAAATAGGACTCCTGAGAATCTATATTTTGAGATCTGCTGCTGTTTCAGCGTTTCTGACTGAATGAGTAGATGAGGTAAGGTGTCTTGTTTAATAAAAAAGACAATAATAGATCTGTTTCTGTGACCTGTGTAATTTTATATGGCTCCCTGATTATAACTTGGTATGGGCAATAAACAAGAGGAGCTGGAAGCCATGAT